>JAJEJO010003504.1:54478-78578 GCA_020662805.1 Glaucomys volans
CTTCCTTCCTTCCTTCCTTCCTTCCTTCCTTCCTTCCTTCCTTCCTTCCTTCTTCATTGTTTGTTTTCTGAAGACTTGGTGCTAAGGAGGAAAGAAGGAAGGCTCACTGGGTCACAAGGTGGTAATTCAGATTCCAGAACAGCCAGCCACCCTGGTTTTGGTCCACTTTGGTCATGTTGATAGACAAAGGTGAAAGATGATACTGACTCTTGCAGCAGTTGAGTGTGGTAGTGTGGAGCCTGGGGTAGAGGTGGCAGGTGAACCCTGGCATTGAAAATTGTAATGCTCAGTGGTGGCCCTCTGTCTTCCCATGTGCCAATGAATGTGTGTGTGTTTACTGAGTGCTAACTAAGAGCAAGACTCTGTTCTTGCTGCTATGTTCCTTGTACCCCAACAATAATCCTATGGGGAAGATATTATCTTCACTTGACAAATAAGAAAACCCAAATGTGGAAAAGCTAAGTAATTTGGCCAGTGTTACCCAGCTTGTAAATGACAAAATCAGGACTCTAGTAGTCTGAATCCAAAGCCCAGATTTTTAACTACTACAAAATTCTGGCTCATGGGAAGAAACCAAAGGTTCAAAGTAACAGACTTTTCTGACATTTGCCTGAGGTACAGAGGAAGAGAACCACAAGGATCATTGAAATTGAAGAGTCAATGTAATGCATTGCAAACTGGGGCACAAGGGTGCACTCCCTCATAACTGAATCAAAGGCACAAGCAAGTGAAAAGAGGGGAGGGAAATCTCCAGGCTGGAGGGAGTTCCCAGATGCACCACTGCATGGCTGGCTCTTACTTGAGAGCCCTTGGGACCACCACCCCACCCCTTCTCCAAGCTTGAAAGGGCTCTGATCTCTCTGATGGACAAGCATGAGGCAAACCCCTTTTTCTTTGGTTCATTGGAGATATTTGACAACCTTCAAATAGAACTTCACTAGAAAAATGACTGAAGAACAAAATCTTAAAAAGCAAAGGGGCAATTAATATTCCAGAGCATTCTGGAATTCTCGATGAGGCAACACTCCTTCCCTCCACATCCCATCTCTGTCTGGCCTGGATGATGGAGTAATTTATTTTGCCTTTTGTCATAGGCTGGGTTCCCTGGAGGCAGAAGCTGAGGTGGATTTTGGGGTGCAAGATGGTTGTGGAGATCAACGCCTATGAAGAGAAGAAGGAGAGAAGAAGGAATGGGCAGGGGAAGAAAATGAATTGTGATACAGACCTGGCCATGTCTTGGCCAACCCAGAGTCACTCTGGACTATTGATTGTGAGAGTGGTGTTGGGTCACACTGAAATAATGAGGTCTTTGTCTCCCCTCCCTATGTCCTTCCAACCCATCTAGCTCAAGAACTAGTAATGGCTGCTTGTGCAGACCCAGGAAAAGCTCACAACTACATTCTCTGAGTTTGGGCAGCAAGCCCTTCCTTGAAGGGAGATCTGAGAGCTGAGCAGTATATCCCTATGCCTACTAAAATGCTTAGCATTGTTCATTGATTGATTGATTATTCAATATGCTATGTGCTAGCTACTGTGTAGGGTGTTGGCAGACAGAAATGGATGGATATGGTACTGAAGTGGAAAGGGATCCTGCCCTCTAGAAGAGGAATCGTGTAATTAGGGTGCAGGGCCACACATTCAGAGGGTCGTGAGTGCTTAGGCCAGGCTGCTCCAGCATGGGGAGCCTATACTCCGGGTTCCTCTTAATTGGGCTTTTCAAAATAGTAGCCCACATTCTACTCCTCATTTCTCATTTTCTCACCACTGCGGGCAATCTGTGTTCTTCCCTTCCATTCAATTGAAACTGCTCTCTGAGAATCCTTCCCTCCATCTCTGTCTGCAGTGAGGCTGCATGCAGCTTGGTCTCTGAATGCTGTGGTTGTTGTGCTGGGTTCTGTTATTTTTTTTGGGGGGGGGGACCAGGGATTGAACTCAGGGACACTTGGCCACTGAGCCACATCCCCAGCCCTATTTTGTATTTTATTTAGAGACAGGGTCTCACTGAGTTGCTTAGGGCCTCGCTAAGTTGCTGAGCAATGTAGCAGGATATAAAATTAATGCTCATAAATCTAATGCATTTTTATTCGTAAGTGATGCATCCTCTGAGAGAGAAATTAGGAAAACTACCCCATTCACACTAACCTCAAAAAAAATAAAATACTTGGGAATCAATCTAACAAAAGATGTGAAAGACCTCTACACTGAGAACTACAGAACACTAAAGAAAGAAGTTAAAGAGCATCTGAGAAGATGGAAAGATCCTCCATGTTCTTGGATAGGCAGAATTAATATTGTCAAAATGGCCATACTTCCAAAAATGCTATACAAATTCAATGGCTTTGAACTCTCAATCCTCCTGACTCAGCCTCCCAAGTCGCTTGGATTACAGGCATGCGCCACCATGCCAGGCTTCTGTTATTTTCTTGAGTCTGAAGACACTGAGGAGGGAGGGAGGAAACAGTCTCTTTCTCTTGAACTAGACTTAAAGAGCCCAGAAGTCAAGGCAGATCTAGAGGGAGTTTGGAGCAAGGAAGGGAGGAAGAGGGGTAAGAGGGGTCTTTGAGCTTTAGAGAACAAGCAGCATTTTGGAAAATGAGTTATCCTCTGGCCTCTAGCAAGAGCCCACATAACATTTCAGCTTCACTCACTTTCAGATGTGTAAACAGTGCCTGTCCTGTGGAGGTGCTTTGTTTACAGAGGAGAACAATTCAGTAAAGAGACAAGTTTGCAATTCTTTGTGATAAGTGTTTGAATGGATGTAATATCAGGGTGCTATGGTTGCCCAGAGGAGAAAGCAGCTGTCTGGGGGAACCTAGAGGCAAACTTCCCAGGGTAAGAAACATTTAAGAAGGCTTTGGAGAATGTGTAGGAATTGAGAAGTCACTTGTTTTCAAAACGTGATCTATAAAGTGTAGGGGACCCCCAAAGCTTTGAAGAGAATCCAAGAGGTCAAAACTATTTTCCTAATAGTATTGATATCATTTGGCCCTTTTCACTGGGTTGACATTTCCCTGGTGGTGCAAAAATAGATGTGGGGAAAGCTGCTGGAATATCCGCATGAATCGAGCAGCAACCCCAGCCATACTAGGAGTCAATGTGTGCTTCACTGCCACATGCTCACAATAAAAACATAAAGGCCTGTTTTGCTTTAGAATATTTTTAGTGAGGTTGTAAAAATTATTAATTTCATTAAATCTCAACCTTTTTTAGAGTGTAAATGGGTCCTGAGCAAAATCTTTGAAAACTATTGTGTTGGGTCAAGAGATTGACATTTCCAATCGAGATGAACAGTTATAAAAAGTTACGACATTACAAAGTCATGACATTTCTGTTGTTATTATTATTTTGTTGTTGTTGTTGTTGCTGTTACTACAGTAACATAGTAGGGTCTATAGAGAATCTACTATTCTGGGCTGTGAAGAACTCAGGTCACATGGGGCAGAATGTATGGAATGGAGAGGTATGTGGGGCTCAAAGTTAGGCAGGAATTAGAGTGTGAGACCCCTCATAAGCAATGCCAAGGAATTTTAAATTTACCTATTGCAGAGCTGATATAGACGACTGGTTGTCATGATGGTATTGTGGGTAGCAGGAGGATCTTCAGCTCTGGAGATCAGAAAAACAAGCCAGATCTAAGGGTGAGAAAATGTCCTCGAGGAGCTTGGATAGGTGGTGAGAAGCCCCGAGAATTTCCTGGGAGTTGGATACAGAAGCAAGGAAGTGATTAATTTGTAGCAGAGTTGTTTTTGTTTTGTTTTTTGCTGTTGTGGTCTATATAGGAAAGGTCTGTGAATCCAGAAAATGTTTTGGTGCTGTAGTGTGCAAATTCTTTAATAGGACTTCCATCAGGAAGTGTCCCTTCCCTTGTCTGGGAAGTTGCTTGCTGTGACTGCTTGAATAAAGAAGAGGAGAAAGCAGCTGCCTGGGAGACCTAGAGGCAAGCTTCCCAGGGGAAGAAACATATAAGAAGGCTTTAGAGGATGTCTAGGAATTAAGAATAAGGCAGAAGTGACAGTGTGCCCGTGTCCAGGTTCAGATCTCAAGAGACTGGTTGCTTTCATTTCCCATCTCTGGAAATATCTGTGTGTGGAATGAAGCCACCACACTATGAGGAAGTCATAGCAGACCCAAAGCAAAGCTCATGTAAAGAGCAACCAACGTCCTTGGCCCTCACTGAGCTCCTAGATGACAGCCAGCCCCAACTTGCAGGGCCAGGTGGGTGGTCCATCTTAGAAGTAAATTCTTCAAACCTGTCAAACCACCCAGCAAATATTGTGTGAGCCATTTCCATTTAATACTGCCCAGCCTGCAGATTCATGATCAAAATCATTATTGTTGTGGTAAGTCATTAAGCTTGGGGGTAGGAGTTGGTGACTAGCTGCTGTTTGTTATATAGCAATAGATAAGCATACAGCTCTACAACTGTGTGTTTGTAGGGAAATGAGGAGATGTGATCTATTTCAATAGATACAACTAACAAAAGGCTTCTTGCACTGCGTTAGTTTGTTCAGGCTGCCATAGTAAAATGAATGACTTAAACACATCTATTTTCTCACACTTTTGGAGGTTACAAATCTGTGATCAAGGTGCCAGCAAATGAAGTTCCTAAGGAGGACTGTCTTCCTGGCTTTGTAGATGGCCACCTTCTTAAGGTATATTTACGTGGCCTTTCCAGAGGAAAGGGAGAGCTCGTCGTCTCTTCTTCATTTATGGGACCACTAAACCTATTGGATTAAGACCAGACCCTATGACTTTACATAGCCTTTCTTACTTCCTACAGGTCCTACCATAAATACAGTCACATAGAGGGCTAGAGCTTCAACACACAACTTTCGAGGTTACAGTTCAATCCTTAACGATCTAGACTAAAAATAAACCAGAAAAATAGATGTTGAGCAAACACAAAATAAGAAATCCAAATAGTCAATAAGCATAGGGAAAGTGATTGATTTATGAATCAGTAGAGAAATGCAAATTAAAACATGTTACAACTACACACTCCATAAAAAATCTGTCAATACCAAGTTATGGCCCCAATTGAAGCTGCTGTGCCAGATACTGTGTCTTTGTTGAAACAGTTCAGTTTGGTCTCTGACACTTGGTATGTGGCTACTGATCTGTCAGATGTATTCTTTTGAATCACTATCACTGAAAGTAGTTCACATCTACAGGGCAAAGACATCAATACACATTCACTGCCTTGTCCCAAAGCTATGTCATGTCCTCTGCTCTCTGTCAAAAGACAGTCCACAGGAGTCTTAATCTTCTTTACATCCCACAGCATAACACTGGTCCCCTATACTTATGGCATCATGCTGAGTAGGCCTGGGTAAGAGAAAGTGTCTAGTATTCCAGATGCTCCTAGTAAAGATACGTGGGGTGGGGTGATAAATAAACCCCACAAAGACTCAGGGGTATACTATATTTGTGAAATTCTTAAAAGTCAAATAGTCTGAGAAACACTGAAACATTCTTCCAAAATAAAGTACAATATACTGCAACAGGTAATCTCATACCACCAAGAAAAAGGCAGTGTTTTTGTGGTGCTCTTTGGATTTGGGGAGAACATAAATCACACTTAAGAAAACTGCTGTGATTGTGATTCATTTGTCAAGTGATTCACAAGGATGCTAGTTTTAAGTGAAGCCCTAGTGAAACACAGGGTTTTGCAGCAGGTCCAGGCTGCCCTGGAAGCTCCTTGGCCACTTAGTAGGAAAATGGTATATTTGGGTTAGTCCAGAGCAGATTCTAAGGTATGAGTAAGTTCTATGAAGGAATGGCTGGTTTTTATCCCCCACCTCCATGGTATTGATGTCTCTTCCTTAATTCACATATGCAGGCTTATGGGAATTTTTTTTTTTTACAACCAACTAACAGAGGAGAAAAAACTTGATCCAGTTTATGGATGGGTGAATTTGCTTTTCTAGCCAACACTAGATAGCTGCCACAGTAATACTTCACCAAGGTAGCCCTGAAAGAAGGAGCAATGAGTTATATATTTGATTGTCACTTTCTTTTCATTTGGTGGTACTAGGGATTGAACCCAGGGCATAATTCATGCTAGACAAGTGCTCTATCTACATGCTCAGCCCTTTGCTTGTTGCTTTGACTGGAAGAAAACTATCTTGAGGGAAGAATATACATGAGGCTGGGGTTGTGGCTCAGTGGTAGAGCACTTGCCTAGCATGTGTCAGGCACTGGGTTTGATCGTCAGCACCACATATAAGTAAATTAAAAAAAAAAAGTCCTTCAAAAACTAAAAAAGTATTTTTAAAAAAAGAATACACATGAACTCCCTGGCAATGGAGAATAGTTCAACTGGTTGGTCAGGGGCCTGGAAAGATCAAGATTAGAAAATTGAGACAAAATAGCCTAGGGGAAGATCAATCCTATGGATGGATCTATGGAAAGTGGGTACACAGTGAATGGATCTTTGTGGCTTGTGTTAATTCCTACCACTGGGTAGTGTTTATTACAGAGTAGCACCCATTACAGAGAAAGCACTCCTCAACCAGGTGTTTAGAATGCCTCATCTGAGAAAAGTCTGCCAGGTCTGTCCTATGCCACAACAGGCCCAGGAACAGAATAGCCATGGTGGCAGAGATGGAAGCCGTGCATGAACCCATCAGCACAGGGTCTTAACCAGGCTGCTCTGGCAATTACTATTGATGAATGCTTGCTGTGTCTGCAGGAGTGATTGATGCTAAACATTTGAGATGGTGTCATTCCTTTAGGCCAGTAGCCAGCCTCTTAGTGGCAAGATTATTACTAAGGGTCTTGGTTGGTAGAGGGGGAAGTGATTTCCCCTTACTGAAATTGGCACTTACTCTTAAATATTTGTCATTCTTGTTCTGAGTGCCTTTGGCAGCACCACTATCTACTATGCCAGCTTGAACTTAGAAGATGCCTGATCACCTGACATTGGATCCTGAATAATCTTGCTTCAGACCGAAGGACCCATTCTATGGCAGAGGAGATATATATGATTATCACCATGTCCACTGGTTCTATCATATGTTATATACCTGAAAGCAGCTGGTAGAACACATTGGTGAAATGGCTTATCAAAGGATCAACTAAGGTACAAGTTGAGGACAGTACTGTGTGGGCGAGGCGCAGTCCTCCAGGATGAAGCGTATTCACTAAAGTAATAGCCAATATATAAAAATGGAATAAGATCACTCCAGTAACCAACCCAAAATGATCATTTATCCCCTTAGCCTTAGACTGCTGGGTCCTGGTACCTGGAAGGGGGTTTTCCATACAAAGCAGGGCACAATAAAGACTCTACTCAATCTGAATCTATGACTGTGAACTGGTCACTTTGAGCTTCTGATGCCTGAAGATCAGCTGGCACTAAGAACTATGCTGATGGGGTGATTGACCTGAATTATCCTAATGAGCTAGGGTAGCTGCTACATGGTAAGGACAGTGGGGAGAATGTCTACAATGCTGAGATTCAATGGTTCTTCCATGCCTCATAAAAACTGTGGACAAGCAATGGCAGCAACCACCTCCTGACATGGACAAAGCAACAAAGAGCTCAGTCTCCTGAGAGATGAAGGTCTGGTCACACCAGGAAGGCAGGCTAGATGAGATGGAGTGCTGGAATGGAAGTCTATGTGTGTAGGTGGGCGGGGGGGGGGATACACAGTAAAGGAGAATGAATAATATCAATTACCACTGGGGAATAGTTACAACTAGTTTGATGTACCGTGATTCCTGTATATTGTCTCCTACAGAGTTTGCAGCTGGCTGCCATCTTTAACACGGTGGATGTAACAGCATGGATACAAGCTACAAAGGGGATGCCAGTGGTGCAATAAGTAACTGTACCAGAGTCTACGGTGCCCTGTGTCACATCTCCTTAGCTTTCCTCTTATTTTTGCCATTATTGTGGTGGATAGTTCTTTGTGACTACAAATTCATCTTGTGCAGACAGCATCCCACCACAAGCAGAAATCTACTTGTATCATCACTTAATGTTTCATTTTTTGATATTTAAACTCTACTAAACCCCAGTGGCAATTAAGATTTGCTTTTCAAATGGAGAACAGCCAGCAGGAAAGGGCATGGTTTTATTCTGAACTTCTAAGGTTCTATGCTGATTCTCATCTTAGGGGTGGCAGGGGCTCCCCATGGGTCTTCTCTGCAACAGATACTTCCCATACCATGGAGTCTGCAGGATCTCATGACCCAAGGGTAGCTTGAAAACTTAGACCTGGGGCAGAGACTTTTCTTTCTCTGGGCCCCACTCTGCAAGTCTTGTGGATTTCTTAGTAAAGGGGTTAGCACAACATGTTCAAATGTAGTATATGTTGCCTCCAAAACCCAAATGGGTCTACCAAACTTTGTGCCTCTTTGTTCATGGTGGACAATGCAAGCTAAAGAAACCTTTCATTTTAAAAGTCATATTTCAACATGTCCCAGGCCTTTGGCCCCTAGAAACTTACCTACCTATGTGTCAGGTTCCTGAATTTTTATAGAGTTTATCACCAATTCTCTGGAATGCATGTATTCTACCAAATATCTGGGACATTTGATATTTCTGATCATAAGTTCCAGTTAGCATAATGTCATCAGTGTAATGAACCAACATAATATTCTGTGGCTATAAAGATAACTGAGAGCCTTTCTAGCTATATTATGTCAGAAAGCAGGTGGCTAACACAGTTCTGAGTAAATTAGTCAAGGAGTATAGCTGTCATGCCACACGAGGGCAGTTTGCTCTTGAGTTGAAAAGAAAACATTTTGCAGATATCAGGGGCTCTATGGATTAGCTTCAATAAAAATATCACATCCAGATTACAACTACAATTGATCTCACTACCTTGTTATGTTTATAATAATCTGCAGTCATTCTTCAAGATCCATCAAGATTTTGCATCTTCCAAAAGGACAAATTAAACAAATAACTAATGCATCTTTCAAACTCTGGAAAAGGTGCTGATCTTTGCAATCCTCAGGAACACATTGCTAATTGTGATATTGGATGGGTTTTTTTTTCTCTCTCCAAATAGCTAGAATACATAAGTGTGGTCAACTATAAGTACTGTCCCTGACCAGGTCTCTCAAGAACCCACTGTGAAATTCATGTTTCCAGTAACCTGCCCTAACAAGTTCCTACTCCTGTGCATGCGTCCGTGTGTGCATGTGTGTGTGTGTGTGTGTGTGTGTGTGTTTTGGAACTGGAAGTTGTGACCATGATTTGGCTTCTCTGGACTCCTCATGCCAGTGAATCACCAGACAAAGTAAGGAATTTCTGTATTAGCAGGGGTAGTCGATCCTGATTCATGTGAATAGTAAAGGTTGTAATTTCATAATAGAGAAAGAAAAAGGTGTCTGAAACTCAGGGAATTCACTGGGGCATCTCTTGATGCTTCTCTCACCAAAAGGAACTGAGAATGGGTAAGTGCAGTGACTATAGTCTGATAAGAAACAGGGCAAGAGGGTTAAAGATCTGGATCACACCACTAGGCCACTAACCCAGACCAGCCAAACACGGGGCAACCTACAATGGTTGGTAGGGATGGTAGTTATCAATTATGGACATAAATATCAATGACAAATCAGCTGTAATAAAGGGATTTAACTTGCTTTTATAACTCTTTTTTAGAATTTTGCAACTGGCTCTCAGCTTGAAGAATTAAACTTCATTTCTTGGGGAAAAAGTGAAGGCAGCACTTTTTCTTAAACAATATCTAGATAAGAATGGGTACTAACAGATCCACATGGTGCAAAGGACAGATGTGCAAGATCCAGATCATTTACATCTAGATGTGCTTAGACTGACCTACCCACTCCTTTCTCTCAGGGCTTGAGCCATTTATCCTATATTCTGGCTGAATTTGCCCCTGAGATGGCTCAATTCATTCCAGTGTCCAGCCACTTCGTTTCCCCTCAGGGTTGAAGACCAGGCTTCAGCACTGCCACCACATTAGGAGCCACAGCAGCTCTAGCACCAGGTCTGACCTGGAACCATGAAGGCTCTGGCTTCCCCAGTGACTTCCCAGAGTGGTCAAGTATACAACCTGCAAATTGTGAGGAATTTAATCCTCCATGGGGATGATTTTGACCAATGGAAGAAAGCACATGAGAAAGAATGAGAAGGGAAGGAGATAAATGGCCTCCTGCTGGATTGTTTATAGAAGCAGTGTTTCCATCTGACCTCTCTAGAGGGGTCCTACAAGCAACCCAGTTGGATATTATCATGAAGATAATGCCCTTTCAGTAAAGCACACTGTGTATTTGCCATCTGGACCTCCCTGCCCAACTGCCCCTTTGCTCTCATTCTTGTTTCTTTCCCAGTAAAGTATCAGTACATTTGCTTTTCTGTGACTGACCCTATGTCCTACAGAACCTGGGTTAGGCAAGTGGTATGGACAGATAATAGGACACTTGAAACCTGAAATTTTGGTGGGATGGAATGATGTTGGAGTGTTGAAAAGAGTAATCCAGAAGCCAAACTCTTCAAAGCCTGGGGGAAGTGGGCAGAGATCCTGCATACAAAGGAGTTGTGAATAGAATTGTCTCTTCACATTAAGGAGGAGGAAGAGAAGGGTGTTTGGAATTAACAAGGCGAGCCTGTAACTCACATCTAGGCACAGTGGTACAAGGCTGTAGGAGAGTAAGCAATGATCTTTTCAGAGGATTGCAAAGAAAGAAGAGTCCTCAGAGCAAGAGGATGAAGAAAACATTTGGGAAAGAGGTTGAGGATGCAGAAAATTCCCTGAAGAATGGGGATGCACAGAAGAAAAGTTTCAGGAGATGAGCAGTTATACAGGATGGGGTCAGGAAAAGTGATATACATGCTGAATGGTGATTAGAGTTGTGGAATGAGGGATGATGACTGAGGTGGCTACATGCAAAGTCAAAGGGCCCAGTGAGATTTGTCCTGATGATCCCAAGACACAGAGTGATGGAGCAGCTGCCAGTGTTCAAAGGAGGAGAGGTGTGAGCTCTTGTCCAGAGTATGTATGGTCTGGGGTCCCACACAACCCTGCTGACAGAGCAAGGAGTCCCACAGGTGTGGGAGATGGATTCTGCTAGTAAAGCACAAACTCCTCCCTCTTAACTTCTGTGAACAGAGGAACCTCCAGGACAGTGCAAGTGTCCTCTTACTCTAGTTGAGCAGGTACACTAGCCCCTGCCCATCGCCATCTGATAAGCACTGGGTGTTCTCTTCCCGATGAGATAATATTTGCTAGTGTTGGACTGGGCTGTCTGTTTTTCCTGCTGTCCTTTGATTATTATTTTCCCCCAGCACTTCCAAAGTCTTGTTCACCTCTAGTTACAGGTATCAGATACAGCATTAGCAAAACCCAGAGTCTCTGCTTACAGAGCTTACTATTTTCAGCAATAATAACCTGTTGTCTTTTTGCTGATCTCTTGCTTTCTGTGGCATTTCCCAACTCTGTAGATCCATACTTGTAGGTGAGGACAGCTTTAGGATCAGATCTTGGCCTCAAGCACAGCTTCAGTGTTCAGTGTCAGACCCTGCCAGCCACTTGGGGGCGACCAGGTTCTTGCATTTCATCAGTGTCATAACCTCCAGAGTCCTCACTCACCATAATCATGGATGCTTCATCTGTGCAGCAGTCAAACCTGCGGGCAGGACTACCCCCGCCCAGGTGGGAGAAAGGCGTGGCCCCGCGGGCTTCAGCCCCTCTCACTGCGCATGCGGTCACGTGGCCATCCCGGTCTCTGTCCTTTGGTTCCGGGTTCTGGCAGAGGGCTGCTTTAGGCTTGCGCCTGATGCAAGTTTCTTGTTTCTAAGACGCCATTGAACTTAGATAAACTTTCATATCATTTTTTCTTTTCGTTCCCTCACCTATTTTACATAACTCTTTGATTCTTTACTTCTTATGTAGAAGAGTCTATTTTTAATTTCTTGACATTTTTCTTATAACCTACCATTTTCTTTTTCTGATGCACTGTCTCCCTCTTTTACCTCAACTGACTTTCCACTTGTTTGCACTCACTCAGCCTGACACAACTGGCTTAGATTGTTTCTCACTTTTTCCAAGCAAAATGCAGCCCTCTTCTCCCTGTGACCCATCCTTTGGAAGGATTTGCTGACCTTTACACAAAAACGCGGATTTATTGATTTTGCTCATTTTATTTCCATTAATTAAGCCTGGTACTTTCCCTTCTTCCAATACAGTAGATTTCCTTTCTGCTCAGTGTGGCCCCTCTAATATTTCTCCTCCTTTTACTTACATTTGCCCATCTTCTGTAGCATTATCCTACCTACAAAACCACTCCGAATTTCTATAAATATTCCCCCTCCCACTTTCTATTTTTATAAATATTTTCTATGTTTGATAGTATCCTTCTAAGATTTTTTTAATGTTCCTGTTTCCAAGCCTGTTCCTAAAGTTTGTATTTTGAGGTTTGACCAATGTGTTAGTCAGTTTTCTCACTGCTGTGACCAAAAGACCTGATAAGAACAATTACAGGAGGAAAAGTTTGAGTTTATTTTGAGTCTCAGTCCATAGAAGGCTGGCTTCATTCCTTGGGGCTTGAGATGAGGCAGAACATCATGGTGGAAGGTTGTGGTGGAGGAAAGCAGCTTGGAACATGGCACCAGGAAGCAGAGAGAGAGAGAGAAAGAGAGAGAGTGCTCTCTGCTCAACTTGGACAAAATATATACACCATAGGCACACCCTGAAGTACCTACCTTTTCCAGCCACACCCACCTGCCTACAGTTACCACCCAGTTAATCCCTATCAGGGATCAATTCTTGTAAATAGGAGGCAAGGAGGGTGCTTCAGGCCTCATGGCCTGATTTCTGAATAGGTTGTGTTGGGATAGCCAACTCCTGAGAGCCTACTAGAATGGAAACAGCATAAGCAAGAATTGTAGGGAAGGATTTTGAAGAAATTTTTAGATATGGAAGACAATGGTTTTCTAGAGAGGAACTTGGCTTTCATTGCCTCCTTAAGTTTCTTCAAATTCCCAAGGACAATAAATTTCTAGAATCCATATTTTCCCTTAGTTCCTACTTGAGTCCCCCATCCTTCTGCCCCATGCAGGGCTGCTCTCCATGAGACTTCATCCCTTCATCAGCCTGCTGACTTCTGGCCCAAGTCTGCCTTTGTTGGTTACTCATTTGTTTTGTTTGAGTGCATCCACAAGTAACTTCCTTCTACTGGATATGTTGGAGGCAAAAATTCTGGCTCCTTGTTTGTCTTTAAACAATTTTAGTCTACCTTCACATTTGACAGAAAAAATTGGTGGGATACAAAATTAAAGATTAAAACCTTTTTCCTCAGAACTCCGGAGGTATTATTCCATCATCTTTAGCACCTAAGACTACAGTTTCACAGACCCAGGGGAGTCCAATTTTTCAAGTCTAATTTGGAAATAACCTTTCAGTCTTCCATCTATGAAATCTTTTAGAATCTTCTCTTTGCCCATGGTGTTCTGAAATTGCACAACACTTTATCAGGAAGAAGGTTCTTTTTATTCACATGCATGGAACTTGACAGACCAACCCCCACCCCTGGGGTACTGGCAATGGAACCCAGGGCTCTCGTGCATGCTGGCTAGTGCTCTACCACTGAGCTACATTCCCCAGCTCTGATGGATCTTTTTAGTTTGTGATTTGTGTCCTTCAGCTCTGGTCAATTTTTTTTTCTATTATCACTTGGATAATTTCTCACTCCCTGTTTTAGCCATTTGTAGTTTCTATTATTCTAATGTTGCTCATCTTTTCTCTCATGTTTTCTTTTCTTTTTTTTTAATAAATAATTCTGTTATTTATTTTGAATAAAAAGTAGCTAAAATAACAATACTAGTGGCTAGGCATACAAAACAGCATATTTGAGTTTATTTCACAGCTACAAAACTGCCATTTTGTTCAGCACTACATATTCACAGCACATTTATTAGACTTTAAATAGTAAGTCATATAAACAAATGGGGGAATCCAAAATGATTTCTCATGTCTTCTACCTTATATTAGATTATTTATTTTATTGATTAGATATTTAGTTCCTAAAAGTTGGTTGGTCTTTTTCATTAGCTTCTTGTTCTGTTACTCTTTCTTTTTGTAGGCTTTCAGATGTCTGGTAATACTTCATTGTTTATTTGAGGAATAAGCCATAAACACCTTACTGGGACTCTGTGAGCCTACATTGGGCTTGCTCATAAGAGGGGTTTGTTTCTAGGCAGATCTAGTAACCACCACCAGTGCAGGTCGGACAGGAGAGGCTGCAAGAAGGGTACAGTGTTCTATCTGCAAAACTTGCATTTATTTCCTATTTTTCATGTGTGAATCTTCTTTTTTCCTGTAACTGTGCCTGGTGTTTCTGAGTCTTAGGGTTCTCAACTCTCCCCCACCCCCTTGCACATTCTAGGCAGCAGCTTCTGGAATCTGCTTCACCTGTGACTACTTCTCTTACCACCTCCTTCCTCTTAGAAATGCGTTAAAGTTTTCTTACATTGATGCCCCCACTTGTTTTCTCTTTGTAGTGGCTTATCATCTTTGTTTTATTTTCTATCATGTAAGGGACTCTGAGGTGGGAAAAGACTAACATATTTTCTAGCTTGAACCATAGTTGAAAGAAACAGAGTTGACTCAAAGAAAAGCAATAGAAAAAGAGCTGAACAATACAGTACCATCTTGCATCTTAGAGGAAACCCTGTTCATGCTTCATTCCAAGATGGATGTGACTGATCATGAGCATGCTATTATTAATAGCTGCTCTGGAGTCATGGCTCAGCTCTGTAGGTCTCTATTATCTTGTCCTGGAGAAACCTGTAGAAGAAGGGCTGAGATGAAGGTATATTCCCAATGGGAAGGATGTCATATAGACCACATTGATCTGAGTTGTGACCAGGGCTCAGACATTTTACAGGATCCTCTCTAGTTCTCTCCATTCACTTGTCCATCCCACTCGCACCACTCCTGACATTCAAACAGAATTTGCCTCTCACTGGGCTCTCTTCCCCAAAGCTTTTTACATCAGAAGAGGGGAATTCATCACCCACTGGCTATTTCTTTTAGGATTTAGTCATGGTCTGATACTTATTTGGCTCAACAATTTAATTTTGCTTAGGGACACAAGTTTAATAAATTAGAATGTTCTCCTGACTGTATCATGCTGATTTGTACATAACAACTTTCATTCTTGATACATTCTGAGCCAAAGCATGCTCATCATTTAGTTCCTGGGTGTTGCCTCTACTAAGAAAAACTAGTTGAAGAAAAGAGCCCCATGCATGGGATGAAACTGGGTTCACCTTTTACAATGCAAACCTTCCAGTTTATGGATGGCCATAAACAGAACTTTATGAAATATTCTTACCCTAGACAAAGGGGGTATTTGCAGAGAGAATTCCTGTTACCCATCACTGTGGATGCTTCACAGATGCTCACTGGCTTGATGAGTACTGGGCTGAAACTGTTTAAATACCTTTTGTTGGGGTCAGGATTCATTCTAGAGACTAGAATAGAGACAGAAACTGGAAAAACTACTCATTATGCAGGTGGCATTAACTACTGTAAGGTGTAGGGAGATGAGCCTAAGAAGCTGAGAAGAGGGGAAAACCTGTCATCAGTGGTTTGGAAGAGGTTAAAGAGCGATCATTGGAGTTTACCTTTTTCAGTTCTATCTGAAGCTGACTCTGGTTCTGAATTCATTTAAAAGGTCATTGTACAAGATGTTCAGAGAATATTATTTTTAACAGTGGAAAACCAGAAGCAGCATGAATGCCTAATGCTAGAAAAACAGTTACTGAAGGGAATAATAATGTAGTCTTTTTAAAAATAGACTTTGTTTTTTTAGAACAGTTTTAGAATTACAGAAAAATGGAGAAGATAGTACAGAGAGTTCCCATATGCCCTGGGCCCAGTTTTCCCTGATTGACAGCTTATATTAGTGTGGTACATTTTTTTTACTCTTAATGGACCAATGTTGATACCTTATTATTAACTAAAGTCCATACTTTATTCAAATTTTCTTACTTTTAAACTGAACTGTCTGTTCCAGATTCCCATCCAAAATGCCATACACATTACATTTAGTTGTCATGTTTCTTTAGGCTCCTTCTGATAGCAATTATAATGTAGGTTTTTCTTTTTTTTTCCAGTACTAGGGATTGAAGTGCTTAAGGAACACTTAACCACTGAGCCACATCCCCAGCCCTTTTTTGTATTTTATTTAGAGACAGGACCTCACTGAGTTGCTTAGGGCCTCGCTAAGTTGCTAGGTTGGCTTTGAACTTGCAATCTTCCTGCCTCAGCCTCCCAAGCCACTGGGATTACAGTCATGTGCCACTGTGCCTGGCATAATGTAGTCTTTTAAACAGTGACTGTATTAATATTAATAAATAAAAATATTGTGTTGGGTGATAAAATTATGGTTTAAGTTACACACTTACATTTTTAAAAAATCATATTCTAAAGTTGGTTTAATTATAAGTTCCAACTCTTTCCCTTTACCTCTCCCATCATGTTTATACAATTTTTGGTTGACAGATAAACAGTCCTCATACATCAACCCAAAACAGTGGATGGGAACCCACAAGTAGGCCTCTGGAGCCTTGCATGAGCTTTGGTTGGATGCTCCGCATTGTGATTTCAATGGCATTTCTTCTGCTCTCTTCATCTTCTCCCCCATCCCATTATTGAGACAGATAAAATAAGCATTTATTGCCTTAGGTTTAAACAGGGAAGATTCTTTTCCATTTCTGAGCCTTGAAATCTAATTCTTCAAAAGGCTGCACAATTCATTGATCTAGTTGGGGAATAAACACCATGTGGATCTTTATTTTTTGATTTTTCTTTTTATCCTTTCTCCCAGGCAGGACACTCTCCCCCTTTCTTCAGCAATAAAGGATCCCCCACTCTTGGGTAGAATGAATTCATGTACATGGACGAGCATGATGGAGTTTTAGGTTCTTATGCCCAGGTTCTGCTGCCATACTCTGCTACCCTAACATACTCTGTCTGTTCTCTGTGGAGAACAGACCAGGCTTTTTGGAATCTGAAGAGTTTTGAAGCCATTTTGGGAAAGGGGAAGCCTTAGTAGCAGAGTGACCAGATATTCACCAAACTTCTTTCTTCTTCCTCACATCTGGGGTCTCTTTCCCAGCCTCCTTGGTGGGAGGGTGTGGCCATAGGACTGAATTCTAGTCAGCAGAGTTTGAGCAGAAGTGATATTTGCCACTTCAAGGTCTTCTCACACAAGGAATGTTGGTGAAACAGAAGCAATCACACTTATGCAGCCCACCCCTCTGTTGCTCAGCACACATCCCTATCGTCTCATCTATGTAATTCCAAATGTCCATGAATATAATCCATACACCACTCTAACTCGCTAGTGGGTGACAATCCAGTTACATATAACTTTTTTTTTTGAGTCAGGGATTGAACTCAGGGGGTGTGGACCCTCAGTTCACTCTATTTTTTATTTCAAGACAGGTTCTTGCTAAGTTGTTGAGACTGCCTTCAAATTTGTAATCCTTCCGCCTCAGCCTCCCTAGTCACTGGGCTTGCAGGGATGTGCCACCATGCCTGGTTACATGTAACTTTTGCATCTAGCTCCAAGCCCAGGATCTCTGGCTACAGTCTGCATCTGGTGTGCATATTAAGCTCTCAAGGTCTGACAGTTCGTGGACTAAGTAATGAAGGCTTCCACCTCCACCCAGCAGTTAAAAAACAAAATGTTAGCCTGTCACTGGCACCACTTCATTTCTGCAGTCAATTTCTGTATTAGTCAGACCTCTTAGGAGACAGAAATACAGGGAGTTTGGCAAAGTGAGAAAATCCTGAAGCCAAGAGAAAATGGAGTTGGTCTCTGTGGGTTGTGGCATCTGTAGCATTTACACTTGGGATCTTCAGGACAGGGGTATTCTGTCATGAAGGCTGAGAAACAGGGAAAGGAAGACTGAGATAAACGAATTGAGAGATCTTGCAGTTTACACTTAAAGCTCCCAAATTCTCCTCTTGAGGACCAGTTGCACTTCCTCCTTGGGTTCTGTGAGATACCTTTGTATTTTTATAATAAATTACTATTCCTTTCAATTCCCTGATTCTTTTTTGGCTTAATTAGCTTGTATTGGTTTTCAATAAGTGGTGCAAAGTTTAGAAACACGAGAAAGGGAGGCATCTGCTAATGATTAGAAGGTTTTGTAGACTTCTCTGACTCAAAAGAATGAATTCCAAGCTGATAGATTCACAACTCTTTCATGATATCCAGTTTTCTTTCTCTCAGAATCTGATAATCGCCTTTTAGAAAATCCTCTATGGAGATTTACATAAGATTGATATCTTCAATCAATTAACATTTCATGAGATGAAAAGATCCCTGCTAGAAAAAAAACCTAACCCCTGATCCAGAGTTTTAGGTTAAGAATTTCCACCATTATTCTTTCTTAACATCCTCATTCATGTTTCAAAGGGCTGTGCTTCTGGAATATTGGTTTGGTTACAGATATATAGAACATATTGATGGCTTAGAATCTGAATGCAAAGAAATAAATTAGAAATAAATTGCTGTAGTGAGAGGGGATTTTTTTTTTCCTGGATCATGCCAAAGGGAAAGAAAAGAGAGAATGACTTTGGGAAATGTGCAGCAATAAATGGAGAGGATTTAACAGCTGAGTAGGTGTGAGACATGAGGGACCGTTGAGTCAATGAAAACCCAAGGCTCCATCTGCAGCATGGCCATGTGTTATTGTATCATTAAAATCAGGAGTTAGATCACTTTTAACCTTCAAATTGGCAAAAATTAGAAAGCTAATTAATGCTAAGTGTTGGTAGGGGTGCAGTAACATAGGAACACTCATACACTGTCAGTGGAAGAGCAGACTGGTACAGCCATTCTCAACAGAAAACTGGCAGGACTCATTAAAATAAAGATCTCATGCACCTTTTTATCCAATTATTTCTCTCTTGGGCATGCCTCCAAGGGAGATTTTTTACATGTCAAAATGGGAGATGTATGAGAGTGCTCATGGCAAAGATTTGTTTTTTAAGAAATGGTAAGCTGGAAGCAATTTTCTTACCCATCACTGGGAGACTAAATAGGTAAAATGTGGGGGATGTATCAACTGGAACATTATGTATCAGTTAGAAGCAGTAAACTAGGTATGTGTCCAGTACTGCGGTTAGATCTTAGAAACAGTGGTTAGTAAAAAAGAAATAATGAGCTCTGGCACAAGGTCATTCACATAAATTAAAATGCATGTACCTAACAATACATTTTACAGGATACAAACAAATAGAAGGTTACACAACAAATATATAAGAGCATTGCCTACTTTGGGGAGTGAGGAATTGGAATGAAAGAAAATAAATAAGTAAATTAAGAAGGGAAGCTGGGTGCAGTGGCGCAAGCCTGTAATCCTAGCGACTTGGAAGGCTGAGGCAGGAGGATCACAAATTCAAGGCCAGCCTCAGCAATTTAGCAAGGCCCTAAGCAACTTAGTGAGACCCTGTCTCAAAATAAAAAATAAAAATGACTGGGGATGTGGCTCAATGGTTAAGTGCCCCTGGGTTCAATTTCTGGTACAAAAGGAAAAAAAAAAAAAGGGAGAGATTTTGAATGTGAACTGAAGGAGTCTGATAGGCTCAAGCTTCTGATCTAAACAGTGAAGGAGCCAAATATCCCATCACTACCACTGGGACTTAAGGAGCCCTTGGAAGACATGTTTTGATAAAAAGAAACACATTTGGCAGAAAGGAAGGCAGAGAAGCCTTGCATGTTGAGAAGGTGTGCCTGACCACATGAATATTCAGAGCTCAAGGATGGACATGATAAGATTTATTAGGTGCAGATAGAGGGGAAAGGCAGAAAGCATGATGGGAACAGGATTCAAATTTCCTGACTGGATAAAGGAGCAGATAACAGATCCCTGAAATATGTCAAAATCATCATACTCATTAACATACCAATTTAAGCTGAGAGGGTTTGGAGATTAGGGAGAATCTGCAACAAGTAAAATGTAGGCAATTGAGGGTACCCCAAAATGATCATCAAATTCATTTTGAAAGTAGAAGTATGTTTTTTTTTTTTTCAAGATAAGAAGAGCCAGAGCTCTGAAAGAATCAGGACACCTGGCAGCTCTTAAGTGTAGAGTATGTGGGATCTATGAAGAAGAAACTGGAGTCTGTTACCTAAGTTCTCTTCTAAAAATGAGAATTTAGGGGAAGATGAGGGGAAAGTTGATGTCTGGGGAAGTGGTGTGGGAGTGAAGAATCAAATTCTATACTTGGCAAGAAATATTCCAGGTGGGGATATAGCATCCCTTTAGAAATTCTAAAATGCAATCATATCATGTAATAATCCCCTGAACCCCGGGGCACCTCTGCTGGCTTTCTGAACTTAGTCTCTTGTTAAAATCGTGAAATCCAGTCCCTCAGGACAATTTATTAGCAGGAATATTCTATTTCCCCACTCTTCTTGCAGCTGCTATTCAAGTTCCCCTCTGTCAATCACCTCCTCTTTCCTTTAGTCAGATTTTTATTGGAAATGAGACCTATGCAATCAAGTCATTAAAGTAGATGCCCTTTGGAGGGGGAATTCTCAGAGCAAGGACATGGTTCTTAAATTCTCCATGTCCATTTAGGCTCTCATGGAACCTTATGTTATACTTCTAAAGCTTAAATTTGAGTTCATCATGACATGTATGGGTATGTAAAAGAGCACACAGAAACTTCAAGATGAGAAAATCCTGGAGAATGGGAACCATCTCTTTCACTGTAGGTCCCTGAGCCTGCGTTGGCATCTAGCACACAGAAAGTACCCAACCATGCAATGGCTGCAGGGCCAGTGAACATTGAGATAGAGGGCTAGCTCATGCCTAGAGCAGGAATCACCCCACAGCCTGGTGTAGGGCTATAAATGCAAGTGGTACGAAGTCGACTGTGGGGAGATGGGGTGCAAAAAACTAGAAACCAGGAAGGCCTGACTTTCCAGGCTTGAAATGTGGACGATGGCCAATGATTAGTAGCTTTTCAATTTGTTATGGAGAAATACCTAAAAATAACGTGTTTCTAGAACATTGCTAACAATAGTGAAAACCCAAAACAGGTTTAAATCATAGGTACTGCACCATTATGGAAATATCAAAATAATAACTGTATAAAAACTGTGCATATTGATGAATAAGGATAATCTAAAAAGAAACACACTGACATTAAAATAGTTTTGGAGATAGAGTGAAGTGATTTTAGGGGAAATTATAATTAATTTTAAAAACAGTATAAATGTAACTTTAAATGTTTAAAGAAAAAAGAATTCACTGAACTTTCACATTGGATGTAGTCAGTGAAGAGATATTAACTTGGAAATTGCACATGGGAACATTCAGATTGCTATTCATTCTCGGTTCCACCACTGGCTCTGGGTAGAACATTTCCTCTCAATTTTCCACCTCTCTCTCCTTTATCTTTTTTTTTTCCCCCAGGGATAGGTGGACTGGGAATTGAACCCAGGATCACTCTACTACTAAGCTACATCCCCAGCCCTTTTTATTTTTTACTTTGAGACAATGTTTTGCTAAGTTGCTCAGGCTGATCTTGAACTCACAGTCCTTCTGCTTTAACTTTCCAAGTAGCTGGGATTACAGGAATGCCCCACCAGTTCTTCCTATATCATTTTGAAGATGCAATACAATGGGTAGTGGGCCTATCAGGTTGAGACAAAGATCCTGTTCCATTGTCTTGGAAGTTAGGAGGGGAATATTCTATAGCCTCATAGGGAGAACTATCTAGGAACAGTTGGAGCATGGGTAATATGTCATTTTTGATTTTCTGTTTTCTTGTCTCTCCCCCAATTGGTTCTGGAACACCTACTTTTTTCCTTCCTTTAGTCTTAAAACACATTAATTAATACAAATAGATATCTGAGTAGTTGATGCCCAGTTCATACACTTAATACCTGATCTGATTGAGCTCTGCTGGAAAGCTCTTCTATGTGTAAGTTCTGAATAGCTATGAAGGAAAGCAATGATCAAAGCAGGCAGGGTTGGCATGGTAGTGTTGTTCAGTCTGTGCACTGCCTATAGATGCCTGCTTCAGGGGATGCACAAGGGTTAAAGCCCAGTCCCTATTTCACTCCTCACGGGGTAGGATCTCTTTCAAAGAGGTGGTTTTCTTACCAGGTTGTGATCCCTAAGGGCCATGTCTGCTCATAGGAGGGCACTTTTATCTAACTCGTCCCTATAGAGGAGCTTCTTCCATTCCCTCAAGGCTCACCCAAATTCTGCATGTTGGAAGCACTGGGGAATTAACACTCCTCGGAGTGTCCTCAACTGATGACTGGTGGAAGTTGTTGGAAAAATTACCACACCTCCCTGTAAGGTGTATGTTTTGCATCTTCTACCAGAATTTCCCTGGGATTAAGTTCTGGTTGCTCCCTGTGGCTGATGGCTTACAAACACACCCTTTATTGGCCGTCCTCCCTCTTCTAGGTCACTTCCTTATCTCTGCTGCAGGTGGTCCCTGTACCTCTAGAATATACTCCCTGCACTTGAGCCTTGCAGTCCGCTTCTGGAGAA
The DNA here is from genome assembly GCA_020662805.1 of Glaucomys volans. Lineage (NCBI taxonomy): Eukaryota > Metazoa > Chordata > Mammalia > Rodentia > Sciuridae > Glaucomys > Glaucomys volans. The sequence continues at coordinate 76,989 of JAJEJO010003504.1, forward strand.
CTCCCATGAAGACAATGGTGTGTGCCAGTGTTGGGATTGAGGGCAAAGTGGATACATGAGTCAGGGGAAATTTCTGGAAGGACTGAGAGATCAGACTGAAAGTGTAGACTTGATTTAGGAGACACTTCCCATGCAGGGTGATAGATGAGTGATATATTTTTCTTACAGTGTTATTTTCATATCGAATTTATTTATTTATTTATTTTTTTTTTTGCGGTGCTGGGGATTGAACCCAGGGCCTTGTGCTTGCAAGGCAGGCACTCTACCAACTGAGCTATATCCCCAGCCCTATCGAATTTATTAATTCCTAGGTTTCTACAAACCTTGCATTATCCATTGAGTTCTGGCTAATAAAATCTTGCCTGAAGATAAATACTGCAAACTTTTAATCTCTCAGTGGCTAGAAAAAAATGACATTCTGGGGAGAGAAGTGTTATTAAGGTGCAAGACAGATAAAATTCAGGGCTATGACACCATTCCCAAGGCCTCGTTAGAGAAAGATGAAGGCAAGAACAGTCACAAGACTCGAGCTGTCACAAGAGGATTATTATTTGTAGCCATTCTATTCAATATTTTATATCCTAAAAAGGTGATTTTTTAAAAAAGGTGATCAGAAAAGTCTCCTTAAAAAAACTAGGTCTTCAAAAATTTAACATTATTTCCTATGATAGGAAACTTTACCTCCCAAAGCATTGCATAATTGGTTGTCATGGGAAACTGTATGGCTGTACCTGGTGTCTGCAACCCCCAAATGTATATAAATAACTTATATCCTTTTGTTCTGCAGACTTCTATATACGATTCTTCTCATTGAGACCAAAATAAAACTAAGAAAGTCAGTGACTCTGGCAGACTCTTTGTCCTAAGACAACATATTCGAGCAATTTAATTTAGAAACTTGGCCAATGTAGTATAGCCTCTCTGCCTTGCAGATTTAGAAACCCAAATCAGTCTTCAATAGTGGCATTTCCTTCTGCTATGGAAGTTCAGAAACCTAGACTCATCTTTAACATGTGGACTCTCATTAACCAACCTCTGTTATATTTAAACACACCAAAGCATGCCAGTTTGTTAGTTCACAATGGGATTCTTTTTGCAGGATCCTCTAAGGTCCTCATGTTCTTTGATCAGAGTACTTTTGCCATCTAGGCAGGCTAACCAAGGAGCCAAATTATAGCCAGAAGTTTGTTAGTGTGCATGAATTTAAAGTAAAGGGGATCTGAGGACCTGAATAATTAATGGTTTCAGGCCCAAAGGCAACACTCCCATCCTATTCCCAGGATCAGAACATCTGATGGATTCTTGGTTTAGAGTTCTCTCTTGGCTGAATGACATTGTGACTTTTTTCTATACTTATGTCCAACCAACAAAACCCTTTCTGATGGACACATTCTTTCTTTAGATGTTTTTAATACATATAACCAGTTCACAAAAGAGTGGGTTCTTTTTTAAAATTTTTTTATTTTTTAAAATTTGTTTATTTTGATTCATTGTACACAAATGGAGTACAGCTGTTGTTTCTCTGGTTGTACACAAAGTAGAGTCACACCATCTGTGCATTCATACATGTACACAGGGCAATGATGTCTG
>JAJEJO010003504.1:78678-102436 GCA_020662805.1 Glaucomys volans
CAATGATGTCTGTCTCATTCTGTTATTATTCTTGTCCCCCCCCACCCCGACCACCCCCCTCCCTTCCCTCTATGCAATCTATCCTTCCTCCAATCTTGCCTCCCTTCCACCCTGCATTATGCATCATCGTTCACTTATCAGAAAGATCATTCGGCCTTTGGATTTTGGGGATTGGCTAATCTCACTTAGCATGACAGTCACCAACATCATCCATTTACCTGCAAATGCCATAATTTTATTCTTCTTTATGGCTGAGTAATATTCCATTGTGTATATATACCACAGTTTCTTTATCCATTCATCTACTGAAGGGCATCTAGGTTGGTTCCACAATCTAGCTATTGTGAATTGAGCAGCTATGAACATTGATGTGGCTGCATCACTGTAGTAATCTGATTTTAAGTCCTTTAGGTATAGGCCAAGGAGTGGGATAACTGGGTCAAATGGTGGATCCATTCCAAGTTTTCTAAGGAATCTCCACACCAATGCTTTCCAGAGTGGCTGCACCAACTTGCAATCCCACCAGCAATGTATGAGGGTACCCTTTTCCCCACGTCCTCGCCAACACCTGTTGTTGCCTGTATTCTTAATAAAAGACATTCTTAATTAGGGTAAGATGAAATCTTAAGGTAGTTTCAATTTGCATTTCTCTTATAAGTAGAGATGCTGAACATTTTTTCATAAATCTGTTGATTGCTTGTAGATCTTCTTCTGTAAAGTGTCTGTTTATTTCCTTAGCCCATTTATTGATTGGGTTATTAGTGTTCTTGGTGTAAAGATTTTTGAGTACTTTGTAGATTCTGGAGATTAGTGCTCTATCTGAAGTGTGTGTGGCAAAGATTTTCTTCCACTCTGAAGGCTCTCTCTTCACAATGCTAATTGTTTCCTTTGCTGAGAAAAAACTTTTTATTTTGATTCTATCCCAATCATTGATTCTTGCTTTTATTTCTTGTGCTTTGGGAGTCATGTTAAGGAAATCTGGTCCTAGGTCAACGTGATGAAGATTTGGACCTATTTTCTCTTCTTTTAGGTGCAGGGTCTCTGGTCTAATTCCTAGGTCCTTGATCCATTTTGAGTTGAGTTTTGTACAGGGTGAGAGATAGGGGTTTAGTTTCATTTTGCTACATATGGACTTCCAGTTTTCCCAGCACCATTTGTTGAAGAGGCTATCTTTTCTCCATTGTATGTTTTTGGCTCCTTTGTCAAGTATGAGATGCCTGTATTTATGTGGGTTTATCTCTGTGTCCTCTATTCTGCACCATTGATCTACCTGTCTATTTTGGTGCCGATACCATGCTGTTTTTGTTACTATTGCTCTGTAGTATAGTTGAATGTCTGGTATTGTGATACCCCCTGCTTCCCTCTTCTTGTTAAGAGTTGCTTTAGCTATTCTGGGTCTCTTATTCCTCCAAGTGAATTTCATGATTGCTTGCTCTATTTCTATGAGGTCCGTCATTGGGATTTTAATTGGAATTGCATTGAATTTGTATAGCGCTTTTGGTAGTAGGGCCATTTTGACAATATTAATTCTGCCTATCCAAGAACATGGGAGATCTTTCCATCTTCTCACACTTTCTTTAAATTCTTTCTTTAGTGTTCTGTAGTTCTCATTGTAGAGGTCTTTCACCTCTTTTGTTAGATTGATTCCCAAGTATTTTATTTTTTTGAGGCTATCGTGAATGGGGTAGTTTTCCTAATTTCTTTCTCAGAGGATGCATCACTTACGAATAAAGATGCATTCGATTTATGAGAATTCATTTTATATCCTGCTACTTTACTGAATTCATTTATGAGTTCCAGAAGTTTTCTGGTGGAATTTTTAGGGTCTTCTAAATAGAGAATCATGTCATCAGTAAATAGGGATAGTTTGAGCTCTTCTTTTCCTATTTGTATCCCTCCAATTTCTTTAGTCTGTCTAATTGCTCTGGCTAGAGTTTCAAGGATGATGTTGAATAGAAGTGGAGAAAAAGGGCATCCCTGCCTTGTTCCAGTTCTCAGGGGGAATGCTTTCAATTTTTCTCCATTTAAAATTATGTTAGCTGTGGGCTTAGCATAGATAGCCTTTACAATGTTAAGGAATGTTCCTACTATCCCTATTTTTTCTAGTGTTTTGAGCATGAATGGGTGCTGTATTTTATCAAATGCTTTTTCTGCATCTATTGAAATAATCATGTGGTTCTTGGCTTTAAGTCTGTTGATGTGGTGAATTATATTTATTGATTTCAGGATGTTGAACCACCCTTGCATCCCTGGGATGAAACCCACTTGATCATGGTGCATTATCTTTTTAATATGCTTTTGTATGTGATTTGCTAAAATTTTGTTAAGAATTTTTGCATCTATGTTCATTAGGGATATTGGTCTGAAATTTTCTTTCCTCAATGTGTCCTTCTCTGGTTTTGGTATCAGGGTGATATTAGCTTCATAGAATGAGTTTGGAAGGGTTCCCTCTTCCTCTATTTCATGAAATACTTTGAGGAGTATTGGAATGAGCTCTTTTTTGAAGGTCTTGTAGAACTCGGCTGTGAATCCATCTGGTCCTGGACTTTTCTTTGTTGGTAGGCTTTTGATAACTTCTATTTCATTGCTTGAAATTGATCTATTTAAGTTGTGTATGTCCTCCAGATTCAGTTTGGGTGGCTCATATGCCTCTAGGAACCTGTTGATGTCTTCCAGGTTTTCATTTTGTTGGAGTATAAATTTTCAAAATAGCTTCTAATTATGTTTTGTATTTCATTAGAGTCTGTTGTGATATTTCCTTTTTCATCATGAATTTTAGTAATTTGAGTTTTCTCTCTCCTCTTCATTAGTGTGGCTAAGGGTTTATCAATTTTGTTTATTTTTTCAAAGAACCAACTTTTTGTTTTGTCAAGTTTTTGAATTGTTTCTTTTGTTTCAATTTCATTGATTTCCACTCTGATTTTAATTATCTCCTGTCTTCTACAACTTTTGGTGATGTTCTTTTTCTAGGGCTTTAAGGTGTAATGACAGTGGGTTCTTAATTACGGGTTTTATGAACTGGATATCTTAGGGTGCTTGAGCACCTGAAAAATTGAATGCAAATTTTGTGTCTGTACATTTTCTTTGGAGAGGAATCATAACTTCATGAGACTCACAATGTTATTTGTTATCCAAACTGACTTAAGAGCCACTGATGTAAATAAAATCACATCTTACTGATGTGATTCCCTGTGTCCCCTTAGGATGACTTTTCTGCTCTCCTGGTCTGATTTACTATGTACTCAGTACACACTTTTAAAAATTTGTCCTCTGAAGCTTCTCGTAATCTCAGCTACTCAGAAGGCTGAGGCAGGAGGATGCAAGTTTGAGGCCAGCCTGGGCAACTTAGCAAGATGCTGTCTCAAAATTAAGAAAAAGAAAAAGAAAATGGGTTACAGATATAGCTTAGTGGTAGAGAGCCCCTAGGTCAAATTTCCAGTACTAAAAAAAATGACCCTCTGTTATTTTGAAAGTTTTAAGCTTGACTTCTTTTAGTGGTTAGCCACTTCAAAGGTCAGAATGAGTAGGGGCGTGGCATTACTACTGGAGAAGATGGAAAGCATGTGCGGAATGGATTCTAAGTGCAACCAAGACAAGAAGATGGGATGTAAATTTGATAGATATGAAAATATCAACAGTTTGGGCATGGTGGCACATGCCTGTGTGCCCAGCAACTTAGGGGGCTGAGGCAGGAGAATCACAAGTTTGAGGCCAGCTTCAGCAACTTAGTGAGGCTCCAAGCAATTTAGTGAGATCGTATCTTAAAATAAAATATTTTTTTAAAGGGCTGGGGATATAGCTCAGTGGCAAAGCACCCCTGGGTCAATCCCCAGTACCAAAAAGAAAAAAATAAAATATCAATGTGAGATAATTACATAGACTATGTTATAGTATTTACCTTGAGTGTCCATAAGTATCTGTGTCAGCTTACTTGGTTTGTTTACTGAAGCCTGGACCTAGAAATGGTCTATAACCAATGAGGTTAAGGTGTTAAAAGTCCAAAATCTCATGGAGATAGGAAAATCAAAGTGGATCTAAACATGCAATTTCCTCAGCCACCCTCATCCACTGTCCTGCAAAGGCTCAGAGGGGCTCCATTTGCCATGGCATTAGGCTTTGCATAGGTGATGGGCACCCCTGAAAAGCAATGCTAAAGGTGGTAATGGGAAACCCACCTGAGAACTGGACTTCCTGATTCCAGTGGGAATAATAGGATTCTGGATTAGCAGAGGCCAGGCAGTGTCTCTTGACTTTGGAGTCCAGGGAGGTGAATTATCATGAAAGGTTTCAAGGACAGAAGGGCTATTAGAGTGTTTTGACTTTCATAAATCTGTGGTAGCAACTAACTGATCATGAGATTCTTAGGAATGAACAGATAAGTTGTCCACTAAGGCGTGGCTTTATCTATATAATTAGAAAACAGAAGCTGACTCAAGTCAATAGAGTGGGTTTACTGCTTCATGCCTAATTATCAAACCAAGCCAGTTCATAAGCCTGCAGCCTGTTGACTGAGAGGAAGACTGGGTCCCTCTAAGGAAAGGCGCTGAGTTATAGCCACAAGTAAATATTACAAACTTTTCTTCAAGCCTCCCCAGAAGGCCTGCAGCCTCTTGCTAAAGTGGCTGCATTGGTAGAGAAAATACCCACACTTTTTGGAAACTATTAGTACTAGTTCTGTGTTGATGCCGTTTGCCAGGGGAACAAAATGCCAACCAGGTTTGTTGGTCAGAATGAGGTCTTATGGAAATCATGTGATAAACGGAGACTTGACCTCAGTCCATCTCCACAATAGATTCAACAGATGCAGTTATTTCCCTAATTCCTTATATTCAAAGTAGATATACTTAATAAATGGCTGATTTCCCCCATTGGTGACTTGATTCATTGTTTATTGTTTTTTCTTTAACCATCCACAGGGTCTATATGGGCTCATGACAAGGATGGCCTGCAGAAGAGATATGTAGATGGGTCTGTTGGAATGGGCAAGGACAACTGTGCTCCAACAGAGTCGTCAATGATAGATGGGTTACTCAATAATCAGGTGGGCAAGATAACTGGTCATGTCAGATGGCTTCTTTCCCTATCCACCTCAGTGGCTCCTCAAAGGGTCAGATATAAAGTGGTGTGTGGAAGAAATTGTAGTATGCTCACACTTTTTAATTGCATGTATATTCTCTCATCAAAGCTAGATTGGCTATCAGCTTTGGGTTATGGGTTGCCTCATTGCCAGTAGTAGAAGCTAACATCAAGTACTCAATATGGTACCATCCTTGGCAGGACTAGCGAGGCATTTGGTAGTAAATCTTTTTCATAGGAACTCTCTCTTCAATGAAGATAGAAATTATTCCCATGGGAATAGATATATTTCCAGAATATTCTTCTTTTATCCCAATGCTTCAGTCAGAATTATCATTCAAAGATTTACAAATATATCATCCACTATGATACTCCATACAATATTACTTCTAACCAAGAAACTAATTTTATAGTAAAAGAAGAGTGGCAATAGGTTTATACATGGAGTTTATTGGCTTTAAGATATATGTTATCACTCAGAAACAGCTGGCTTAACCACGGAATGATCAGTTATGTTGCCAGCAGGATGAAAGCACCCTAACGATTTTGGAAGCAATACATACTTTAAACCAGCAACCAATATATGATGTTTTCTCTATAACTAAGACACATAAGTATAGGAAGAAAGAGGGTAGGAGTGGTACCTCCACAAATACATCTAATAATCCAATTAGAATATTGGTTTCTTGTTCCCACAGTGTTGGCCCTGGCAGAATTAAAAGTCTTAGTTTCTAAAGGAGAACATGTTTCCAATGGGAAACACAGTTGTGGTCTCATTAAGTTGAAAGCTGAGACTGCTTGGCCACCATTTTGATCTCCTTAGGCTACTGAGCCAACAGGCAGAGATGTGGGTTACTCGGTGGGTGGGATAACTAATCCTGATTAATAAGGAGAAAATGGAGTGTTGGATATTTTAGGACAACATGGGCCAAAGAAGTACTAAGGAGAAACTCTAATTTTTTATACCAATTATTTTGTTTTAAGTTGACTGCACAATCCAGGGACATGTGACCTAACATGAAGTGTTCAGAAGTGGAAATCACCTTGTTTGTTCTGGGAAAGGCCCATGAAAGGTCAATCTAGGCTAGGGATAAAAAAAGAAAACTTAGTCTTTTTATGGGTCACACTGCAAAGACATATGCAGAGAGGCTCAGTTTATGATTTCTACCTGCAATGATAGAGACTTCTGGAACAACTGCAGTTCAGAAATGGACTCAGAGCCAGGAGAGCTCAGAAGCAAACAAGCTTACCAAAATTCTCAGTCTTATCCTGCTGGTCCCTTCTATCATTCTCAAGTTCTGTGGTGCTTCAGAGTTTGACCAAATTATGCCAGATTATGTTGGGAAATAGGACCATAAATTTAAAGATGGCAGTCAGAGTCTTTTTTTTTGGTACCATAGGTTGAACCCAGGGATACTCTACCAACTGAACTACATCTGCAACCTTATGTATTTATTTTTGCTCCTGCAGATTGAACCCAGAGGGGCTTTACCACTGAGTCACATCCCCAGCCTTTTATTTTGTTTTGTTTTGTTTGAGACAGGATCTCACTAAATTGCTGAGGCTGACCTTGAACTTGTGATCCTCCTGCCTCAACCTCAGGAGTCACTAAGATTACAGGTATGCCGTCATGGTGCCCAGCTGAGTCTATCATTTAAAAAAACCTCTACACAAGAAGCAGTGGAAAACACTCACCAGAAGGAAGCAGTTCCTGGACTTGCCTTGGGAGTTATGTGGTTTATATTTTCCAAAGAAGACACTACAAAGTAAAGCAACTTGTCTGAATACACTCAATCTTGGGACACATTGGTCAAAACAAAGGATCTGCTATTGAGAAACTTCATTCTGGGACTTACATAAAGTTGAAGGTGTCCAGGATGCAGGCGTAAATACAAATCTGGGTTTGGACCTGAGAATGGTGGTTGACAGTCCCTAGAACAGAAAGGACTTACCAGCAATGCACTTGATGCTCAAGTTTCACTGTCACTGTCTTCTGTGAGATGCTTATTCAATAGTGAGACATCAGTTTTTGACACAGGGCACCTTTCCTTTGTATTCCAAATTGGTGGCGAATGGTACAGGTAATGTTCCCACCCCTGGACCTTCATTCTACTGACAGCTACGCTTTTCTCTGTAGTTCATGAGAAAAGAAGATCCCTGGGGTAGAAAGATGACTAAAGTCTATTAGAGATTGTGGATCCTAAATAACAAGGCTTTTCTTAAATGATAAAGCTAAATAACAGCCACAACATTTAATTATTCATAGGACAATCAGTATGTCTCATTCGTGAGCTCTGTGGCAGGGAAATGTGAAATCTATGCTGAACGAGAAGTCCATGCTACAGATTCTAAGCAGCCTCCCACACATGCCTGGTTCCTCAGTGTGCGGGTCAAGGGACACTGCTCCTTCTTCAGAGGTGACCTGCTAGGCAGACCTAGGCATGGTGGTGACATTTCAGTCGGTATGTGGGCTATATTGAAGAAATAGGGGACATGAACCTCAGCTGTCAAAAGAGGAGGTGGAAGCAAATGACAAATTTAAAATTGAATGTGAAAGGGCAGAGGAAAATGGAAGCAACAAACAAAACCAGAATAAGCAATTCAATGATTTCCTTGGAACAGCTCCAGTGGCCTGTACTGGGCATACTGCAACAGAATTAGCAAATCTGCAAGAGAATTCCATCAAAATCCACACAGCTTTCAGTTCAGAGCCTTCCATTATTACTTGACAGGAGCTTTTCAGTTTCGCACTATAGGAAAGTGTTGCACAGTTTACAGAGGCTCTCACAGCAAGTTACAGTGGGAGAAGAAATGTACATTTTGAGCAATTTACCTCACATCTTTTTCTCGACAAATAGCTACTCATCCACCATTATTTGATGGAAAGGCTCAGGCTTTGCCATTAGAGTTTTCTTAGGAGTTTCTATTAAAGGATATGCTTTTGGTCCCCACGAAGACTAAGTGTTGATTTTAGGCTGTAAAGTGTTTCAAAATGTCACCTTATTTCAAAAGGCAAGGAAAAATACAACAATATTAATTTTGAAAATAAAAAAAAGTCATAATTTTCACTATTTCCCCAGGTGATTCATGTGAGTCTGGGTCTGCATTGGAGTTGGAGCTGGTGGGGTCATCATTAAATAGAAGAAGGGTGCTTCCCCACCAGAAGCCCCTGGGGCAGAGAGCAATGGGCCTCCAGTCCACTGCTGAAGAGTCTCAGATTCCTAAAAAGACAGATGCTTGCAATGGAGAGAGCTCAAGCTTAGAAACCTGGGGCCATTTCTAGTCCAATTCCAACCCCTGTTGCTGTCCAGAAAGGTCAGAAAGACTTGTGGGACACCAGGTGGAATGAGCCATGGAATGCACTGGTGTGTCAGGGGCCATATCAAAACATCAGGGGAGTCAGGAGACCTGCTGGTTCCAGGCAGAAGGGTGTGCTGCTGCAGTAAACCAGGCAAGAAATGAAGGTGCCTGAACTGAGTGGGTGGCTGTGGTGATGGAGGGGACCTGGGACTGGGGTTGTCTGTGAGATATCTCTTCCTGGGGGAAAGAGAGTGAGTGGTGGACAGACTGAGAGGTGTGGTCAAAAAACAGGATGGTGGACCTTGAGATTTCAAAGGTGGGGTAATTTCAAGTTCTGATTAGATTCTAGGATATTTCCATGGGTATTTATTCTGAAATTTTTCTAGAAAACAACAATAGCACTCTAAGGGGATGAGGTGTGGCCCAGGGGCAGAGCGTTTGCCTAACATGTGTGAGGCACTGGGTTTGAACCTCAGCACCACATAAAAATAAATTTGAATATAAAGGTATAAACATACAATAACATTAAAAAAATAGTAGCACTCTAGATACAGAAAATGAAAACCCAAAGAATGATTCCAGGGGAGCTTGGAGCTACTTTGCAAACTTTCAAAATCCACAGCAGACTAACAGAAACAAGATAGTCAGGTCAATAGACCATCAGAGGAAAGATGCTGCTGAGTATTCAGATCAAACGATTATTATCAAATACCAATGAAGAAGCTAGATTTAATTAAGAGTAGGAAGACCAATTAACAAATGAGTAAAACTCATGTTCTACAAAGTAATACTGGTTTTTATTATAATTGATTGGTCTTTAGGGTCAGAAATACCTTAGGGGTGGAGAAAAACAAGCCAGAGGAGCCCCAGGGTCAGACAGAAAAAGCTTCTCTATACAGGGCAGCACACAAGTGCAGTGTCACTCAGAGCTGAGGGCTGGCAGTCTGAAGCACAAACACCTGGAGGTGGGAGAGACTTAGTGGCCCATCAGACTTGACAGCTGCAACAATCAGAAATTTTATTAGGTTGGAATTTTTAATAGAGAGGAAAGGCACTGAAGGACATTGTCCTTGGGATCATATAGGTGTCCCTGGAAGTCTGGTAGGTGGGTGGAGGGGATTCCAGCTGGGACTCCAGAGGAGAGGGTCCCAGGGCCTCTTTGCCTCATTTATTGAGGGTGGAACTGGAAAGGTCTGAGAAATAGGTTCTGAAATATTTATGTTCTGAAATATTTCTTCCTTCCCAGGCACAAAAGAGGACACTGAGTGCCTGGTTCTCCTGCCTGGTCTCCTGCTGTTCCCTACTGAATGTAGTCTTCTCCTGCTTTCTGATTGTCTATTTTCTTCAGTGTAGACAGATAAAAAGGAAAAGATAGATCTGATTGCTTCCCAAGTTTGTTACAGCAAACATTGGGAAGCATGAGAAATAGATTTTTTTTTTGGTTCAATTACTACTTTTTTCCCCTGCATAGAAATCCATAGAAATCTATAATATTATATGACCCATTTTGAGACTTTCTAGCTAATGAGACATACTTAAGTCCTTCAATGTGATTGATTAATACCTATACCCTCTCAGCAACAGTATGAAATATATGCATTGTGATTAAACATGAAAAATAAAGAAATAAGTGATCTGCAATGTTTCCTTTCTATTACTTTAGAGAATAAAGCATAGGCTGTGCTAGTTCCTGGGGGTCTTTATCAGACTTACCTGATTCTTGAGGTGGACACTAGTGATACCTCAGATGGCAGCACTTTCACGACTTTTCCTGGTGCTTGGAATGCCTGGATAAGATCCTGAGAATCATCCTAAAGGAGGGTATCTTGACCTTGGGGCTATTGACATTTGGGACTGGATAATTCTTTTGTGGGGGCAGTCTTGCTCGTTGTAGGATATTTGGCAGCATCACTGGTCTCTACATATTATATTCCAGTACATTCTCTCCTTCAAGTTATGGCAACCAAAAACATTTCCTGACATTGCCAAACGCCCTCTTTTGGGCAGAATCACCCCTAGTTGAGAACTGTTGTCTTAGACAAATCTATTTGCCTTCCCCATTGAATGTGTCAGTGGCCACCAAGTCCTATTAAACCCAACTTCTGGAATTATCTCTCAAGCCTATTCCCTCTTCTGTTTCCAGTGTTCCTTGTCTCCTAAGTACCCTCCCCTTCACTTTTTTTTGGTGCGTTATAATTATACATAATAGTGGGATACATTGTTACACACTCGTACATGCACACAATAGAACAATATAATTTGGTCAATTTTCTTCCCTAGCACCTTGCCTTTCCATCCCCTGGGAGGAGTGTTCTTAATGTATTAATGGAGCCAGGAAGGGGAAAGCTCGAGCAAGTTATCTGAGGCTGATGCTGCAGTAGGACCTAGCAGCCACTGGGTGGCGACAGCACAGCACCAACTCTGGAACAGAATTGTGCCTGGAGCCAAAGCCCAGCATTATTCTCTAAGCAGCTGAGCATGACTGGTTCAAGCCAATTCATACTATTAGGCATCATCTATTACAGAGTATCTACTGTGTGCAGAGCCCTGCAGAAGGTGATTCGCTCATAATAATAAGAAGCACAGTTAAGCTTCACTGAGCATTTACTCCAAGTCGAGATACCAGGTTCTGTGTATTGTATGGGTTATCTTCTTGTATCTTCACAATAATCCTAAGATATATAAATATTATTTTATTTATTATTTAATAATTTCATAAAAAATAAAACAGAGATCCATAGGAGTTATAACCTTGAAAATTCATATTTAGTTCTTCCAAAAATGCTCAACAAATTCAAATAGCTACTGGATGCATACTCTGTGTCAGGAGCTCTTATAGGCATGAGGTGGTATTCTTAACTCAATACTGTAGGAGAGAAAGCAGATCTCAGAATGTTAGGGTTATATATAGTCTAAGTTTGCACAGTTCACCAAATCAGTGTTTGAACTCAGGGGTATGTGTCTAATTCAGCACCTTCCACTGCATCCAATTTAGTGGACTTTTATTTTATTGATTTTTTTATATGTGGTGCTGAGGATCGAACCCAGTGCCTCATGCATGTTAGGCAAGTGCTCTACCACTGAGCCACAACCCCAGCCCTGCATCCAATTTAGAACACAGAGAAAGGGACCCCCAATCTCTGCCTCCTTTGGCCTCTTTTCTGTCCTGCTATACAACAGAACTCTTACATGTGCTCCTGTGAGTCAGGCACTGCTCTGAGCATTTAAAGGTGAATAAAGACAGACCCAGATGTTGCTTTCACAGAGCCCATGGTAGAAGAGGGAAAGGGACAGGGAAGACAGCTGTTTAAACAACTCATCCAAGAAAATGTGAATAAAAAGGTGCTCAGTGCTGGAAAGGAGAAGCACAGCACAGGAAGTTGTGGGATTGTTTCAGGGGAAGCTAGGTTTGTGTAGGAAGTCAGGACAGGCCTCCATGGGAAAGGGACATATAGGCTGAGTTCAAGGTTGAAGATCAGCTAACTAAGCAGTAAGTCAAGAAGAAACTGTCTAAACTATGAATGAAAAGGCCTGGAGGCTGGAAAGAATCCTGCCCTAATAGTTAGAAGGGTGAAAAGTAGTGAGGAATAGATCAATAACATGTATCTTGTTCTAAGCACTTTTGGTTACTGGCTTGAGCTTTGAAACCAGGCAACCTGGGTTTGAATTCTAGGTCCACATGTATTGGTTGAGTCATTGGGCAATTCTACTTTCTCTGTGTTCCATTTCGTCATCTGTAAAATGGGAGGAAAATTGCCCCATCCTTTAAGGGGGATTACATGAGTTAATACATGTAAAGCACTTAGCAGAGCACCTTACCTGGTAAATGCTGTCTAACTACTAGTAATTACTGCTTTATACAGTTTTACACTTTAAATTTATATTCTAATTTCTGCACTTTGCAAGTTAGCATCTCCCCACATCATTAAAAACTTTAGTGTGCATGTGAACACACATGTGTAACACACATGAAAGAGCAAGCTTGGTGGCCCACACCTGTAATCCCAGCAGCTGGGGAGGCTGAGGCAGAAGGATCACGAGTTCAAAGCTAGGCTCAGCAACTTAGCAAGGCCCTGTCTCTAAATAAAATATGAAAAAGAGCTGGGGATATGGCTCCGTGGTTAAGTGCCCCTGGGTTCAATCCTTGGTACACACATACACAACAAAAAAAGACCATGGAGGAAAGATAAATGCCTCTCAGAGAGAAGGTCACAAGACTCATCCACATTTCCTTTATATAACTTTTTATTGCTCCTCTGGGAGCAACAGTAACAAAGAACAAATCAACCTAAAAAGTAGAATAGAGATCCCAGCAACAGAGCCACACGTATGTTTATGTGCAGGATTTATGACAAAGGCTGCACTCCAGTTTATCGGCAATGTTTTTAAATAAATGGGCAGAACACGTTTATAGCAGCACAATTGACGATGGAACCAAACCTAGGTGTCCAAACTATGGAACCACCAACAGACGAAGGGATAAAGAAAATGTGGTACATATGCACGATGGAGTTTCATTCTGCCATAAAGAAGACTGAAATGATGTCATTTGCAAGAAATTGGATGAAACTTGAGACCATCGTTAATGAAATAACATACTCAGAAAGTCAAGGATTGTATGTTTTCTCTCATGAGGAAGCTAGAGAGGAAAAAAAAGAAAGGCAAGGGAATCTCATGAAAATCAAAAGGAGATCTGTAGATAGAGGAAAATACCTGGAGGTGGGGAATACTGGGGAACAATATTGGCAAAATTGTATTGTTATACTGTGTACCTGAAAGAATATGTAACAATAAATTCCACCATTATGTACAACTATAACTTACCAATAAAAATATGAAAACAGTAAAAAATGGGTTGATGAGATAACTAAGCTGAGAAATATAAACCTTGACATCTTTCCCCAATTATCAAAAATTAATTTAGGATGGACTGAGACTTCAATGTGGAAACTAAAACAAATCAATCAAGTTTCTAGAAGAATACATATGGAAAACATTTTTTAAAAAGAACATAAACGGTTGATAAATTGGATTTCATTTAAATTAAGAACTTCTGTTAGTTGGCAGCAGTGGTGCATGCCTGTAATCCCAGCAACTCCAGAGGCTGAGGCAGGAAGATTCCAAGTTTGAGGTCAGTCTCAGCAAATTAATGAGACCCTGTCTCAAAACAAAAAACAAAAGGGACTGGAGATGTAGCTTAGTGGCACCTCTGGGTTCAATACTAGTATAAAAAATAAGAAATAACTTCTGGTTATCAAAAGACACGATTAAGAGAGCAAAAGGGAGGATATAAACTAGGAACAGATATTCGCAACATATGTATATATGAATCATGCTAGGCTATTTAAATTTATATATGTATATTTTATACTGGAAATTGAACCCAGGGGCACTCTACTACTGAGCTACCTCCCAGCCCTTTTCCCTTTTATATTTTGAGACAGGATCTCTCTAAGTTGCCCAGGCAAGATTTGCAATCTTCCAACCTCAGCCTCCTGAGTAGCTGGCATTACAGGCATGTGCCACCATGCCCAGCTTGACACATCATATATTAACATCAATATACATATATGCTGCATACAAATATATGATAGATCTAAAAACGTGTTAGTCAAATTTCTGCTATTCTAACAAATACCTCAGATAATCAACTTAAAAAGAAAAAAGATTTACTTTGGCACATGGTGTCAGAGGTTTCAGTTCATGATTGACCCGATTTCTTTTGGGTCTGTGACAGTACAGGACATTATATAGCAAAGAAAAATTGCTCACCTAATGGACAAGAAAGAAAAAGAAGTAGGGGCCAGAGTACACTATCCCTTTGTGGACACACCCTCAGTGATGTAAAGACTTCCCATTGAGCCGCACCTCTTAAAAGCTCTAGCATCTTCCAATAGTGCCATAGTGGAACCAACTCTTTACCAAGTGGACCTTTGGAATAGACTTAGGATACAAGAATTTCTCAGCAATGAGAAATAATGAACTACAAACTTGATGCCTGAAAATCATGAATGAATCTCAGAGATTTAATGTTAAGTGAAAGAAACAAGATATAACAAGTTCAAATTCTATGATTCTATTTATATGACATTCAAAAATAGTAAAAACATATGCATGGAGATAGATATGAGAAAAGTGATTACTTTTGGAGTAGGAACTGATTGGGAGAAGCACAGGGGACTTTTCTGGGGTGCCAGAAACATTCTTTATTCAAATCTGGGTGATCATTCCACAGGTGAAATATAGTTACAGAGCTTAAAATTTGTGCACATAGATATAAGTTATATTTCTTTTCTTTTATTTTAGTTGTAGATAGACACAATGCCTTTATTTATTTATTAATTGGTGCTGAGGATCAAACCCAGTACCTCACACGTGCTAGGCAAGCTCTCTGCCACTGAGCTACGACCCCAGCCCCTAAAAATTTTATTTCAATAAAAAATATTTTTAAAGTCTTTTTTATTGGTTATTTTTAATTATACATGACAGTAGAACCCATTTTGACATAATTATACAGCTGGGAATATATCTTTTTTTCACAATGTAGATTCACGTGATTCATAAAATCTTACATATACACAGGGTAATACTGTATGTCTCAGTCTACTATCTTTCCTTCCCCTACCCCCTTCCTGCCCCATTTTCCTCTACACCATCTATACTTCCTCCTTAAAGTCTTAAAGTCAAATTAAAAGGAAAAATAACCACATAGAGGAATGACATCATTGGCAAGAAGAAGCAGAAGTGACATCAGAAGAGATTCATAAGGAAGGAGTCGGCTGCTGCATGTGACTGCTGAGCTCAGTTCCTTCAAAGTTATAAAAGCAGGAAAACTCAAGACAAGGAAACCTAACAAGGCCAGTGATTTCAGTGATATGGCAAATTGACCAACACCAGGAGAATTAGTAGGCGCCGGAAAAATCTTTTTGCAGTCTCAGAGTGTCATCAGTCAAGAAAATAAGAAAACACAAATTAGAAAAGAAAAAGTAGAGAAGGTTGAATAGAGAAGTGATAGAGCAAAGAAAACTAGGAAACCAAATTAGATGATCCTGTTGAAAATGTCAGTGAGGATGAGGCTCAGTCAAGTAATCAATGAAAGAGAGGTTGGAGGAGAAACAGAGAAAAGAGAGATGATCAAGATGAGTGTCCAGTGTGAGGAGTGAGGGGGTAGTAACCAAGGTCCCTTTAGAGCTGAGGAAGAGGCTAAGGATGGGGAAGAGGCTGAGGCAGAGGAGACCCTGAAGTGAACTTTGATTATCTGTATGGTTACCAAGAGCATGATGAAAGGACAAATCAGCCATTTCAAACAGAACTTAACCCAAGGATGATGTGTTACTATGACAATGACATGGGTGTACAGGTGTATCCTGTGGAAGAAATACTGCTTAACGAGTATAGCAAGTGCCAAGTTGAGTATCACTTCAGTATACAAAACTTGGAACGTGACTTCTTTCCTTGGAGAAAGAAGGCTGAACAGGATTTCTGGCCTATTTCCCTGATTGTTGGATTTCACCATGTTCGGGCTCTCACCCCAAACCTTAATCTCATTCTGGAGACTTTGAAGAACAGCACAGAAGTAGTTACGGATGAGAAAATGGGGAAAAAGAACCAGAAAAATGGCCCATCCTGGTCCCTCCTCCCAAAAATGTGCCACCAAGAGACTTCTTTTGAATGATTGATTGCCCAGAGTTCAAACCAGGCCAAGAATTTGCCCACAGTCAGGTTGATGATCTACTAATGTTCTGGATGTCATTTGATGGGAATGTGCAGGTGACTCAATGAAATGCCATTGTCAATATTGGAATGAGCGGGCTGCTGAGATGAAAGCCACCAGACTGTCTTCTGTGCAAAAGTATCCACTACTACCCTGTTTTAGTCAGCTTTTTCACTGCTGTGACTAAATGCTCTGACCAGCACAATTATAGAGGAGGACATGTTTATTTGAGGGCTCATGGTTTCAGAGGTCTTAGTCCATAAAAGGCCAGCTCTATTCTTTAGGACTCAAAGTGAGGCTGACTGATCATCAGGATGGGAGAGGTGGAGGGAAGCAGCTCACATAATGGTGACCAGGAAGCAGAGGAGAGAGAGACTCCAGTCTCCAGATACAAAATATATACCCCAAAGTCATGCCCTAATTTCAATCTCCTCCAGCCACACTCTACCACTTCAATTAATCCCCTCAGGGATTAATCCACTGATTGGGTTAAGACTTTTATAACCCAATCATTTCTCCTCTGAACCTTCCTGCATTGTCTCACATGTGAGTTTTTGGGGGACCCCTCACATCCAAACCATAACACACCCACTGAGCAGCACAGCAGTGGAGATGACCACCTTTGTGATGATGGGAGACAGAACAGAGAACTGCTGCCATTATTACAGGAGCTGCCTGCCCTTTTCTGTGTGACTGAACTTAGACCTCATGGGTTACTTTTATTTGCAGGGGAATTATTATTATTGTGGAAATACTGCAAGGTTTTATCTTTTGTTTTCAGACGTATGTACTTGTGCCTGGGTCAACAAGGCGGAAAAAGGGAGGACTGAGTAGCGTTTCCCAGATTGCTAAATTCTTTGCTGTTGATTTGTCCTTAACTAAGGTGAACATTGCATAACTCACTTGTTAAGGTGTTGCACATGGACTGTAAGATTTATTAATGTGGACACTAAAGTGGTAAGAAATTTAAGAAATGAAAAAAGATGTTTTGTTCCATGACTCTTCAAAATGTACTTTTGATACATCAGTATGAGTTCTGCCCTTCAGTAAAGCATCAATTGATGGACAGTTTCACAGATATTTTTATCTCATATTTATTTATCAGTCTGTGCTTCTAATGCCAGCAAGCAATTTGGGCAAGTGTTTTAAATGCTGAAGAAATTTGACATTGTGTGTGTGTGTGTGTTTGATGGTATAATGGTCAACTGTAAAAGTTAGATTTTTTAATTGTGTAAACTTGGGTCCAAGATGACACTTTTAACCAGTTTATGAACAATCATTGGTGAGTTGGATAAGATAGAAAATACTTTTTCTGCAGGATAGTTTATTTAGGTCAGTCAAATTGGTGATACCTGTTCATTAACCATTTATGCATCATTAATAAAATTATAAGAATAAGATCATAAAAATAAAGAAATCCAGAAGAAATTTCAGTAATGGCATTGTCAGAGTTTATATAATAACAAATTTCATAACTTTAATTAAACAACAGAAATGCTTTAAAACATGTGTAGGAAATAAAAGTTATGTAATTACAAGGAAATAACAGACAAACTTAGAAATAAAGAAAAAATTAGGCTTTTTAGAAACAAGGTCAGAAAATAATTATAATTAAAAACTCAATATATAGGTCTCCATTTCCCTGAAGATGGAGTGGGTGTAATTTTCTCCATTCCTCTGATTAAGTACAGCTAAATCTTCATTTATGTAAAATAAACAAGAGACTGAAGAAGGCAGACCGGGTAGGGACTTTGGTGGAAGGAATGACACAGTGATGAGTCCCCTTCATTTTCTTTGTACCTCTTGTGTCCCAGAAATGCCAATGGGCACAGAACCCAAAAGTCTGGACTAAGGCCTGCTGTGTCTAGCCAAAGGAGCAGGAAAGCAACAGCATGGAACTACTGTTCTCTAGCCAAACACCAAACTTGCATGCAAAGGCCAAGCGGATGTGAAGGTCTCCACCCAGCTCCCTGCTGGGGAAAAGCCAGAGAAGGCTGTCAGGAGCTGGGACTCTCATCCCTGCTGAGCAGTAGCAAGGCTCCCACCCTACGGCTGCTGCCAGGGAGATCACGTGGGGAGTCTGGTTCCCACGGGGCAGGAGTGAGGAGTCCTCCTGTTTCTGTGTCAAGGGAGGTTGGAGGCTGGGCGGGGAACTTGCACTTCTACCTGCTTCTGGCAATCATAAGGTGGTAACAGCCCCACACACATACCTTGCGCTGCTGGAATGATGTCACATAGAACTCCAGCTGAAAAGAAGGCTTGAATACGATCCTGAGTCTTATAATGCCTGCTCAGGCTGCCATAACAAGACTGGGTACTTAAATATAATTTATTTCTCAAGTTCTGGAGGTTGAGAGGTCTTCAGACCAAGGAACTGACCAGTTTGGTTCCTGGTGAGGGTTTTCTTCCTTGGCTTGCCGATGACCAGCATCTCACTGGCTACTCTGTGGCTTTCCCTCTGTGCTCAAATGGAGGGAGAAAGGGCAAACATTTTGGTGCTTCTTCTTATAAGGGTATTAAACCCATCAGACCAGGGTTCTAGCCTCATGACTTCATGTAACCCTAATTACCTTTCAAAGTTCCCACCTACAAATACCGTCACATTGAGGTTAGAGGGTCAACATGTGAACTTAAAGAGGAAGTAAAGTTAAATCCACAATACAAACTAAGAACCAGGAAGATCCCAGAACTGAATTTAAAAAAGACAACCCACAGATGCCAATAGCAAGGTGACAGGGATTTTAGATTATGTGACAAAGATTTCAAAGCAGCATCATAAAAATGCCTTAATGGCAATTATGAACATGTTTCTAACATGAAAAACAGAATGTCTTGCAAAGAGAATAAAGATATAAGGAAGATACAAATGGAAAATTTAAAACCGAGAAGTATAATAACTGAGGCTAAAGTCACTCAACAGTACAGTGGCAAGGACAGAGAAAGAATCAGAGAACTGGGAAAAAGAATATCAGAAATTACCCAATCTGAACAACAGACTGAAAAAAAATGTTAACATAGTTGAGGACTCTGTGAGACTATTGCAACAGATGTCTCTTGTAGCATTTGTATCATGGAGTCCTAGGAGAGGAGGAAAGGGTAGGGCTGAAGCATACACGAAGAAAGAATGGCTGAAAATTTTCCAAATTTGGATAGAGACATAAATCTACATGGTTAAAAAGTTAAGCAAACCGTGTGCGGGATAAAACCAAAGATATCCACATCAATACACACTGAAGTTCCCCAAACTAAGACAAAAAAATACCATTTTTTGTACAAACGATTGAACCCAGAAGCACTCTACCACTGACTATCTCCCCAGCCCTTTTTATTTTATTTTGAGACAGGATCTTGCTAAATTGCCCAGACTGGCCTGGAATTTGTGATCCTCTTGTCTCAGCCTCCTGAGTTGCTGGGTTTACAGGTATGTGTCACCATGACTATCCCAAGAAAGTATCTTGAAAGTTGCAAAAAGAAATGATTTTTTACAGGGGAGAAACAACTCAAATGACCACACATTTCTCATGAGAAACATTGGAGGCCAGAGAGTGGAGTAACTATATTAATATCTGTTATGGTTTAGATGAGGCATCCCCCAAAAGCTCATGAATAAAATAGTGCAAGAAAATTTAGAGGTGAAATGATTGGGTTATGAGAGATTTAACCTGCTCAGTGCACTAATTCCCTGATAGGGATTAATTTGCTGGTGACTGTAGGCAGGTGGGGAGTGACTGAACAAGGTTGTCTCTGAGGGTGTGTCTTTAGGGTTTATGTGTTTTCCTTATTAGCAGAGTTCTCTCTTTATTTCCTGGTGCCATGTTCCCAGTTGCTTTCCTCTACCACCCACTTATGCCATGATGTTCTGCCTCATCTCAGGCCCTTAGGAATGGAATCAGCCATTTATGGACTGACACTTCTGAAACCTTGAGCACCAAATAAACTTTTCCTCCTCTAAAATTGTTCTTCTCAGGTCTTTTGGTTGCAGCAGAGAAAAAGCTGACTTAAAGAAAATCAGATAAAATAAGACTTCAGAGCAAACAAAATTACTGGAGACTGAGGGATGGGAGCATTCTACAAGAAAGCTGACAGTGTTCTTCGAAACTCTGAGAGTAATAAAAAACAAAGACAGTCTAAGAAAGTGAAACAGCCCAGAGGAGCCTAAGGAGACATGACAACAAAATGTGTTAAGATATCCTGGTGGGAACCCAAAACAGAAAAGGTCATTCGGTAAAGATTAGGGAAATCTGAATACACTGTAGACTTTGGTCCCTAATAAATAATGTATCAATATGGGCTCATTAATTGAAACCAATGTACCAAACTAAAGTAAGATGCTCATAATAGAAGAAATTTTGTGTGGCAAAAACTCAGCTTCCTGCACTATCTGTTCAATTATTCTATAAATCAAAAACTATTCTAAAAATTATCTATGAATTTAAAATAAGTAATATGATCTCTTTGATATTAGGGAAAATGATGGACATTAGAACTGCACCATTACACTCTCCTGGTTCTCAGGACTTCAGGCTCAGACTGAAACTAAACCACTGGATCCCCTGGGTTATCAGCTTGCTGACGCACTCTGAAAATCTAGGGACTTGCCCACCTGCATGATCACATGAACCAAATTCCTTACAATCCATCTACCTACCTACCTGCTGCCTATGTACCTCCTTGTGTACACATTCTTTTGGTTCTATTTCTCTGGGCACCCTGACTAATTCAGTCATGATATACCAAATCAAACAAAGATATTTCAAAAAAGGAAAATTATAGGCCCCGTTCATTCATGAATATGAATACAAAAGAATTCTTAAATCATTAGTAAATCTAATTCAAGAGTACATAAAAAAATTGCCTATTGCTTTGTTAAATTTAGCCCAGGTATGCAAAGCTGGTTTAATATTAGAAAATCCCAAATGTAAATCATTGTATTAACTAGTTAAACCAGAGGGGGAAAAGTCTATTAATGTGAATTGGTCAGAAAAAATCCATTGCAAAAATTCAACTCTCATTCATGGTATATATTTGTAGAAAAATAAGAATAGAATAGAAAATTTGCACCTTTAAAAATGTTTTTATTAGTGCATAATAGTTATACATAATTGTGGGGTTCACTTTGACACACTCATAAATGTTTATACTATAATTTACTCCACTTCAGACTCCAGAACTACCCCCTTCCTTCTCCTCCTCCCTCCCCCATCCAATTCCTCTACTCTACTCTATTGGTCTTCCTTCTATTAATTAATTTTTAAAAATTTGCTCTTTTTTCTTAAACACCCAGAGAAGCCTCATTCTAAATGGAGAAACTTGGACGTATTCCTCTAAAGCCAGGAAAGGTACACAAGAACGCCTGTTATCATTAATTTTATTTAATATGATGTGGAAGATTCCATCCAGTACAATACAACAAAGAAAAAGGATATTAGGGTCAAAGTATTAGAAAAGAGGGCATAGAAATGTCACAGTTTGAAAATAACAAACCCAAACAAATGTGCTGATAAGTTATTAGAAATATTATAACTTTATAGATATCAGATCCTCTTTCTATATACTAGAAGGAAGCAGCTAGAAAATGCAATTAAAATAAAAAAGAACACAGGTGTATCAGAGAATATCAAGTCCCAAGGATTCATAAATCTACCAGAAGTTTTAAAAAATTATAAAGATGTCAATTTCCCCTAAACTCACTTGCAAGTTTGATGTGATTCCAATAAAAACCCCAACAGAGATTTCATGGAACCTGATACAGATGCTTTAAAAATGTGTATGGAAACACAAAGGGTCAGGATCAGCTGAAAGGAGGGGAAGGTGGTGCCTGGGGATAGAGAAAGGGAGAGAGACCCAAAGACCCACAGAGAGTTTGAGAATCAAGTTTCCCAAGAAAAACTTCTCTCAGTTACCAGTTAGCAGACTTCCAGGTAGGAAACGAAGATACTATCTGCCTCATTTTGCTTCATTAGAAGAATGAAGTTGGAAAAGGAAAGGAAGCAGTCAGAAGAAACACTGTGTTACCCGCAGTTCAGAGCCTGCAGCCAAACCTCAAAGGAGCCCAAACCCCCTGCCTGTGGTTTCCGTCTGCTGTGTAGAATTAAGGTTTGCTGGCTGTCTATCTGTCAAAAACTTTGTGCAAGTGTGGAAGAGAGATAAAGGCAAAGCTAAGCTTTTCGTATTTATAAAAGAACCAACTCAGAACATCATAAAAAAGAAAATAATTTAAATTTCACTCCTAAGTCCAAACATCCCAACACAAAAACTATTTTTAGTTCCTGTTTCTTTATCGTCTCAATTTCATATACAAATATAGATACATTCAGTTTTGCATAGTCATCATTTTTAAAACTACATAATATGCAATTGCTAGCTGTTTCTCTGGTTTTAGGCATCATGCTGCTCCTGACTTTTATCACTGTTATAAAAGATGCCCTATAAACATTTTGTGCAGTCACATTCTCCTTCATTTCAGAACCAGGATCAGAGAGATTGAGAAGTGTTCAAAGTTTCTAATAATTGCCTTTCTCTCCTCCAGATATTCAGTGAGAGGCCCTGACTACTTCTCAACCTTTCTAGATACCCTCGCTATAGGTTTACTCAATATTATCTGCATAAGTTCAACTCCAGCTTCTAGAATGAATCCTGACCATTAAGAAGAGTTACTTAAGCAGTTACTGTACAATAGTCACTGAGAAAAAACGAACAAACATGAATTGCCATCAACCATGTGACATGGAGAATACTGAAGAGGGCTCCTGCCAGGCAAGCCCCTGAATTTCTTAAGGTAAAAAATATTTTCTAAACTTTTGACTGAGGTCGTGTGCATTGAACTGACACACACCCTTATGTCTCAGACTCAGACTCTTGGGAGAAACAGCCAAAGTCTGGTAAGCTACTCTTTTGATGAAAAAGCTTTGAGACAACAAGAAATGAAGATTCTCCTTCAATGAATATAGGTAATTGGGAGTGATATGACTAAGTGTGATACAGAGGATCCTCCAAAAATATCTGAGCTTGGGTCATATACTGACATTACTCTATACCATTTAAAGAAGTCATGCTTTGACCCAATCCATCTGCCCTGGCTTCTCTCTAGGAAAAGAAAGTTGAGGCCCATGTAGCTGAGTCAGGACCAGAAATAGCCAAAAAAAACATGTACCGGCTCTAGGGTGAGGTCTGCATTTGGCCAGCTGGGTATTGCATCACATCTATGGAGAGTGCAAATAGATAAACCCAGTCCATGTAACCAGAGTCCCCAAGTCAACTCCCCATGGTTTTATTATTAATTATAAGTGGATAGACATTTGAGCAAAGTCTACATGATTAAAGAGAATAAACAACATAAAATAAGAAGAAGACATTATATAAAGCGAAGGAACTGATGGGGACATTAGCAATGTGGTAGGACATGAAAATGCAGGGGTCACAGGAACATGGAAAACCTATGCACCTTCCTCTCAGCTTTTCTGTGTTTCTAAAATTGCTCTTAAAAAATAATAAAGTCTTTAAAATGTTGAGGATTTGAAAGGGGAGGTAATCAGAAGATAAAAATGCAGTCTTGGACATTAAAAATATTTGCCATCGGGCTGGGGTTGTGGCTCAGTGGTAGAGCGTTTGCCTAGCATGTGTGAGGCACTGGGTTGGATCCTCAGCACCACATAAAAATAAATAAAA
>JAJEJO010003504.1:102536-175095 GCA_020662805.1 Glaucomys volans
TACACTACCTATGTGACTCTGCACTATGTTCAGCCAGAGGAAGAAGTTGTGCTCCATTTGTGTACAATGTGTCAAAATGCATTCTACTGTCATGCATAACTAATTAGAACAAATTTAAAAATTTAAAAAGTGAAAAACAATTTGCCAAGTTTTTAATAAATTCAACAGAAGAGTAGAAGACAATTCATTGTGAATCTCCCAGGAGGTAGAACAAAGACAAAGAATCAGAAAACATGAAAGAAAGATAGTAGAAATAGAGAATCAATTCAGAAAGCTCAACCACTATGAAAAACACTTTATTAAAAGAGAAGAACAGGGGCTGGGGTTGTGGCTCAGTGGTAGAGCACTTGCCTAGCATGTGTGAGGCACTGGGTTCAATTCTTAGCATCACATATAAATAAATGAATAAAATAAAGGTCCATCAACAACTAAAAAAAAAAAAAAGATAAAAGCAAGGGCAAGAAATCATCAGAGAAAAAGAAGAAATTTTCCTAGATGTTAAAAACCAAATATCCTGGAGCTAGGGTTGTGGCTCAGGATAGACTGCTGGCCTAACATGCATAAGGCCCAGGGTTCAATCCCTAGCACCACACACACAAAAACAAACAAAAACCAAACATCTGATCAAACAGGCCCATAAAGGATAAAATGATTCACATCTATATATATTATTGTGAAATTTCAGAAATCCAAAGATAAAGAGAAGATTCTGAAAGCTTTTGGTGAAGAGCACAAGTAAGGGAAGTAGAGGCCTCCAAAAGATGTAAATCCAACAGGATCCGTAACCCGATTTTTCACGAAGGGCTGGGGAATTAAAAGAAAACTGCATAGTCCCTTCAAACTTCTGAGTGGAAATTACTTTGAACCAATAATTTTACTTCCAGCCAATCAATATCAGGTGTGAGGTAAAATAGAAACATTTCGGACCTGTAAGATGACATTTCTCTCCTCTATTGGCTTATCACTTGAACAAGCAGATTGTCTAGGCTGGGTTCTCATTTATTTGGGAGTTTGCTCATGTGGAGCAAGAGCACGTGACAGAGGGAGTGCAAGAGAGGAAAGGGGAACACCAATATAGGGATGAATTATTGAGGTGCCCTTGGTGAGTGACTAGTTTTACTATCCCATGTGACCATGTTAGAACCCTTTTGAAACACAACCCAATATTAGCCACTTAATGAGAGGAAGGGGAAAGCATGTATCTATTAAGTCCTGTCTGCCACTGGTCAAAAGCTCCTCCACAGGACATTAAATTCCCTGGGCTCCTGGGTGGCACATGTGTGAGTGTGTGGTTTGCACAGCTTATCAATTGGGCAGGAATCCAGAGCACGGGCTGGAGGTGTAGCACTTGAGATCCTCTAATACCCTCTGTTAAATCCCATCTGTCAAAAGGTCTTTGCAGCTGCCGTCTCTGCAAAGATTTAGTGTGAGAGGATTAGGAAAGCTACAATTCCTGCTGCTGCAGCTGGTCCCAGAGCCATAATTGATATTTATCATCTCCCTTTAACACCCAATATAGTGTCACAATTATTGCTTTTCACAGTCTTGTCTTTTAGAGAGTCTATAAGAAGAAGGAAATGCACTTATACAGTCTTTTTTTTTTTTTTTCCCTAAGATACATGCTTACCATTTCCAGTACTTTTTCTTTTCAGTACTGGGGATTGAACCCTGAGCTGGTTTACCACTGAGCTACATCCCCAGCACCCTCCCCCACTTTTTTTTTTTTTTTGAGACAGGATCTTAGTAAATTGCCCAGGCTGGCCTTAAATTTATAATCTCCTGCCTCAGCCTCTAGTGTCCTTGGGATTACAGGCATGGGTCACCACTCCTGGCCAATAGTCTTCATTTCTGCCTTTGAATTTGAGGTACCATCTAATATCTTTTTCTTGCTCAAATATAGCTTCATTCCCTCCTTCCTCCTCTGTGCCATTGTTATTGACATATATCATGTTTTTATACAATTCAGCAAAATACAATTCTATTTCTTTTTTTTCAGAGTAACAGGCATGAGTTTATTTGAAGGGAGAAGAAGAGGGGCAAAGGAACAGTCTCGAGAGAGAGAACAGGCCCTCTCAGAGAGGAGAAAGGTGGTGCCACCCTCCTGCCCTCCACTTTTATTGGGAGTCCCAAGAAAGTTTCCAGAGAATCCTGCTCAGGTCCACTCTTTTGACTTTTGAGTGACAGCATAGGAATTTCATGGACTCCAAGAGAGGATGGTGCAGTGTTCCCAGGATAGGAGATTTTAAGAAAATGAGTCCCCCTGTTTTTGCTTCATTTGCTTGCCCCTTAATCAAGTTTATTACTCTTTGAACAGCAAGATAACTCTCAACAAGATTCTGGTGAGTGTCTTGATGTTTTAGTCGCCAGTGTGTTTGGAGGTTGTAATCGTTTCGTGATAATGGAAGGTCCAGGTCACCTGGTAGGATGTGATATGATCTTGAAATAAAAGGTTTTTGTTTTTGTTTTTGTTTTCTTTTAGAGGGGATGGTTGGGGAGGTTTTAACACACTAGGACCCCATCTTCCAGGTGCTTATCCATCAGACAAGACTCCCTGTGGTTTTCAGTTGCCCTTCAGTGTTCACTGGTTCATGCCTGATTAGCTACTTAACATTCCCCAACCTCCTTAAGGACTTGGGTCTCTAAATTCTTTTAGGGTATTTGGGCGTGAATTAGATCTGGGTGCTTCCTGCTGAGAGAGTGCAAAGTTGGAGGTAGGGAATGACTGAAGTCCTTGTCCTTTATCAGATGGGGCATGGACAGTTAAGGGAATTTAGCATCCGGGCAGTCCAGAGATCCATGATGGCAGTTGACTGGTGACCAGATGAGATCTACATAGGGCAGGGATCATGTTTAGATGTGAATTAGAGTTCCCACTGATTTGAGCCTTGAAAGGTCCCAAAATGATGATCTTTTGATCCAAACATAAAGATGAGAGGGTAAGTGAAAGAGATCTCTTTACCCTAATGGGTGTGGGGGTTCAAAACCTCATGATAGGGTCCTTCAGATTTTACAAGGGTATTGCCCTTGCCATGAACTCTTCAATTATTAGTAGAAGAGCTTTGTCCCCTAAAAGAACTGAGGATGAAGGTTTAACTCTTACCCTGAAGGACTACGGTTTCTAAGTTCCAATCAAGAGATCTTTTGGTCCTTACTAGAGTGTGCTCTAGCCAAGGGACCATTGATTATCTGAAGATTTTTTTCTCTGGTCACCAAGAATCTGAGGTGGAGCAAAGAGGTTCAGAAAACGTTGAATGGAGAAAATTGGGGTAATTGATGATAACTGGACGGCAAACACCAGATGTCACAGGGTAGAGGCCTGCCACAAAACTGAGGGAGCAGGACACCCCCTTTCAAACCCAATTCCTGCAATCATACAAGAAAGATTTCAGACATTTCACTCAAAGTAACAGGCATAAATTTATTGAAGGGATAGGAAAAGGAAAATAGGACTCTCGTAAGGAAGAGAGTAAGCCCTCTGAGAGAGAAGGACCTAAATTTAATGTGTATCATGCAATTATTTTTTTTTAATTATTGAGGGGAAAAAAGAGAAAAGTACACTTTTTATTGCTTTTATAATTATCTATATAATTGCCTTTATTGGTATTCTTTGATTTTTTTTTCCTTTTTCTTTTTGGCACTGAAGATTTAGCCCAAGGACATTTTACCACACAACTAAATCTCCAGTCCTTTTTATTTTTTATTTTGAGACAGGGTCTCACTAAGTTGCTTACACCCTTGCTAAATTGCTGAGGCTGACTTCAAACTTTCAATTCTCCTGCCTCAGCCTCCCAATTCATTGGGATTACAGGTGTGTGCCACTGCACCCAGCTTGTTTCTTTCTTTTTAAAATAGACTTTAATTTTTTAGAGCAGTTTTGGGTTTGCAGCAAAATTGAGCAGAGAGTTCAGAGGTTTCCCATACACACTCTGTCCCCCCACATATACAAATAACCTCTTCCTTATTCAACATTCCCCACGGGTTACAACTGATGAAAAAAATACTGTAATTCAATATTTATCTGAGTTACTGAGGTTTTTGGTGATCCCTTAAATTTTGTGTCTGAGGAAAATGCCTCAGTGATCTCTCCCTGGTCCCAGCTCTAGTATATCTTAATACTTTTCTTCCACAATAATAGCATTTTCAGCTAGGCATATGGTCCCCTGTTCTCCTTCCCCTGACCAAAGACTGTATTTCCCATCTTCCCCAGTATGTAGGTGTAGCCATGTAACCAAATTTGGGCTAGCGAGGTATACAGGGCAGTATTCTCTAGCAGCCTCAGGATCCTTCCTAAAAGTTCAGTTCTATATAGGACAACGGGACGTGATGGGTCCCATTGAGAAGTGGATGCTCATTCTTTCTTCTTTATTTTCCATTCTCCATCAGGCATCTTGGAACACAGAAAATGCAATTTGACCATGGGATAAGAGCTCCACCATAGGATGGAGTAATCATGAAGATTGAAGGAGCCTAGGCCCCTGGTGTCTCTTTGAGCAGCCACACACCCCCCACCCCCAATTCCTGCCTCCTGACCCATTTGTGTGAGAGAAAAATAAACTGTCTTGTTTGCCCCATTGCTGTATCACATTTCATGCCAACTTCAGCCAAACATTAGAAGAATGTAAGCGGGCGCAGTGGTGCACGCCTAAAATCTCAGCAGTTCAGGAGCCTGAGGCAGGAGGATCACGAGTTCAAAGCCAGCCTCAGCAACTTAGTGAGGACTTAAGCAACTCAGGGAGACCCTGTCTCTAAATAAAATATAAAAAAGGGGGCTGGGGTTGTGGCTCAGTGGTTAAGTGCCCCTGGGTTCAATCCCTGGTACAAAAAAAAAAAAAAAAATGTAAGCACAATAGGCTTCCCCTAAAACTGACATGCCCCTGCTCTTGGGAGGGCCCAGTCTTTCTCCTTCTCAGATCAAAATAATGATGATCTCTTTCTCATGG
Source organism: Glaucomys volans (assembly GCA_020662805.1). Taxonomy (NCBI): domain Eukaryota; kingdom Metazoa; phylum Chordata; class Mammalia; order Rodentia; family Sciuridae; genus Glaucomys; species Glaucomys volans. The sequence goes on from JAJEJO010003504.1 coordinate 107,477, forward strand.
GGGAGAACTGATGGATGAAATGGTCACTGGGTGATATGTGGGGCCAATCTGAAAGCAGGTGCAGCCAGTTTACTAAGATAAATTTCAATAGGCTAACAATCAGCACTTGACAAGGCTGATCAGACTGTGGTTGATCTGAACTGAACATGAACTTCCCACACTGCAACTTATCTGCTCCATCTGGGCCCAGACCCCACCCACGGGCTTGACCACAAACCATATGACCTGCCTTGACCTGCAAGATACACCCTCAAGATACACCCCCTCTCCCAGTGGTTTTTAGCAGTCTCTCTCTTCATTATTCTATTGTCACGTATCTCACACTCTCAACACATGTTTTGCTTGCCCACCTCTCTCCTGAGAGGTTTCCAGCTTAGGTTTTGAGCATCTCCCAATCCCAGTGGCCCTCCTTAGTAAAATTGGATATGCAGATGGTAATGGTGCCATGATTCAGCTGAAATCTGAAACTGCCTTTCCAACCCCACTGTCTTCACTCAGATATTAATGCCAGTTTCTTGGACCCTTTGCATTCTTCCTGACTGGGGAAATCAGAATTTAAAGTCACAAGTCACAAAGCCTATCCTGTGTTCCCACAGCCTTGGTCTGTCATGTAAAGACTTGATTTTATTTTCCCCTTATCTTTGTCTTCTCCTTCTGTTTCTCTGTCTTCTCTTTCTGACTTTCTGAGTGGAATTAAAGATTCTGAATCTTTCCTGGGAAATCACATCTTGGTCCTTAAGTCCCAGGGCCCTTAGCACCCACAGGTGTTCATTTTGTATCATGGGAACTCAGTCTGACTTCTGTCCCCCAGATCTTGCCCTCAAAGCGTACTTGCTCCATTATTGCTGTTCTAATTCCATCTAATTCTCCAAAATGGCAAAATTTTACAAACAAAACAAAACAAAACAAAACAAAAAACAACTTAGAACTTCAATGGCCTCTTTGGAGGAACTTGGGATTTTTTTCTAAACTGGTTCATTCTGGCGTGGACTCTTGAGTCCTGTGACAAGATCTCATTCCAGCAATGATATGCTAGTTTTGTTTGATTCACAGAAGGAGAAAAACATCTCTCCCACAAAATTTACTCAGGGGCTTGTGCAGAATTCAAGTGCCCAAACAGCAAGCTAAGGCAAAGAAAACTAACTGGAAACAGGCCTACTGCTTTCCCTACTCACATGGGCTTTGGAGATTCCTAGGCAGTTGCTTGGTCTTTTGCAGTCCCTCCCTGGAAATGTAGTCCACAGCCTCTCTAGATCACACACACACATCAGGGATAAGGCCATCAGACGGGTCTTCTCCACAAATATTGGTGGGAAACTTCAGTCCTCACAGTAAGCTTACCCCATCTACTCAAAATACATCCAGGTTTAAAAAAAAAAAATGTAAAGATGGGGCAAGAACAGAATGAGAGCTAACTCATTATATGATCCAGCGAGTTTTGTTTTATGTTTAACCCATGGTTAGAATTTTAGAATTGAAGTTGTATGTTCTTGTCTACCTGCATATTTATGTATATGCCTGTGTATTTTTTTTTTTTTTTTTTTTTTTTTTTTTTGCGGTGCTGGAGACTGAACCCAGGGCCTTGTACTTGGCAGGCAAGCACTCTACAAACTGAGCTATATTCCTAGCCCCTATGTATATACCTGTGTATATGTTACATATGTATAATATTTTCCCATCTGTGGATGATATTACTAAATAAGATTATAAATTTCTTTAAGGAGTTTATTCTGATTGGTTTAGAGATAAATAAGCACACACATACAAAAACACATAATATTACTGAAGTTTCCAGATACTGAAATTCTACTACTTTCAAAATGAAAAACAATTTCATGAAAACTTACTCAAATGTTTTAAGCATTCCAGTTCACTTAATTCAGGTAATTTCACATAATTTAGGTCATTTCTAAGTAAGAAAAACTATTGGAACATTAATTGCTAAGTTACATATTTATGACTACATTTTTATATATATGCATACATAATATATGTAAGGTTATATATATTTGAGTCTGTTAATGAATATACTTATTCTTTCCACATTGAAGAATTCTATTATTAAAAAAGCAGTTAATCACTAAAAGCTGTGAGAGGTAGCTGGGTACACATGCCTGTAATCCTAGTGACTCCAGGGGCTGAGGTAGGATCAAAAGTTCCAGGCCAGCCTGCTGAACTTAGCAAGACCCTGTCTCAAATTAAAAAAGGGACTGGGGATGCAGTTCAGTGGTAGAGCCCCCCTGGGTTCAATCTCTAGTACCATACACATAAAACAAGACAAAACACAGGTATTTAAAAAGTCCATATGGTAAATTACCCTTCTGGCTACAACTTGTAAATTATCAGGCCAAATCTAGTGAGGCCAGTTTTATTTGTGATCAAGAATGATGTTCTTTGAGATCATCTTTAATCAGAAGGATGACTTTAAGAATAAAATTCAATAGAAAATTTTAGCGCATCCTTTTGGGTTATCAGATTCTGCTTCCATTAATGTGTTTACAGTATTTTTCCTATTTGCAAATTGCAGATGACTGATGCATATACAATCTCTGTCTTATCTGGTAAAAATTTATAATTGACTTCCACTATGTAAAAAAAAAAAAACGATTTTGTTATCTATAAATTGGACTGGATCCTATTACGATGCCCAAATTGTCAACACTTAACCAAATGTTCAATTCTTCCAGTTTCCTTCAATTTGTGTCTATTACCCTCTGAACTAACTTTCCAGTTTTTATCCCTCCTTCCTGACTTGGCATCATTGAGAACTAAAATATAACCAGGTATGGTGATACACAACTACAATCCCAGTGTCTCAGAAGGCCAAACAGGAGGATTGCAGGCTCAACAAGGCTAGCCTCAACAACTTAGTGAGACTGTCTCTCAAAATAAAAAATAAAAAGGACTGGGAATGTAACTGAATGGTAAACCAGCCCTGAGTTCAATCCCCAAAAACACCAGTACCCAAAAAACAAAACCTTGCAAAAATACCCTAAAACTTCACAGCACAGATCCTAAGGACTCTAGATTGTCTTGTCACTGATCTTTTCTCCCAAGATCTAAAGAAACATTGTAAGGTAGAACCTTTGATATAGACCTGCAGGTCTTCATCAACTGCAGCAGACTGTGCCTGGGCTAGATTTCCACCTGACCAAGCTGCTTTGGCTCACTTAGGAAGTCTGGCAAAATGCTTGGATCATGCATGCCCTTATATGAAAAGTAATCAAGTCAGGCACAGTAGCACATGCTGTAATTCCAGCAACTCAGGAGGCTGAGGCAGAAGGATTGAAAGTTTGAGGACAGCCTGGGCAACTTAATGAGACCCTGTTTCAAAATAAAAAGTAGAAAGGGTTGGGGATGATGTAGCTCCATGGTAAATCATTCCTGGGTTCAATCCCCAGTACAAAAAAGAAAAGAAAGAAGAAAGGTGACCAAGGTCAAGGGTATGGACAACATCACAAAAGCATTCATATCTTAGCTCCAAGGGAAAAGTGGTACTGCATAATCAAAAAATTTTCCACTGGCGCAGTGGTAAATGCCTGTAATCCCAGCAACTCCGGAGGCTAAGGCAGGAGGATCTCGAGTTCAAAGCCAGCCTCAGCAAAAGTGAGGCACTAAGCAACTCAGTGAGACCCTGTCTCTAAATAAAATACAAAATAGGGCAGGGGATGTGGTCAAATGTCCCTGAGTTCAATTCCCTGTACTGCCCCCCCAACAAAAAGAGATTTTTATCCACCCACCTCTTAGAATGCATTAGACTAGATGCCCTGAGAGTTCAACTGATTGATTTTACTTTTTATTTATTTTATTTTTACAGACTGCATTTTGATTCATTGTACACAAATGAGGTACAACTTTTCATTTCTATGGTTGTACATGATGTAGAAACACACCATTAGTGTAATCATACATGTTCATAGGGTAATGATGTCTGTCTCAGTCCACTTTCTTTCCTTCATCACCCTTCCCCCCATTTCCCTCTACACAATCCAAAGTTCTTCCATTCTTCTCTTACCACCCCCCTGTACCCTTCCACCCCCGTTATATATCATCATTCACATAGGAGAAAGAATTCGGCCTTTGGTTTTTTGGGATTGGCTTATTTCACTTAGCATGATATTCTCCAACTCCATCCATTTACTTTTTTAAAAAAATATTTTCTAAGTTGTTGATAGACCTTTATTTTTAATTTATATGTGGGGCTGAAAATCGAACCTAGTGGCTCTACCACTGAGCCACAACCCCAGCCCTTGATTTTACTTTAATATGACATTTTATATTCATATTTCTCATTTTCCTTTTAGGCATCTCACTTTTTAAATTCCTGGTCTGAAGGATCTTTGCCAGTATGCCCAAAGATGTTCCAATTGGTCCTCCAGGAGCAACACCAAGAGAATTATTTTGCATCTATTTTACTTCATCCTAAGATGTAAAGGACAGTCCCTCTGAGCCTGTCTTGAACAAGAGGAGGCACTGACAAGGCTGATCAAACTTCAAGCTGACTAGAACAGACTGGGCATGAACTGAATTTGATATGAACTTTCCACACTATAATTTGCTCCTCTATCCAAGCTCCTGCCCCCAACTCACATGCCTAGCTGCAAATAGCATTGTTGCCTCCTACTCTTAGTTTTTACCAGGTTGGATGCAGAAAGCTAAGCTTTAAACTTCCTCCTCTAGCATTTTTTAGCACTTCCTTCTTTTCACAGTCACTTTCCTCTTTTTCATGGCCTCTGAGAAAAAGTTTGGCTTGCTTACTCTTTCCCTGAGAGGTTTCTGGCTTAGGCTTGGAGCATCTCCCTATTGCAAAATTATTTTTCTTAATGAAGTCTTTTCTTACTAATGTTCAGACTTGCATTCCCCCACCGACACCCCCGAGAAAATGATTTGCCTCCAAATATACTCCAGCATAAGCAGACTTTCTTCTTCCAAGTTCCATTTCTGTGACAGTTCAGTTACAAAACCCAATGCACAAAAAGTCCCCAGATATTGTTTTTGGGGAGCCCTCTTTTTTTCTACGTAGGATGGAATAGGGGGTTTTAGATTTCTGGTAGTATGGTCTATTGTGGTGTTTTTTTAATCTAAAAAGTCACTTGATGACTGGGTCCATTTATCCAAGAAACCAATTGGTTCAATATAAGGATCTAAGACCAGGAGAAACTGGTAGTTTCCAAAGGAAACTGTGTGCAACATCATCAAGGATGTAGTTATATGCTTTAATCAATTTTTGAGCAAACTGTTTTCAGGTCCTGGAATTATAGTAAGCAATGACTGAGAATGTGAATGTGATCTTACAAGCACTCACCTCCCTACTCTTTGCTTTGACATGATCCTCTCAAATGGCTTAGGCAATGTGCAAAGCCAAATGTATGATACAAATGTCAACCAACAAATTCTGCTTTTTGCAGGATCTACTTGCACATCACAAAATACACATATCCACACATCCCAATCCCATCAGGAGGGAACATAATGGTCTTACCTTCTTGGTTCAGAGGAAGTAAAAGTTTCAGTAGCAGAACACAAATTATTAGTTCATCAATTATTTGTCTTCCCTCTCAAATCCAATCAGAAACTGAAAGCACAACTTTCTCAAACATAAGAGGATCACAGCACTGCCTTTTCAGGCACTGCTGTCAGAAGACGAAGAGGACAGAATCACAGGGGATCTACAGGAGATCAGGTACCTGACAATTCTGTAGTCCTAGCTACTCTGGAGACTGAGATGGGAGGATCAATCACTTGAGCCCAAGAATTTGCAGTCACTTGGGTCACCCAGCAGGACCCTGTGCTCTGAGAAGGAGTCTCTGAAGTTCAGGGATCTAGGAATCTCCCCTGAGGAAAGACTAGAAATAGAACAGGGCTGGGAGAAAATCTGAGGATTGGGGTGACTATGGTAGTGGGGGGTTATGTGTCAAAATTCAGTGCTACAAAGTCAATTCTGGGCAAGAAATATGCCAGGTAGGGAGTTGGGGTCATTTTTGAAAAAAGGAAAATATCTTGAAAGACAGACATGTAGCATATCTACCTCTTTAAACACTTAAAAACTTAATCCAAGGTCATTCACTTTGCTCCCAGATCCTTGAGGCAGCACTGGGGGTAACTGTGTTCCACACAGTCCCTTAAAGCAAAGGCCTTGCCCTTCCTATGGCTAGTCAAGCCTAGGTTTTTCAGGCCAGAACAAGAACATGTTTAATTTCCCCATTTTCCTCCCCAATTCATACACACATCAACTTCTAGCCTCCCAACTGAGCCTTCAATGGAGACCGAGAGTCAAGAGCCAGGGACTTCATTTCCCACTGTCAGGCACCTGAGTTTAGTGCACAGGCACTTGGATGTTTGACTGAAAGGAGAGTCCTTATGCCTGGAGCCCATTGTTTTAATTTAGGATCTTTAGGATGGAGAGCATTACTTCAATGATTAGGAGAAACATGAGATGGAATGAACAATTTTATTACTTATGGGCCCTGGGTGGTACACAACACACCTGAAAGCCACACACATGGAGGTTGAGGTCAAGGAGCACAGACAGAATGTGAGTACACAGGTCAATGCCACTATTGGGATCCAGGGAGTCATCCCCACAGGTTTTCCGAGAAGAGTTTAGTGGGTAGGTTTAAAGTAAGACAACATAAGTGCCAAGAGGCTGTGACTGAGATGTGATACTGCAACATATCCGCACAGTCCATGTGGAGTGCAAGGGTCAGAGGGGTCAGACATAGGTTGTATATGTATACAGGAAAGAGGTCAGCAGGTCTTGAATAATGCAGATACTGGACTAACCTCATTGAGGAACTAAGAAAGGGAAGTGTAAAACTGAAAACTGAGTCAAGGGTAACTGAACCAGGTACCTGGTATGAGAGAGTTAAACTTCTATTTCAAATAAATGCAGGACTGGAGGTATAGCTCAGTGATCAAATAACTTGTCCAGCATGCTCAAAACCCTGGGTTTCAGCCCCAGCACTGCAAAAGATAACACCAAAATTCAATATTCAAATGTAAAAATACTGTTTTGCTGGGGTTGAGGGTGTAACTCAGTGGTGGAGTGCTTGCCTACAACCTCAGGATTGTAATGCCCTGAGTTCAAATCCCAGCACCATAAAAACATAAAAATAGGATACCAAGGCAAAATATGACTGTTAAGAACTCACTATATCCTTTCATCTAAAGAAACCTCTACCACTTCAAGCATACAAACTCACCTTTTAGCCACATCCAAACTTGTGTGCACTCAGCTCCAGTGCCTGACGGTGGGAAAGGAAATCCCCAGCTCTTGACTTTCTGTTTCCATTTTAAGTCTCTTTGGAATGCTAGACCACATTCTCTACTCATGTTGGGACCTGGCTTTACAGAGTCAAACTCTGGGGAAAAATTATATTAACTATGTATAAGAACATGTCCACAAAGACTCAATTCATAGATGATTACCTAGAAGCCACTAATGCTCATTCTTTTTAGTGAGATTGTCCCCAGAAAAATAAGAACAACATTAATGATAATGATAGTTCTCATCTCACTTTACATTCTTTTGGAATCAACTTACTAAGCCTATACTCATGATATTCAGATTTTGTGCTGTCAACCCCTCTGGCGAATTCCAGAATCTTACATGGCCACTTTTCTGCTGGCAGTTCCACCTGGGTCTAGTGGGCCGCTCAAACTTGCTCTGCTCAAATCAGAGGCTGGTAGCCTAAGATGTAAGATATTGAGTGCTGAGAGCTGAAGCTGAAAATAGAGGCAGAGCTATACCACCATGTGCAGAATCTTGAGCCTTGGGCTGGGATGTAGCTCAGTGTTAGGGCTCTTGCCTGGCATGCGTGAGGTTCTGAGTTTGATCCCAACAACAACAACAACAACAACAACAATAATAAAGGGGGGAGTGGAAAGGGGGGAAGGGAGAGGAAGAGAAGGAGCTTGAAATTCATGCTTGTCAGTTCTTCTCAAAAAGCAAACTGCATCCCTATCAGAATCAACTAGGGAACTCATTTAAAAATATGGAATCTAAGAAGTTGTGTTCCATTTGTGTACAATGTGTCAAAATGCATTCTACTTTCATGTGTAACTCATTAGAGTAAATTTTTAAAAATAAAAAATAAAAAATTCAAATATATATATATATATATATATATATATATATATATTCCTCTACTCACTCCCCCGAAAAATAAACATGGAATCTATAATTTTGAGACTAAAGTCCAAAAATCTCTATTGGTAACAAGTGTCCCAGAGAAGTTCTTATGCAATTTAAATTCCAGAACCACTGTGAGTGGGTAGGAGGAGCTGTTAAATGATTTTAAGCTATGTGGGATATCAAAACAAAGAATTTTTTCATGAGTAGTGTTTCTTCTACTCATGATTCACTCCAAATCCTTCTCCAGAAGGAATTTTGGAGGAATTTAAGGAGGATAGCTAGGGTCCTGAAATTTCTTAAAGAGGATATATAAGCTCTTATAACTTTGCCTGAAGATCAAAAAATGATAGAAATATAATGTAACAAATTAATTTAAACAATTTACTTCACATAGATGTTGGATAAATACAAATATTTATTATTTTAATGCTATACAATCCTGAGTCAATTAAAATTCCTGAGTCAATTAACAATGTTAAAAAAGCACAAAGTATAAGAAAAGATGATGAAACAATTAAATTGTTATTAGGGAAAATGGGTAGATATCATCCATTTACATAAGATTTGTGTGTGTGTGTGTGTGTGTGTGTGTGCGCGCGCCCGCGTATGATACTGGGGATTGAACCCAAGGGATTGAACCCAAGGGCACTCTATCACTAAGATAAATCCCAGTTCTTTTTAGGTGTTTGTTTGTTTGCTTGATTTATTTATTTATTTATTTATTTGAGACAGGGTTTTGTTAAATTGCCCAAGTGGGCATTTGTGATCCTCCTGCCGCAGCCTCTCAAGTAACTGAGATTACAGGTGTGTGTCACAACACCTGGCTAATATTTAAATATTTTAAAGAAAGGTTTTTTTCAGAGACTCACAATTTTCAAACACAAAAAAGGTGTTGTTGTTGTTGTTTGTTTTTTTGGTGCTGGGGATTGAACCCAGAGCTTTGTACATGTTAAACACACACTCTACCACTGAGCTACACTCCTAGCCTGAAGACCAGTCTTTGTAATTATAATACATTTCAATTTGTAATAGATTTCAGTTGAACATTCATGTGTGTTAATCAGATTTCCATTGCTGTGACAAAATACTTGAGAAAATCACTTTAAAGGGAAGAAACTTTTATTGGGCTCATAGTTTCAGCACATAATCAGCTTACTGGCTCCATTGCACTTGGGCCTGTGGTGAGGGCAAACATTACAGTGAGGAGTACATGTAAAGCAAAGCTGCTCACCTCATGGTAGCCAGGAGGCAAAAACGGAGGAGAAGGGGTCAAAGGGCCCCTAATAGTGCCATCAGCTGAGGACCAAGCCCTTAATCAACTATTGAGACTTTGGTGGATAATTAAGATCCAAATCATAACACCATGTATCTATGGCTTTTGCGTAAGTCTTTAACTGTATAATACTAGTGAAGAAATCAAATTTTCACATAAAATCAAAATATGCTAAGCTCAAAATTTATGTTCTATAAAAATGCACTTATCACCACAGAGAAAAATATAAAATTACTTCTTTTAGAATTAAGAGGAGTTAAGTTTCTAGTTCCAATCTCACTTTAGTTACTTTATTGGATTTAATGGCATTAAATACAAAAATTTCCATATTCAAAATAAAATTTTTAGAAGAATAACAAGCATAAAATATTACTACACTTATTTAATCAAGAAAAACAGAGTTTGGTTTGTTCAAAACTTGACTCCCATGTTTTTGGTTCCTCCAGAACTGGGGCTTACTCTGAGAGAAGATTAAATTTGACAAAAAAAAATGCATTTGTTTTGAGCGTGCCATTCTTAATAAGCCATTCTAGATATGCTAAGATCTTGAGACACTATTTTAATTCATCACAACATGTTCCTATCAATTACAGCTCCCAAGTGCTTTTCTGGGGGGAAAATTATGTAAAACAGAGATTGTCTCAAATATTGAAAGAATTTTTAGAATTGGTCATAAACTTCAGTATCTTTTCAAAGCCTAGGATTCTTTGTCGTCCCTGAATTCCTACAGTGGAGGAAATTGGGAAGGTGCCATTACTCAAATGTTCTGCCTGTCACAGACAAAGTGAACATTGGTCTGTCTAGCAAAATTCTTTTCTATGAAAAATTTGTTCTGGATATTTGTTCGTTCCATCCTGACATCATGTTGAAGGAAGCTTTTTGAAATCCATGAGGGTGGTTATTGTATGCAAACAAAGGTGACCCTGATTATTCGATTATAGTTAGTTTATGATAATTATTCCTTTTTTGGGGGGGGAGGGAACCAGGGATTGAACTCAGGGGCACTCGGCCACTGAGCCACATCCCCAACCCTATTTTATATTTTATTTAGAGACAGGGTCTCACTGAGTTGCTTAGGGCCTCGCTAAGCTGCTGAGGCTGGCTTTGAACTCACATCCTCCTGCCTCAGTCTCCCAAGTAGCTTGGATTACAGGCGTGTGCCACCGGGCCCGGCTTCTTTTTTTTTTTTAAATTCAAAATGAATACAGGGTGAGGCAGTCTCCACAGGGGTACTGAACTCCTAAGTCTGTTATTTCTAGGGCGTCTCCTAAAGACTCAGGGAATTGGAAACCAAGGTAAGGAGGAGGAGCCAGGAGCCACAGCAAAGGGTCTTACCAAGAACAACTAATCATGTCTCACAGTCCCTCACTGACATTCTTATTTTTAAAAAGTATTTTTAAAGTTGTAGATGGGCAAAATACCTTTATTTTACTTATTTATTTTTATACAGTGCTGAGGATTGAACCCAGTGCCTCACATGCATGCTAGGCAAGCACTCTATCACTGAGCCACAACCCCAGTCCCTCTCGCTACCATTCTGAGGTGTGGGTAGAGCATTGTCTAATGTCAAGACTAGGCCAAAATTCCATGGAAATTAACACAATGAACTTAGAGTGAGAGGACAATTTTTATAATTTGCCAAGAACTTGCAATCTGAAAGGATTGAAGCAGTGTTATCATCAGACCTCATTCTTTGACTTGCCTTACTGATTGTGTATTTATATCTCCATCCCTCCAAAAGAAGTACAAAGTAATAAATTTTCATTAATTATAATAATTCATAAGGTGTATTGATGGTATTAGTCTGTTGTTATATTTGTTGTATTTCTGTTGCTTTTACAGAAATACCTGAGGCTGGGTACCTGATAAAGAAAAGATGTTTATTCAGTTCACATTCTGATGGCTAGAAAGTCTAAATATGGGACCAGTGGCTGGTGAGGGTTCCTCTGGCTGTGTCACATGGTGACAAAGCTATGCGCCATGTTCAGAGGAATCACAGGGTGAAAGAGTTAGTCAGAGAAACCCAGTAGCCAAGCTTGCTCTACTACTTTCAGGAACTAAGTGGGGTCCTGAAGAAACTGCACTCATCTCTTCCATGGGTGATGCTCTCAATGACCTAATTACCTCCCAGTAGGTCACCTCTTCAAGGTTCCATCACCTCAACACTGCCACTGTGGGTACTAAGACTCTAGCACCTGACTCTTTGGAGGACAAACCCTATCCAAATCACAGTACTGATCATGGTGAAAGCTGACAAGATCAGGAGCCATTCAGAAGTGTTGATTTAAGGACTGGGACTGTAGCCCAGTGATGGAGTGTTTGCCTAGCATGAGCAAAGCCCTGGGTTGGATCCCCAGAACTGTAAGAACAAACAAAACTAAACAAAAAATGATCTCATCTGTAGTCCCAGCTACTTGGAAGGCTGAGGAAGGATGCTCTGCTTGAGCCCAAGAATTCAAGTCCAACCAGGACAGTATTGTGAGCCCTTACCTAAAAAGAAAAAGGAGAAGGAGAACAAAAAGAAGGAGGAGGAGGAGGGGGAGGAAGGGAAGGAGGAGAAGGAGGAGGAGGAGGAAAAGAAAGAAATATTGGAAGTATTGACTTGAATTTGGGGAATTTGTGCCCCAGGTTAATAAAACTTAGAAAAGATTTTTTTTTTTAAGCATCTGTGAAAAGATTCAGAATGTTTCTCTAAGGGGAAATAAAATGTTAGGTCCTAAGAAGGGTCTGCCACCATGTGATCTATTTCTCTCATTGGAAATCTACATGACATATAGCTCTGCCTATTATCAGGATTGGTTGTTTCAAAACTAGCTCCCTAATGGAGGGAGTTGTCAGAGTCACCTCCTCCCTGGTGCAAGACCCTGGTAGACTGTTTACAAGAAATACTGATCAGCTGTTCAAGAAGCAGTGTAAACAGGAACCTGGACTTCTGGATTTGAAATAGGGATTCATTAACAGAACTGATGCATCAAAACACAATGAAACTGTTTATACCTCACTTACATTATTTTATGTTTGTTTGCAGTTTTTTAATTGTGAACTTGAAGATGACATTGCTTCTAAACATGGCAGTTTATATCTTCATGCTAACTTGTTGGCTAACACAGCAGGTAATATGTATCACCCATTCTCCACCCACATCCTGTTGACCTTGCTTATCCTCTTATCTTTGAGAGAAGATAGTTCCCAGAATTGAGTTTGTGGCTAGAGTCAGTTAGAGAGTATGAATCTGAAAAGTAACTTAAAAATAGTATCAGTAAACAAAACAGTCACAAGGCTCAGCTTTTTCTTTTATAACATAGTGTAATAAGATTGTGTTCATATATGTTCCATGCATGAGCCCTTAATGGAAATATGTGAAACCTCATGCTGAGTAAGAAGCCCACTTTGTGGGTTCTGATAGCATCCCAACATGCTATGTTCCTCGGCAATCTAGTCAAAGGACTCTACTTCCCTACAGGCAACCAGCCTATCGGTCTTCAACTTGGACATGGCCTACAATGCATTTGATGATCAGTATGAGGGCTGTATTGAAGCAATGGAAGAAAAGGCACCCCAGCTGTTAAAAGAAGAACTGAGCATGAATGGAATTTTTAAAAATGAATGGGAAAAGGCAAAAGAAAAATGGAAGCAAATAAAGTACAAAATAAACCCTTCAGAAAATTTCAATGATTTCCATGGAACTGCTGTAGTGGCTTATACAGGGGTAATTGCAACAGATTTTAACAGAGCTGTGAGAGAGTACAGACTAGATCAAGATAAATTTCAGTATAAGGCCTTACATTATTATTTGACAAGAGCTCTTCAACTTCTGAGGACCTACCAGTGTGACCAAGTTTTTAGAGGCTCTCATACCAAATTTTATTACAATGGAACAGGTAGTGTACGGTTTGGGCAATTCACTTCATCATCCTTGAATAAAAAAGCAGCTTTAAGATTTCGTGGTAAAGAAGGGACACTGTTTGTCATCAGAACTTGTGTCGGTGTTAACATCGAAGCATTCTCTCTCTATCCTCATGAAAAGGAAGTGTTAATACCAGGGTATGAGGTGTATCAGAAGGTCACCGTAAAACAAACTGATAAAGATTCCAATGAAATTTCCCTTGAAGGTCCCCAAACGCTAAAGAGTAACTTCAATTGCAAGTATGCTCCTTCTACACAAATTCACAGCAAATCAGAGAGCAATTTCAACAGTTCAGGTAAGTCTGGGTCTGCATTGGAGGTGGGGTTGGTGGAGTCATCATGGAATAAAAGAGGGTGCTCCCCATCAGAAGCCCCTTGGGCAGAGAACAATGGGCCCCCAGCCTACTGCTGAAGAGTCTCAGGTTCCTAAAAGGACAGAACTACTGTTCTGGAATGACGAGCAGAGCACAGCCTCAAAGACTGGGGCCATTTCTAGTCCAATTCCAACACCCGCTGCTGTCCAGAAAGGTCAGAAAGACTTGTGGGACACCAGGTGGAATGAGCTATGGAATGCACTGGTGTGTCAGGGGCCATATCAAAGCATCAGGGGAGTCAGGAGACCTGCCTGTTCCAGGCAGAAGGGTGTGTTGCTGCAGTAACCCAGGCAAGAGATGAAGGTGCCTGAACTGAGTCGGTGGCTTTGGTGATGGAGGGGATCTGGGACTGGGGCTGTCTGTGAGATATCTCTTCCTGGGTGAAAGAGAGTGAGTGATGGACAGACTGAGGGGTGTGGTCAGAAAACAGGGTGGGGGACCTTGAGATTTCAAGTGTGAAGAGTTTACAGATTCTAATTAGGTTCCAGGACATTTCCACAAAAGTGATTGGCTACATTGAAGAGCCAGATGGCTAGTACTTGAGTGAGGAGTCTGGAAGATTTTGCACAAGTGGGTTCCAGAACAACTTAGCCCTAGTGTATGGGGACTGACCTTAAGATGCTGTGAGACTGAAGAAAGAGAGGCAGACTGATCTAGAACTGCAGAGCACAATTTATTGGCGCACTCACTGCTGGGAGTGTGGCCCTGGGCAACAGCAAGACCAGATTGGATCTGAGAAATGTCAGTCAGAAAGAGGAAGATATATATGGGTCAGGACAAAAGTGACTTTATCCTGTCAGGTGTGGTGGCACACTCCTGTAATCTCAGTTACTCAGGAGGCTGAGGCAAGGGGATCACAAGTTGGAGACCAGCCTGGGCAATTTAGCAAGACCCTGTCTCAAGATGAAAAATAAAAAGGGCTGGGACAGAGCTCAGTAGCAGAGCCCCTTGGGTTCAATTCCCAGTCTTTCCCCAATCCCCTCCAAAAGTGACTTTATCCTGGCTGTAATGTACTTGGTTTATCTTAAGTTAATATCAAAGAGTTAGGCACATTTCTGGAGCTAAGAGCCAATTGTAAAGCTCCACAGACCGCTCTAATGATTTTGTCTACATAAAATTTGCTGAGAAACTATGCAAGAAAACTAAGCTTACTTTGGAGCAATATGGCAGTTACCGCTAAAGATGGCTGCAGTCATGTCAAGTTGAATCAATACAAGTGGTCCATATGGTAGACCACATGTAGAGAGAGGGTGCCTGGAATGATGAAAGGTAGGGTTGATAAAATCAGGAAATAGGAACCTCAGAGAAGGCATATTGATAATGGTTGAAACTGGTTACAAAGAACACCAAGGAAGTTTTCTCCACTCCCAGTTTCATGATGGATAAGAAGCACCACCATGAGTGCTTTCCCCATCTTTTCCCAAGTGGTCCTAGCTTTCAGGTCTTCATGCATTTATACCAATCATTCCTTGTGGCCTGAAATCTCTCTTCTTTGACCACGTATCAGATTTGATCCAAGCTAAGACACCATCAACTTCAACGTGGTAATTGTCTTTCAAGACCTAGTTCCAGTATCACTTCCAATAGTCAGCTTTCCTTGATACTTCCAGGGAAACTTAAATCCTGCACCATCCTCTATGGCATAGGTTTGGACTCAGACCACCTCAAAAGTAATCTGGCTCAGTGGCACTGGCTTTATGACTTTAAGCAAGATGCCTAAGCAATCTGCCTCTGAATTTCCTCATTTGAATGATGGGACATAAGTAACAAATACTTCAGTAGTATGGCTGTGAGAATTATGAGATGTTTAAGATTTGGCACATAGATATTGCTCAACAAATACCTTCTTTTTTCCCATGGAGAATCTTGTCCACATCTCAGCCATTTTGCCTCATAATGGAGTATGGCACACCATTTATATGATCATCATTTGTTTACAGCCTAGACTTTGTCCCCCTATTTACCTGCACTCAGGGCCTGCCATAGGCTTGGATTAAATCAGGGCTCTAGTATATGTTGATGCAGTAAGTTAAGTTTTATTGAGAGGCCAGGGCTCCAACCAGAAGTGGATCCAAGCTGCAGAGGGAATGAGCATCCAGGAAATTTAGATCAAATTAGCTCTTACCCTCTGGAAATCTCTTCAGTAACCAAAAGGATGTCCTCATGGTTTCTCTCTCCCTGGTATTTCTTTTTTCTATTTTTATTGGTGCATTATAATTTTACATTATAATGGGATTCATTATGCCTTATTCGCACATGTGAGTAACATAATTTGTTCACTTTCCTTCCCTGGTACCTCTCCTTTTCCTCTTCTCCTCCCTCCCCCTAATCACTTTCTCCCTGGTATTTCTGAGTACTTCAGGAATCCTGGGAAAACAAGAGGAGGATCTAGCCAGGTTTAGTGAGCACCTAGAGCCCACCATCTAGGGCTTTGACCAGAAGGTGAAGGCCTGATACTTGGGAGGCTATGTCTTGAGAAACTCCACAGGGAAACCCTTTCTTCTCTCCCTCCCCAGGCATGGGAAAAGGCGCTGTGTTCCTGCTGCTGCTGCTGCTGCTGCTGCTGCTGCTTGCTGAGCTGTAGCCCCTGGCCAAGAGTTTGTGAGCAGGATGTTGGAGGGGGGCCAAGGGTCAGGGACTTGACTGGGTTCTCCAACGTCAAGGGTGGGAAGGGTGGGATCATTTCTGTGGTCTACTTTATTATTTGTTCAAGAAACTCTCATAAGAGATTCGATTTGATGCCAGAATTTTTATAGCTGAGAAAATTCATATTGTACGTTTTTTATAGATATGATTGCCAGACTGATTGACTGAGCCATAAATACCAGGGCTGTCCTAGATAAATTCCTATCTCTACACTACTCCACCAGAAATACAAGCAGTTACAAGCCCTATCACCAATAGTGGTTCTCAAATCTATTCCTTGTGTCTTGCCCACTCTGATCTTCTTTGAGAAAATGGACAGGCCTGTTCTGAGGTGTGGCTTGAGCCAGGAAATCTAGGCACTGTACTCACCAAGGGTAACTTTAGCCAAGATGCACACAGCTTCTCTCACTCCTTATTCTCCAAGCTCCATGACTGAAAGATTACACTGTCCTTGCCTACCAGCTACTGAGATAAACTGCAAAGACATGGTAAGTAACACCAAATAGTATAAGATGCAATAAAAGACAAAAGATCATTGGAGAGAATACAGAGTTAAGAAAATACCCATGCAAACACAAGCACAAGGTATATGGCAGGGGTGGCCTCACAAATCATGGGGATATGAATGGAGTTAGGACAGCTGGTTGTCTACATAAAAATAAAGAAATTGGATTGCATCCCTACATTGCATAGAAGGCCATTGTTTTGGACTAAGCTGCTACAGTAGGTCCCAATAGACCAGACCAAGCCAGAATGGAGTCACTCTTACTAGGTGCCTTGTAATCAAAGTGAACTTTGAAACGGGCCAGTTTTCAGAAATCTAGGAGATTCATAGTAACCAATCAGAAGGGGCCCAATTGACCTGACCCAGCATGATGAGGAACTGTTCACTTTTATAATATCTCACTGATCAAAGCAAGTCACATAGCCATCTTCAACTTGAAGAAGGGTTTCCCAAGGCACCCAGAAAGAGAAGAGAGGAGGAAAATTTGTAATAAAACGCATTGGTTGGGGAAGTATTTCTTAAGACCAAAAAACAAAAACCATAAAGAGATGCACAAATAAATTTGACATAGTAATAACAAGATGAATACCCAAAATTTGTGGGGTACTTATTGAGTTATCAGGCATTTATTCAAACCGTTTTGCATGTTTATTCATTTAATCTTTACAACAACCTCATGAGGTAAGTTCCACTCTTGCCCATTTACACAATCGAGGCTCTGAGAAGTTATGTAACTAATTGTCAAAGAATAAAGTAGACGTAAGAAGCAAGGAAATATAACCTAAACAATGGCAGGTCAGGTCAGGGGTTTTGAAGTGCTAGGAGGGGTTATGCTAAGTAAGCAGTGAAAGCTGGCCTTCCAGATAAGATAGAGCTCATGGGTCTGCACTTCATTGGCTAAAAGAAATTCTATTGTTTTTATTCAGGAAAGAGTGTCTAATTATCATTTGGCCTGCAGGGGTCATTAAAAGTTCATGATTCTTCATCAACTTTAGCAGGAAAAAACAGTTGTGATGAAAAAAAATGTTGGATTTGGTAAGTCCCAGGGGGAATTCTTCTGTATGTCAAAACTTCTCCTCTTACACTGTGAGTAAAGAAAGTCAAAATCAAACACATAAACTTTGGAATAACAAAAGATGTCACAAAACAAAATGCAAAAGTAGACGGGGAAAGGATCTTTGTGAGATTTATAACATGTAAAGATGTCTGCAAATCAATTTTTTAAAACTAGAAAAATTAGAATAATATATAAATAGCAATTTACCAATGAAAAAAACAACCATTTTTTTAACATACCTTTTTCTTTTTTATGACAATTGAGATTGAAACACCTGTTGAGGCAACCATGTATATTTCAACTTTAACATGGGCTACTCAACCTTATCAAGCTGTTGCTATATAAGCAATGTCTTCTAGCTTTTGTCAAATCAAAACTCTTGAGAATTGAGGGACTCTGAAATACAGGGATTTATTGTGACTTTGCAGATGCTAAACAGAAAAACAACAACAACAACAAAACCAAAAAAGACCAGTCCTGGGACAAGTTCCTAAAACCACTGGCAACAGGACTATGCGGCAATTGGGAACAGGTCCACTGGACCTAGAGCTAAGTGTATCTCCGTATAAACTCTGAGGAAGGAAAGTCCAAGTAGTTTGCGTTAACCTTCATTGACAATAGAAGGATAAGGCTTTGGGACAGGAGGGTTGTCTGTAAGTAGAAGCACCTGCCTTGGAGTGGTTGGGATTAATCATCTGCAGGGTTTATAAATCAGTAGCGTTTGGTGGCCATGGTGTTCAGCCATGAAAGGATTTCAACAGTCTTTTTAGTTCTCTGCCAGGAGCTGTTAACTGATTACCTACTTTTTCGTATTTCTTCCCTTCTCCATTCTCTGGTCTTTGTGGTTAATCTCAGAATTTTTCTTTTATCACCTAATCTGCATAAGGTTCTGTGCCTCTTGTTCTTACATTTTTCTTACATTGTTTTTTCTTTTTCTTTTTTAAAATCAGGTGAGAAAGGTTTTTGTTTTTTGAAACTAGGGAGTGAATCCAGGTTTTTTTGAGACACGGTCTCACTAAATTCCTGAGGTTGGCCTCAAACTTGCAATCCTACCTCAGGCTCCTGAGTTGCTGGTATTACAGGTGCTCGCCACCACACCTGGCCAATAAGAAGTTTTTGATGCATCCTTTAAGTCTGCCATCTATGTAACTAACGAATAAGCATATGGCAACATGAGCAATTATTTTCACATCAGTGAGAAATTTTGTATGACTTTTGTTCAATTCAAGAATGCAAGCCAGGCATAGTGGCACGTGTCTGTAATTCCAGGACCTGGGAAACTAAGGCAGGAGGATCACAAATTAAAGGCCAGCCTGGGCACCTTAGGGAGACCCTGTCTCAAAACAAAAAAAAAATAAAGAGTTGGGGATATAGCTCTGTGGTACAGCACCCCTGAGTTCAATACCTAGTACCAAAAAAAAAAAAAAAGGTGAGTGGAGAAAGGTACATTCTATATTCCACACATTGTTGAAAGAGTGGGGTAAGACCAGGCATGGTGGTGCAGGCCTGTAATCCTGCCAACTCAGGAGGCTGAAGAGAAGGATCTCAAATTCAAAGTCAGACTCAGCAATTTAGTGAGACCCTCAACAATTTAGCAAAACTGACTCCAAATAAAAAGGGATGGAGATGTAGGGGTAAAGCACCCTGGGTTCAATTTCCAGTATTGCAAAAAGGAAAAATGAAAGGGTTGGAGAGTAGGGGAGGTTCTTAGCAAGTAATAGATTATGAATTAAGATCTGAGAGTTTATCCTGCTTCTTGTCCCCTTTCTGGTCCCTGATTGTCTCAGTTATGTGAACTTTTACAGTCAGAACGAAAAAACTCGTGAATACATTGGGGCTCTTTAAATAGAAGGGCTACAGCAGAGTGGAAGAAATCTTTTCTGTAGGATTTTTTTTTTAATTTATTTTTTTTATTGAACACAAATGGAGTACAGCTATTGTTTCACTGGTTGTACACAAAGTAGAGTCACACCATCTGTGCGTTCATGCATTTTCTGTAGGATTTTGATGTAATCACATTCTTAGCCTTAGGGTTGATGAAGGCTAGATGTCAGTGATATATTCCAAGTGTTTTATCTAGTAGTCACAATGGTATAAGGTAAGATACAGATCTGGGTAGTAAATGATTATTAACAGGAACTACAGATAGCCCAGGATAACTTTGGCTCTTGATCTCTAGCATTCCATCTCTCTAGAACTACAATATTCTTGTAAGCCAAGGTCAAACAATCTACAGGATCTTCAACATAACTCTGGCTTCTTCAGAGAACTTCAATTCATAGCTTTTAGTTACAATTCTGTGACCTTGAAGTCCAATGACTTTGGCGATATCTGACTTCTACTCTAGCCCTTCCAAATATTTTGTAAGACTCCAATTCCCTGTATTGAATTCCTTTCTGTCTGAGGTGCCTAGCGTGCTTCTGTTTCCTTCACGGAACCCCAACTGATGCAACTGGGCTCCCTGCTTCTGCTCTTGCCCACCAGAGTAGCCCCATAAACTCAAGGCACAAAATGCAATTTCTTTGCTCAAATCCTTGAATGGCTAAAAGCCAAAGTCCTTACAATGCCTTAAAAAGGCCACATCCAATCTGGCACTCCATAAACATTCTGAGCTCATCTTCTGCTCTCCAAATTGCTCACTCTGCTCCAGCTACGCTGACCTCCTTATAATCCTCAACTGTGCAGGCACACAGTTGCCTCACGGCCTTTGTTTTGTGTTCCTGCTGCCTGGCACTTCCCCTAGATATCTGTCCAACTTACAAAGCTTATTTCGGGTCTTTATTCAAAGACATTCCATATCTGTGTACAATTGAATTACTCCCCTCCTGCATACCGTCCCTCTTTCCTGCTCTTCCTTAACACTTTGCTATCTAAAACATTATACATGTATTTCTCATCCTATTTCATATTGCCCCCTCCACACTTCCGATCCTCTCTGTCCTCTAAGTTTTCTTGACACTACCTTTAATGCTACAAATGTCTCCCTCAGACTCTGGAATCTGACTTCATGAGCACAAGGATGTTTATATGCTACTCCATCCATGTATCCCAAGCACTCAGAACAGTGCCTGGCATGTAGTAGGAGCTTAGGAAATCTTTACTGAATAAATAAATAGTCTCCATTCTATGACTGAGAAAAATAAGACTTAGAAGAGTATATTTCTTCAAGGTACCAGCCCAAAAGAGGCAGATCTGGAGTTACCCTGAGATTCTGCATTATTTTTAAAAAAATATTTTACTTTTTTTTTTTTTGAACCAGGGATTGAACTCAAAGGCACTCAGCCTCTGAGCCACATCCCCAGCCCTATTTTGTATTTTATTTAGAGACAGGGTCTCACTGAGTTGCTTAGCACCTTGCCCTTGCTGAGGCTGGCTTTGAACTCACGATCCTCCTGCCTCAGCCTCCCGAGCCGCTGGGATTACAGGTGTGCACCACCATGCCCAGCAATATTTTACTATTTTAAAAAACTGTTTTAATATTATTTAAAGATATTTTATTAAAGTATGGCCTACATACAGAAAAGTGCACAAATCACGTATGTTCCACTTGAGGGATTTTCAGAAAGTGATCACACCTGTGTAACTATCACCCTGAAAAAGAAACAGAACATCACCAGTGATTCAGAATCTCCTGGGACCCCGTACCCGCAAGGCCTTAGATGAGTAAATACTATTCTAGCTTTCAATTAAGTTTTCAATTAATTAGAGATTAATTTTGCCTGATTTAAAACTTACATAAAAGGAGTTGTATGGAATATATTCTCATGTTTTGGTTCATTCACTAAAAATTACACTTGTGAGACTTGCTGCATATAGCTGCATTTTATTCATCTTCATTGCTTTATTATATTCCACTGTGACTATGTGAAAATGTATTTACCCATTCTACTGTGATGTGCATTTGTTCTTTCTAAACTTTGGCCATTAGGGATAATGTTGTACGCATAATGAACATGTATATATTGTACACTTATGTGCATATTGTTGTACACATCACTCATTTTTGTTGGGTGTATACCTAGGAGTGGGATTACTGAGGACATTTGTTCATACAGGTGTCCCTAGGTATCCGTGGCAGATTAGTTCCTCCCACCACACCAACATCTGCAGATACTCACATCCCTTGTATGAAATGATGTAATATGGGCATATAATCTATTCACATACTCTTGCATCCTTTAAATCATCCCTATATTACTTATGATACCTAATTTAATGCAAGAACTATAGAAACAATAGTTACACTGTATTGTTTAGGGGATAATGACAAGAAAAAAAGTCCATGCAGGACAGATGAAGTTTTTTTCTGAATATTTTCAATCTGCTGTTGGTCGAATCCATGGATGCAGAACTTGCTATATAAAAGAAGGCCCTCTGTGTACATAATGTTCAACTTTAGTAGATCCTGTCAAACAATTCTCCATACCGTATCTGGACCTGAGTGAGAAGCAAGTTATTGATCCCTGTGTTTAGGAGAAAGATACTCATAATAAGCTGTAATGGGTGGGGTACACACTCTCACAGTGAGAAGATGTCCGCAAGACTGTGATGATCAACCTCATGAGACTGGCCAAGACGTTGCCCAGGGAGCTGGAAAAGCATTATTTCTGAGTGTGCCAGTTTTAGAAACACTGTGAGAGTGTTTCTAAAAAAGATTAACACTTGGCTTAGTAGATGAGTCAAGGAGATCTGTCCTTACCATTACAGGTGGACATCAAAGGCAAACTCTTCCTCCCTCCTTAAGCTGGGACATCCATCTTCTCCTGTCCTTGGATGTGGAAGCTGCTGGTTCTCAGGCCTTTAGACTTAGGGACTTACATTAATCCTGATTCCCTGAAATTTTTTCTCCCTGGTCCTTACACCTTTGGCCTCAGGCTGAGAATTACACCATCAGCTCCTCTGGTTCTCAGGCCTTCAGATTCAGACTGAATTATATCACCTGTTCTCCCATGGCAGATCATGGGATTTCTCATCCTCCGTGATTGAATGAGCTGATTCCCACAATGAATCTATGGATTCTATTCTCTGGAGAATCCTAACTAATACAACCTGTCAGTCATTTTTGGCAAGGCTTGATAAGGTGCTTTCCAATGGCATTCCCGTGATTTATTCCTTTGATAAACACAGGATCTCAGTCAGCAGTTTTTCCCCATTGCTCTGTCTGTAGAGGTCAGTTGGTAGGTTGTACCTAGAATAGAATGTTTTGTTGCACATCACTAGTGCTTTGAAATGATAGACACAACATTATCTGGCCTACAAATGCTCTGTCAAGGAGCGGCCATGGGAGTAACTAGAAATAGCATAGACCCTTCCAAGATGGATCATGTGGGAAAAATCCTGGTCTTTCTTTTGCAGTAGATGCTATGCTATAAGAGCTATGGGATGGGTACCTGGCCATTCCAATCCAGTTTCTGTACAAACCCTGGCCAGTTTATCTTTTTTAGAATTCCATTGTGAAGATCCACTATCTTCTCTGATTCGAAGTCATGTGAGCCACAAAAACATTTATGAACCAACAAGGCTTTACAACTATTAATAGACAAAGGTAATCCAAGCTTAAAAATAAAACTTCTGAACTCTTGGCCAAAAGACTAGTATCAATTTGGGGCCCGAGATTCAGTTTCTGCTGAGGGCCTGCTTTCTGGCTTATAGGTGGCTTATAGGTGGCCATGATTCTGCTGAGGGACTGCTTTCAGACTTATAGGTGGCTTATGGGTGTAACCTCCTTGGCAGAAGAAGCTCTTTAGGGTCCCTTTTATAAGGACATTTATTCCATTTGTGAGGGCTCTACCCTCATGACCGAATCACCTACCAAAGTCAACTGTCTAATACTATCACATTGGGAGTTATAATTTCAACAGATAAATGTGAGCAAACACAAATATTTTACCTACAGCAATTAGTGAGGAAGTATTGGATTTTTTTGGTTGTTTTTTTACAATTTTCTATAGTCAAGAAGTACTCAAAAACATAAAACTGCTACAAATGCAAACAGATTTTGAGAAGTGAGCCTATAGATTCAGGGGAGGCAACATGTTTCCTACCTGAGTCAAAAATAAAGAATTTTTGCTACACATATTAATAGCAAACAGCATCACCCCAAGATCTTTGTTTTTTAAATCATTAAATTTAATGTACTTGTATCAAATTCCTTGTATTCAACACACAAAAGAATGTCTATCAGGGCTGGGGATATAGCCCAGGTGTTAGAGTGCTTGCCTCGCAAGCACAGGGCCCTGAGTTCAATCCCCAGCATCACAGAAAAAAAAAAAAGAAAAAAGAATGTCTATCATATTCTCTTGGCCTCACCAGCAACTCCAGGTACTGCAGAAGTGAAAGGTCCAGCCTGGTTCCTGGGAATGCCCCGCTTCTCAGCGGCTTCCTGCCTCTAGGCATCTCTGATACAGAGATGGGGAGAGTCATGGGGAGAGCCCACTTTGCAATCATACCTGTGCAACCTAGGGGTGCAGGGAAGTTAAAGTTCCATGAGGCAACTCTCAACCAATGGAGGATGGGTGTCAAAGGAGGATGGGTGTCTGCCCCCAGGCAGATGGTTCTGAGAATCATTTCAGAAGGCCACCATAGTGCCCAGTGGAAATATGTTTAAATGAAAATATCTAGTTTTTAAAAATATCGTGGATATGATTGAGTACATTACAAAGTCAATTATGGATGCATCAACTAATTTTATCCTCCTAATTTGAATTTTTCAAAGACCAAATGTGCCCATACATAGAAAATTATACATAGGGTAGACAATTGCCTGGGGATTACGTGGTTACCACATTCTTTATTTTCTCTGCATTTTAATTTCTTTAAAAGTCTCCAGATAGGGGCTGGGGCTGTAGCTCAGTGGCAGACCACTTGTCTGACATGTGTGAGGCACTGGGTTCAATCCTTAGCACCATATAAAAATAAACAAATAAGATAAAGGCATGCTGTGCATCTACAACTACAAAGAAATAAAATTAAACATTTTAAAGTCTCCAAATAAATAGTAGTAACTTATTAACTTAAAAATTCACCATTTATGAGTCAAAATCATTAACAGATTTCGAAATATGCTGTTAACAATTAACACCAATCATTGTTGATCATAAGTTTATAAAAGAAATATGGTAATAAAACATTATCCATTTAAGTAGAGTAACTGCAGATGTACATAATTTTCAATATTACAAAAGTTCTGATAGTATAAGAACTAGTTTATAAAATACTGGTGTTTAAGGGCTGGGGTTGTGGCTTAGTAGTAGAGCACTTGCCTAGCATGTGTGAGGCACTGGGTTTGATTCTCAGCACTGCATATAAATAAATTAATAAAATCAAGAACCATCAACCACCAAAAATTTTAAAAAAAATACTGGTGTTTAAAATAATCAAATAGCTGAATACTCATGTTTACATTTACATACTTTTGAATATTAGTGCAAGTAATAAGAATTGGAAAGTTTAGAAATTCTACTTCATTTATCTTTTTCAAGAATTAAAAATTAAATTCAAAATCTTTCAGAAATCAAATACCACATTTGCATTTTTACATTTCACTTAGGTAAAATTAGGGAGAAGACATTTTGTCATCTTTTAACTAAAATTCAAGGTACAACTTATTTTATCAAAGGGTTTGCCTTGACAAAGAATATAAGAGCACATGAGTTAACATTTAATTTATATTTATTTATTTTTCCATTCTGCATCCGTTTGAGAGCTCCACCTATAAAACCCCTAACTGACAAAGGCCATTGTTGCAAGAGACACTGTTACAAGAAGGAGGTAGACCGCCATCTGATAAAGGCAGTACCCAGGCCAGATTTGATGGCTTTTACTTCCTTCTTTTCTCTTTCCTCCCCAGCTCCAAATCACAGCAAATTCCAAATCAGCAGCTAATTTCAAAGCTAATCGGCTTTACCCAATCCCACTCCTGCTTGGGGGGTTTCTGTTACACTTGTTTGAAACAAATCCCTCAACTGGGATCACCGGAAATACACATTGGCTTCTGGAACACACTCCTCCTCCTGAATGTGCACATTCTCAGGGGCACAAGCTGATTTAGAATTCTGGTAAGACTCTTGCTTAAATAAAACCTACATCCTTAGGACAAACAGTGTCCAACTCTGTCCAGGGTCAGAGTTGCTTGAGCTAAAGCAGTAGGTACTCCAGTAGGCCCACACCACAGTGTGGGGCCAAGAAAGTCCTTGGCCTGTGCCACTGGGAAAGCTGAACTAATTAAGAAACCAGACACAGACTTAGCAGAGGCCAACATTTCTCTCTTGGAATTAAGACAACTAAATTGTTCCAGGTATTTCTTTAGAAAATGAAAAAAGTGAACAGCATTTTGGGGATATGCTGGTTGAAGTGGCTGTGTGCAGGAGAGGGTAGCAGAGGTGCCAGTCACAGAGAAGTTTTGTGTACAGGTTAGAAAATACTCTGGTGTTCTTTTATTTATTTATTTTTATTTTTTATTTTTATTTTTTGGTACTGGGGATTGAACTCAGGGGCACTCCACCACTGAGCCACATCCCCAGCCCTATTTTGTATTTTATTTAGAGACAGGGTCTCACTGAGTTGCTTAGGGCCTCGCTAAGTTGCTGAGGCTGGCTTTGAACTCACGATCCTCCTGACTCAGCCTCCCAAGAGCTGGGATTACAGGCTTGCGCCACCGCGCCCGGCTTCTGGTGTTCTTTTGAACCAGGAGACTGCAGCATCCAACCCTTCCCTGAAGGCTTTAGACGCTTAGCAGCTCCTCCAGGAGAAGAGTTGCCGCTGAGTTTGCTCATTAGCATTTCATAGTTTGCAAGTGCAGCCACCAGGGGGCAAGATGCATGTTTAACCCTGGCCTTACTGACCACCAAAGGGTCCTGGTCCTGTCTTTGAGGAACTTCACACAGCAGGTCAGTACCTTGTTTCTCGTGACTTGTGAAAGAGATGGATCATCAAGATAAAATAAGGGGAAAACACTCCTGAAGAGACTAAGACTAAGAAGCTGAAGAACAATGTCTGTTCCGTGTACACGTTGTCATTTACCATGGATTCTCCACATAAACAAGGACTCAATGACTTTAGAAAAAGGAAACTGGAAAGAAAATGAGGAAACTTGGGGATTCCCAACAGAATTCATTGTGCCAAATCTCTTTGTGTTCGTTAATTTATACCTGGGTCGGGGTGTTCTGTGACAGAACTGCCAAAGGAAATCCCACAGTCTGCAACTGCGGGGAAGCACCTGAGCCAAAGTTGCACTCAGGCCACTTAACAGCATGGTTCCAGGGCTTCCTGATATTTATTTTATTGAGTATAGTTGGCACGCCATACCTGTGGGTTCTACATCTGTGGATTCGACCAGCAGTGGATTAAAAATATCCAGGAGAAAAGAAAAGAAAGGAGGAAGGGAGAGAGGAAGAGACAGAAAGCAGGTGCATACATGTGCACACAAAGTATGAGAAAAACATTATGACTGAACTGAACATGCACAAATTTTTTCTAGTCATTATTCCCTAAACAATACAATGTAACACTATTCACACAGCATTTACATCGTATTATTATAAGCCATCTAGAGATGAGAAACAGTACACAGTCAGGCATGATGGCACAGGTCTGTTATCCCAGTGATTCAGGAGTCTGAGGCAGGAGGATGGCAAGTTCAAGGCCAGTTCCAACAATTTAGTGGAGCTCTAAGCAACTCTGCAAGACCCTGTCTCAAAATAAAAAAATAAAAAAGGTTGGGGGGGTCTGGGGTTGTAGCTCAGTGGTGGAGTGCTTACCTAGCACATTACTGAGCTTGATCCTCAGCATCACATAAAAATAAATAAATAAAATAAAGGCATTGTGTCCATCTACAACTAAAAATATTTTTTAAAGGGGGTTCAGTGGTAAAGTGCCCTGGGTTCAATCCCCAGGTACTCCACCAAAAAAAGTGTACAGCAGGATGCAAAGGTTAATGCAAATACTGCTTCATTTTACATAAGGGACTTAAGCATCTTTGGGGTCAGAAGTGGGTTCGGGAACAATTCCCCTGCAGATACCAAGGGATGACTATAATAGAATCCTCCAAACCTTGATTAGAAGTCTCAGTATTGAAGGGTTTCTTAAAATCTTTTTAACTACCAATTTTTGACCTAATGTGAATTTGCACATTATTGGGACTGATCTGCATATTTATTTTGTAACTCAGTAGGAACCTTGAAGCCAAGGTTTTTCTCTTTTCCCATCTAAAAACGTTTTGAAAAAGGGGCTTAGATTTGAAAGCAAGAATAGTGCTTAAATTTGTATTAACAACCCAGTTTATTTCTCAAGGTTATTTACACATTCACCATTCTGAGTTATTCCTAAAAGAATATGCAATTTACCTTTTACCCAAAGGTTTTAATACTCAGTTGGGTAGTTTCATTGTTTTCACTTGGAAGTTTTAGTAGAAACTGTTTTAAAAAGTCATCCTTTTGAAACTAATTTCTTTAATCTTTTTAAATGTCTTAACATAAATTATAGAATGCCATTTACAGGCCAAATTTCTTTGTAAACTCGATGTTCTGCTATTTGGAAGGTTTTCTTTCATTGTTCTCCCACCCTGGAGGCTTTTCATAAAGTGCCGGCACATTTGAAGTATTGGAGGTGTGGCTTGGTTTCTTATTTTTTCTCCCAGGGAGACATTGAGTCCCTTTATCGTAGATTTATATAAGCTCTCAGTGGTATCTTGAAAGCAATATAAATAGAAAATTTACAGAGGTTGGTTGACATTATAGCTGTATTTTCTGCAAATCTACAGAGTAGGCCTAATTAATTCCAAGCTATATCTGATATCAAACTAATTTCTTTGTCATCCATAGTATAAACTGACCAGCCCTTCTGAGCAAGCAAGCTGAAATATCCCCTGTGTTTCCAAAATCTCCTTAAATTCCCCACCTCCAACCTCTCTGTTCATATCAATTCAAACCCAATGCAACTGGACTTTTGCACAGGGATGGAAGCCTCTCACTCAAACAACAGAAGAAATTATTACATGACTGCAAAATCTGAAGATCAAACAGTAGTGTTTTTCCCTTAAGAAAAAGAAAGAAGAAATCTTGCATACGTTCAGAAAAAGTCACTGA
Organism: Glaucomys volans; assembly: GCA_020662805.1. Taxonomy (NCBI): domain Eukaryota; kingdom Metazoa; phylum Chordata; class Mammalia; order Rodentia; family Sciuridae; genus Glaucomys; species Glaucomys volans. The sequence goes on from JAJEJO010003504.1 coordinate 136,456, forward strand.
GGCTTCCCTGAATCAACATACACGTTTATCCTCTAGGGGGCATGAGTTCCCTGTTTCTGGTGGAAAACCCTTAACTAGTCCAGAGTTTTGTCTTGAAACCTCTAGGGAAACTTCACTTAGCTGGGCCTTAATTCTAACAGAAAGATAACGTTCCAGCTTCAAATCAGATAAAATTCTAATCCAGAAACTAGAAGTACTCATTCCAAGAGACAGACACAAAGCTCTTTCAATCTGCTCTGACTGCTGGTGGGCACATAGATGAGGCTCCACCTGCCTGCTCTGGACTCAGACCCAAGAACACCTGGCAAAAGTCACAAGACACAACCATCCATGACAGCAGGAAGCAACAACTTCAGATTTTTGCTTCGGATGTCCTGTAGATGGTCTTAGCCAGCTGTTCCTTGATGCCTGTCTTAGCTTTTTCACTGCTGTGACTTAAAGACCCAACCAGAACAACTGCAGAGGAGGAAAAGTTTATTTAAGGGCTCACAGTTTCAGAGGTCTTAGTCCATAGAAGGCCAGCTCCATTCCTCAGGGCTCAAAATGAGGCAGAACATCATGGTGGAAGAGTGTGGCAGAGGGAGAAGACTCACATGATGATGAGGAAGCAGAAATAGAGGTCTCCACTTATCAGATACAAATATATATCCCAAAGTCATGACCCCAATTCCCACCTCCTCCAGCCATACCCTATCACTTCAATTACCACTCAGTTAATCCCTATCAGGGAATTAATGCAGTGATTAGGTGAAGACTCTCACAACCCAATCTTTTCTCCTCTGAACCTTCTTGCATTGTCTTGCAAGTGAGCTTTTGGAGGACACCTTATATCCAAACCATAACAATGTCCTTTTCTGAGTTAGTTAGAAATATCTCAGAGACAGTCTTGCCCTGTCAAGACCAAAACGGATTGTCTGTCATTGTCTGGGTTCCCTTTCAAAAATAGTATCTGAGACAAGGAGCTGCCTCCAGGATACTCATTTGAGATGATTTCAGGGTGCAAGAGTGAGGAATTTGTACCATGCCAGCCATCCCTGTCTGCTGGGGACTGGGGAGTTTCCTAAGATATGAGACTTTCAGTGCTAAACTTGGAGAAGTCCCAAATGAATGAGGGATGAGTTGGTCCCTGCAGGAACTGGGTGCTGGACTCAAAGGAGAGTAAGCTGGGGCAAGGTTGGGCTCATGAGTTATTGGATCCCACAGCATGGAGGGCACCTCAGAATTGTATGCCTCAGGATGGAAGTGGGGAGATTTGTCCACTGGTTCCCATCCTCCATTAGTCAGTTTTGCTCCTTGGGGTATTAACTCTGCCCACACTCAGGGCTCCTGTGCCTAAGTGCCTGTGAGCCACCATGGGCATTTCCCACTGAGGCTTCAGAAAAGCCCTGAATGGAAAGTGAGAGAAAGACGATATAGCTGAAGAACAGCATAGTGATTTACACCTACACAAACCCAATTGCTGTGGCAGTGGCAATTGGACTGATGGGGTGAAGTGGGCCCCAGAAATGTCCTGTGCATGAAGGTTAATTTCACCTTCTTTTGGTTGACTTATATTTGAGTTCAGTATGGGATCATCAACCTCTGCTCTTAGCTTCCAGTTAATGAATTTAAACAAAATAAAGCTCTCAGACTCTTCATCTAAATAAGAAATCCAGCAAAGTAGTTTCATTTCACTTTGTGTATATGGAGGAAGGTGTCATACCAATGATCCCCTCCTAGCTAAAAATGGAAAATTTGATGAGACAAACAATTAAAAATCACAGAGTTGCTAGAGATTAAAGTTTTACTAGCCCGGCATGGTGGTGAATGCCTGTAACCCCAGAGACTTGGAAGGCTAAAGCAGGAGGATCTCAAGTTTGAGGCCAGCCTCGGCAACTTTGTGAGATCCTGCCCCAAAATTAAAAATAAAAAATGTCTGGGGTTGTGGCTCAGTGGCACAGCATCCCCAGGTTCAATCCCTAGTACCATAAAAAAAAGGCTTATTTTGTGTTACATAATAAAACCTGGTTATGTCTTGCAAAACTCCTTTTTGGAATCATATTTGCAAGGATGATTTATATGTATTTTTACTTCCGTAGTTCTTTTAAACCTTTTATTATGGATAATTTTAGAAATAAACATAAGTAGAACAGCATAATGAATCCGGTACCATCAACTTTTGGCAACTTTTTTTTCCATCTCCCTCAGTAAAGAAGGCAAATGGCAGCAAGCAACAGAAAGCCTATTTATACAATCCTAAATAAATAACAGCACTGTTAGAATCAGATCACATGATGTCTAGAGATATGCAGTCCAGTGCTGATGGAGAATCCAATAAAATCTTTAAAAATTAAGTTCCATCTATTGTTTAGTACTTCCATCTTCAGAATGTGATTGCAAGGTGGCTTCTAAGCCTCCAAAAATCTTACCCTTGTTCCAGGAAGGAAAGATCCAGAAGGACAAAAAGGACTAGACAATGTACCAAGGGCTTCAGGTTTCCTTTGAAAATCTTTCCCTGTGGCTCTGCCCAGCAACTTTTACTTATATCTCTCTGGCTAGGACAGAATCACTTGGTCTGTTAGCTGCAGGGGAGTGTGCAGGATCAAGTAATTTTAGCTGGGGACAAAGCCACCCTTGATTCAATCCGGATTCTTCAGTCAGGAAGAAGGAGCCTCTGTCCTTTGCCCCTGCTTTTCTCTATGCTTCAAATGCCATCTTCTTCCTTGACCACTCAGGTTATTCCTTTATTTAACAAATATTTATTTAACATTCACTGCCTGCCAGTCTCAAGGCCAGGTTCTGGGTCTTGAAAGAGAAATGGCTTTTGTTCTTGGAGCGATCCTGGTCTAACCTAGAAGTGGAAGCCAATGTGTGATATCTAAACTTGATAAATTCAGAGTCACACAACACATTATTTAAGATGTAGAAGAGACACCCTGAAAGATATCAAATCAGAATTCTTCAAAGGGGTTGGTTGCCCCTGGAGACCAGCCTGGAGGGGGGAGGTGCAGAACTGCAGATTGTTGATGCCATTATACATTACATGCTCTTCTGTTCTGCTTGAATTTTTTTAACCACTTACCTACGTAATTTTTAAAAATATTTGTTAATTCTTTAAAATACTTCAGTAAATATCTTTGACCATAGAGAATTGTTGCCATTTGGGGTTATGTTTTAATGAAGTTCTGTGTTTAGGATTGCTGGTACAAACTGAAGAGTTTAAATGAGTAAGGCGTGTAAACCAGCATGCACCGCGCAGACCCTCAGTACACATTAGCAAGAAACAAATAAATCACCCGGTGTTTTGTCCAGATTCCAACCCCTTCCCAAGAACTGCCACAGAGAAGTGCGACTCTCTTGATGGCATTCCAGTGGGTCTTTTGCAAATACAAATGGTATTGTAGTGAGCAGCCTTGTGCCAATGTCAACTTGGCTTTTGGCAGTGTATGTTTGGAACAGATTCCTAGAAATGCATGTGTCATTTTGCTAGATGTTGTCATGCTTGCCTTCCACAAAGACGGTACCATTTTCCACTTCCCCAGCCTGAGTGAGCGTGCTGTTTCCTCTCAGCCTCACCAAAAGAAATTATTACTCATCTGATGAGCAGAAGTGGTCTTTCTTTCAGTGCAGCTTTCTGTTTTGTTTTGTTTTGATACCAGGGATTGAATCCAGAGGCGCTTTACCACTGAGCCATATCCCCAGTCCCTTTTTTTATATTTTATTTTGAGACAGGGTCTCACTGAGTTGCTTAGGGTCTTGCTAAGTTGCTGAGGCTGGCTTTGAACTTGTGACCCTCCTGCCTTACCTCCCAGCTGCTGGGATTACAGGTGTGCACCATGCCCAGCTCAGTGTAGTTTTAATTTCCATTCTTCTCACTGATACAGACCATTTCTCTTAGCCACTGCCCACTCCAAATTTCCTTTGCTTTAGCCAGCACTTCAGCCCATCTAGCTGCTCACCCTTTATTCCAGAAGGCTCTGAATCCGTGGTTGTCTTGCCCTTGTCAAGACAGGGGTGCCTCAATTGCCCATTCATGTCAGTACAGAGTGTAGAAACACCAAGATGACCTTTGGAATCCCCTGAGCTGCAAACCTTCTCCTTCCTGCCCCCATTAAGGGTTAGATTTTTATGAAAATCAGGGTTGCCCAAACCCTGCCAGCAGAGTAGATCCTTGTTTGGCCTCTGAACCACTGGCATGGAGACCCAAAAGCATCCAGGAAGCAGCTGTAACTTCAAGTCAAGTGGAGAATTCCTCTGTCCCCTGGTGGAAGAGAGGCCCCTCACCCTAGAAACTAGGACTTCTCATCCACCACATCCTAAAGCTGTAAAAACACAAAACAAAACTACAGTTGGGTCACTGGACATGGCAATAAGAGGAGTGGCTTCTCCATCCACCTTTTGGTTCCTGGGTCTATGTGTTCCAATGAACTGGTGGAGACAGAGTCCCCCATGACAGACATTGTTTTAGTAATGTGTCCCAGTGTCCTCCAGGACAGTGGGACAGTACCTTGCCCCCCCAAAGAGTCAAGGCTAGCAGCCCACACACAAGCTAGACCTTCCCTACACCTTTCAGGCCAAGCTAATTCTAGGTGACATTCTATAGTGGATCCTGTGGGAAGGAGCCCATTGTTATACCTTTGTCACCATCAAGCAGGGCCCTTAGACTGAGGCAATAAGAGGCAGAGTTCTGAGCCAGGAAACCAGAAATGCTGTCAGGTCTAAATAGTGCTGGCAGATCCACTGCAGGTAGGGAAGGCAGGCCATATTCAGAGCTACTTTAAATTCTTATTGGGAAGAATCACTCTTCCCTTCCAGCTAAAAGAGTCTGATGTAGTCCACACATTTGCTCTTCTCTGGGGTTACTGGCATGCTTGATAATTAGTGCAGGCAGCTGCAAGATTGGCTTCAGTGAGTGGAAGCCATGCTGTCGGGGCAGTACATAGCCTCCATCCCTTCCACTGTGACTCCTCCATTCATGGGTCCATTGCTGGCACTGGAGCTACTAAGTCAGAGGCTGGCTGCCATCCACAGAGAAGTCATCCTGTCTGTCACCTGTTGAGAGAGATGCTTCCTAGTGAACACAGATGTGAGTGCCCATCCCTGTAGGTCCATCCACATGCCTCCACTCTAGTCCTCTATGGAGGCATCGCTCAGGCACCTGGACAGCCACTGCTCAGGAGTAAGAGTCTATCTCTACCTTAGGTCCACTTCTCGCCACCCCCCTGCCCCAGAATACTTACAACCAAATGCACTGCTGTCCATCCACTAGTAGCATCTCTCTTCTTTACCACCTGGGGCTATGGGGGCAGTAGTCTATTTTCCACTCACATAACCTACAGGTGAGCCTAACCATGTGTAAGCCAGGCCTGGATGCCTTCTCCCTCCGTGATCTGGTCATAGAGAAGCCCCAGGAGGCCATAAGTGTGAGGTGCCGGTGCAACAGATTGCATAAGCAGGGCTCTGAGCCACCTACTTGTGTAACTCATTTATGCCTCAGGCCTGGATATACCATTGCCATCTTGTGATGGATTGCTACTGCACTTGACTGACCTTATCATGACTTGATGGCTATAAATACTCAGCTCATGATGGACAGCTCCAGTCTCATAATTACTCGGTGTCTATCCCTCAGTCAATCTCTGCGGGGCCCAGCAGTACATCAGAAGGCTCTTTGAATGCATAGTTCTCTGATTCAGAAGGCATGGTCTAGCTAGAGGTCTGTGCCATGCATCTCCTGTGGAGGCTTGCCAGAGACTCCACCTATCTCCATGGGTCCTTCTAACACTGCAGCAAAGTGGCAGAGCAGCTTGCCATACAACCTTGTCCTCAGGCAAAGCTCTCTCTTTCTCTTTGTTAGAATGCTGACTAGAAAATGCATTGGAATAGTATTCTCCATGTGGCATGCACTGCATCCCAAATCCAAATACATCTGACATGTATTTCTTGCTTAATTATATCGTGCAATAACTTGTTCTTTACCTTATAAGGGAAATCCCAGCATATTTCAAAGTTGGATTCCTAAAACTGTCTCCTTTATAGTACATTTCTGAATCTTTGCAAGGTTTATCTGTCATCCTCTGACACATGTGTCTTATTAGAATATTCAGAGTATAGCCATTCCTGTTTACTAGGTTCAGTTTGTTTGATGATATCCACACAGTAGATCAGAGCAATCTGCAGAAAGTCAGAATGACCAAGGTCTTGGAAGACTATATCGTTACAGAACTTTCCAAAGCTCCCCAAATGTGCTATGCTGTCTTCCCACCACTCCATCATTGCCCATGCACCTGCTTCTATCTGGAGGACTCTTCCCAACCCCTTCTACTTATGTTTAACTACCATTTCAATCTCATATGTCACTCTTTCTGGGCAGCCTTCCCTCACTAACCCCACTAGGAGAATTTAGCTTCTCCTCCTTCTACCCCTTTCGGTGCATAGACCATAAGAGCACATGGCATTGAGATGATTGCTCTACCTCTGCCAGTTCTCCACCCCTCCCCATCAGTCTGTGTGGTACTGAAAAACATGGGTTGTGCCCTCTGTGTGTATAGCCATCTGTGTTTGTGTATGGTCCAGAACTTACAGCATCTTCCTGGGGATAAATAAATCTAACCTGGGTCCTGATTGAGATGCAGAGGTTTCAGAATGGCCAGAGTTAATGACAAGTCTTATTATTTTTTTCTCTCTTCCTTGTATAGAGTGCATAGCAATCATGGTTGAGGGACTAATATACTTTTTGTCTCATTCTCAGACCATTTTCCTTCAACCCCTTACCTAGAGGCTAGAAAACCTAAATAGTTGGTTTCCCAGACTTCTTGTGTTCAGGTGTGGCCACATGACAAAGCATGACCAATAAAATGAAGCAGAGGTTTGCTAGAAATTTGTGGGAAATCTTTTGCTTTCCTGAGCAATAAGACATTGTGTGGGCCTTCCGCTTCCTGCCGTCTTCCCGCATGGAATACAGACACAAAGCCTGAAGCTTCCTTAGCCATCTTGTACCATGAGGCAACCAGCCAGCCCACTAAGGGTGACTGAAGCAGAAAGCCACAAGTCCCAGCCTCAGACTGCATCTCAGAAACACTGCCCAACCCTGCACTGCCTGCTTCCAGACCTCTGCTTATTTAAAGTCACCTGCTTATCAGGTGATTCACCCTGAAACAGAAAGCATTCCTATCTGAGAACCCACAGGACAGTGAGAACAACTGCCAGAAGAATGTTCTGGGTGAAAGTCATTGCTGTAAGCAGTGTTAAGATAAACCTATACATTTACAGATATGTAGGGCTTTGTTGGTTGGTTTCCATTCAGCTCTTGATTCTATGGGGAGACATGGAAGAGAGATGCAGCCTCTCTTCAGGTGTTCACAATCAGGCCCGAGGCGGACTGATGGAATAGCACACCAAGCAGCGTGTGGTTAAGTGCAGAATGGAATACAACTTGGAAGGCCTCCACAGAGGGGAAGGGCCTCGCATGGGGAAGGTTTCCTGCAGGATGAGGGACTTGAAGAGACTTCAGAAGATGAATAGGATTTGTTGGCTTATCATTAGCATTGAGAGGTAAGAGGGCTAAGGAGGTAAACTGCTTGAACCCAGTGAGGTTCGTTAAGGGTTAATGCTCTTTTGATCCTCCATAGAGGGTGGTTTAGAAAAATATGTTCTCCCTCTCAGATTCATTGGTTTAGCAGATATTTATTGGGCCTTTACTGTTTTTGAGGAACTGCTTTAGGGGCTGTGGTTGCACCTGTGGACAGAACACACTCAGTATCTGAACTCTGAGAGCTTCCCTTCTAATGAGGAGACACATGATAGATGATAAATGGGGAACCTGAAAACTGGAGGGGTACAGGATTAGCAAACTCAAGCCTGAGCAGCTTCCTTCCCTGTTTTTAGGGCTCTTCCTTTCCAGATCCATTTCACATCCAGGTTTCTGTTGCCCAAGTGATGCATTAGGAAACCCTGCTTCCTCATTACCTAGGAAATGGTGAGTGAGGCAAGATGCCAGTAATGGGGGCCCAGTCAGCCACTGCACCAGAGGTGGCTCCCTGTGCTCCTCAGTCTGAGTCTTTGCTATCCAGACTGACCATTCTGTACTGAGGACCCCTTTCCCCTCCTCTCTGTATGAGCAGTCAGTGTGTGTGTGGTTCCACTCTGTACTGCTATCATTCTTCCTAATGTGTGGTACCATCTTGGCTCCCTCACAGAGGCACTCTGGTCACAGATTTCTGCTCTGTTTCCAAGGCAGGTCCCACATCAAAAGGGGCCCTCTCCTGCCCCAACCCTCCTTTTCCTCCAGAGTTGAGCTAGTCATCCCAATCTGGGACTCTCTGAAGGGGAGAAGAGGAATTATTAATCATCCCATCAGACAACAGGCAAACCAAGACAGGGGTCTTCTATCCAGGCCTGGTGCTGAAGGCTCACCTCTAGATTGTCTGTGTCTGTTAGATCAGTTCCCAGACTGTGTTCCTTGGAATATCTGGGAGATCTTCAGAGGGAAGGGACTTCACAAAAACAAAAGCAAAACAAAAATCCACACTGAAATGATTTGAAGAAACTCAGAATTAAATCCAGATAAATTTACTTTCTGCAAGATCTCCCAAGATGAATACATATTGGTAAGAGGATAGCAAGTCTTGTCTCCCAAGCCCATTTGACTATGAATTCCTTTGTGTAGAAAGCATCCCAGGGAAGTAGCACCACTTTACAGTTGGGTTCTATTTTTCATCAGGATGCTTTTGGCTGCAAGTAATGGATATCAGTAGGTATTATGGTTTGTTCCTGTTAGTGTTTCCAGTACAAGATTGTCTTCAAGAACCCTAGTGTTTTCTATTTCCTTATCTGCCATTTTTAGCATGTTGCTTATCTCCTTGCATGGTCACAAAATGACTACAGCATTTCCAAATATAACACACAGAAACAAAGGCATCCAGTAGAAGGGCATTTCCTCATATATATCTTCATCATTTATTCTTAGCAAAAGTTTTCTAGATGCCCATCTCACACAAACCTGTAGAACTCTTCTCAGGTCCCAAAGGATGACCAACCTTTCCAATTGCCCAGGACTGAAGAATTTCCTGGAATGCAGAACTAATAGTCCTAAAACCAGGACATTCCTGGGCAAGGAATGGACCATGTGACTGCCTTAGTTATTTCATTAGGGAATGGTATTATTACAATTGGGTTGAACTAATCAGGATTTATAACCCTGAAGCTAGAGAGGAGACTAGATCTCCTGAATATGGAACTTTGAACCCTCAAACAATACCTATTTTCTTATGGTACGGAAGAGGGGGAAAGGCTGTTGGATATGCAATTAACAAGGCTGCAAAATAAGATATAATATTTTTGCAATGGGCCTGAAGAATAAGATATGACAGGACTAATACAAGTTATAATCATTCTCTTCTCATGCTGTTGTTAAAATTTGATAAAACAACATGAGATATACTTCACATAGAGAACCAATAATATAATAATAATATATTATGTATATAATATATTATTGACATATATATTGACATATATAATATATATGACAATATATATAATATATAGAATATAACCAATAATATTATAATATAATAAAAAGACAATAAATGTCTTTTTATTGAGCACTGACTATGTGCAATGCTGTGTGCTAACTGCATTATATGCAGTAAAGGCATTACATGTGTTATATCACCCATCTGTACAACATTCTAGGGAACAGGGATGTAAACCCCATTTTACAGATGTTCCATAAAGACAAAAGGGTTAAGTGATTTACTCAAGGTCATACAGCTAGTAAATGGTACAGGCAGGCCTCAAAACCAAGTCTGTCTGACAGCATGATACCCCTATTTCATATGTATGTGATATAAAATATATAGCATATATATTATGTAAATATATATACATATATATGCACACAATGGCATTATACTTCTTTTAAATATGGTATCTTGAATGTGATGTCCATAGTAATTCCCAATCATTCTGAATTCATTTTACTCCTCAACAATGCCCATTGTCTGAAAGGGAGAAATAATTGGCCACTTTTATAAAGATTATATAAAAGGAGTTTATGTTTAAAAAATCAGATGATACAGTTAATCATTTTTTATCTTTGCATATTATCCATTGTAAAAAGAATTCCAAGATGCAATGATTATTTAGTCATAGTATGTCACATGAGTATGTGGACCTTGCATCCTGCACCAAAGTACATTTTCCAAATTATAGTTGTCTTTAGGCGCATAACCAAAAGGATCATGAGGTATGTCCTTGTCAATGACCAGCTTCTCAGTCTTGCATAGATTGGGAGCCCACTTTTCACTCCAGATTCTTCCATAGCTAAACATTCTATGTCAACAGCAGCTTCAGAAATTTCTCTAACTTGACTAATCTTTGCTTCAATTTTTCCTGCACTGACTCATACTCAGCCAAGATTCAGGCAAACTTTATCTGTAGGAGTCTGCTGACCCATCCATTCAGATGACCTCTTCTGGTTCTCTAGGCTCTCTTCTGATATTTGCAATATTTATATCCTGTAGGGCATCTTTCATCAATGTTTGTTTCCCTTTCTCTTCTAGAAGAGATTTGGTATCTAAGTACTCAGACAGTTTGCATGAGGTTATCTCTGACAGAAAAAACAAGTCTGAGTAGAAAATACTTTTTATTTTGTACCAGGGATTGAACTCAGGGGCACTTAACCACCAAGCCACATCCCTAGCCCTTTTTACATTTTATTTTGAGACAGGGTCTCACTAAGTTACTTAGGGCCTTGCTAAATTGCTGAGGCTGACTTTGAACATGCAATCCTCCTGCCTCAGCCTCCCAAGCACTGGGATTACAAGCATGTGACACCATGCCTAGCTAGTGAATATTGTTATACTTCCCAAAAAGATTCTCCAGTGCCATCATCAGGAGGGAGTCAGCCCCACCCTAAACCCCCCTCCCTATAGCCCAGCCCTAATCCCTCCCGCGCCCTATAAAAGTTGGCAATGACACAATTAACGCGAAATTTCCCAGCACCCCGCTTTTAGGAGTAAGGGCAATTGTTGCTGGCCAGCTAAAATAAAGGCTTCTTTTGGTTTTACCTGATTGGCTTGGATGATTTTATTTTCTTTGGGTACAACAAATACTTTTAATATTTGTCACTCTCTGGTTGCCATTTCTCTGCCTTTAATGTTAAGTATGCTGAAATCCCCAAAAGAGCTGCCATCACTCAACCCCATAAACTGAGTGATTCCATCATCTGCCACCACAGCAAGTTTGCTTTCCCTGATGATGAACATCCCTCATCCAATATCCCCTACCTTACAACTGTGATAATCTCCGGGATCATAGAGTTGGGGTCCAACTCCACCAACAGATCTGCTTCACAGTCAGCAAAAATGAGCACCTTTGTTACTGTGTTTCAATGAATGTCAATGGTCATTTCTGCTCTTAGTTTATCAGGTAGATATTTCAAGACTTCTTTCTTGTCGACTGCATTCTTGTCAACTGCTTTAGGTGGTATTCCACAGGTAATTGAACCATTTAAAAAGGACTAATTCATTATTGGAAATCATAGAACCAATGTTACCAACAACAGTAGCAAAACTTAATTCTCCAAACACCACAAATACACTCAGAATCCCTCACAGGAGGCGATATTTTGCCAAAGGGCATCAAAGTCATTATAAACCAGTAAAAACAGGTATATATATTTAATAGTCCCATGGCCCAATTGAGGACTATTAACATCAAAATAGTCTCTTCCAAAGTCATTCTAAAAGCTTTGGAAATGGAGTTGTACGCTCATGAATTCCAGTAGATGATGACAACAAACAGTAACAAGGTCAGAAATCCTGCAGCCATTTGGACAGGTAGCCATTGCTTCTATTCTCGGGAAGAACTCAAACACACAAGAAAGCCTTGACATTCTGTTTGGTGTAATTTCAGGATAGTTACATCCCATTTTAAAATACAGAAGATCAGTTAGTACCCCTGATAAAACATCAGGTTTAAATTGCAAGCTTAATTTTACTCTGTGAGTTTAAACTTCCTTCCCCAGCAGGCCTTGTTCTAGGCAGCCTGTACTGTTTGTACAAATGCTACAGTTCATACAAACACACCAGGAAGACAGCCTGCACCTGAAAAGAAATCAAATATGAGCCAGTATTCTAGGTCGTTAGACTGAAGTTAATCAAAACGAGCTCTTGCAATAACCATAACCCAGTTGTACATTAAAGGTAAGTTGATGCTTGCTCTGTAGCTTGGCTCCTGGTTTTGTTTACCTCTACAGCCTTTCCAAAGTCTGGCCAGGAGCAGTACATAGTATGTTTTCAAAGAATGCGTCAAGCTATCTGTACACAGGCCTGTAGTCTCAGAAGCTTGGGAAGGCCTGTGCATAGGCCTGTAGTCTCAGAAGCTTGGGAAGTTGAGGCAGGAAGTTCACAAGTTTGAGGCCAGCCTGGGTAATTTAGTGAGGCCTTGTCTCAAAATAAAAGTTTTTAAAAGGGCCAGGGTGTGGCTCAATGGTAGTGTTACTGTTATACTTCCCAAAAAGATTTCTCCAGTGCCATCCAGAGAGAGCCCCCCCACCCTAATCCCCCTTCCCTATGGCCCAGCCTTAATCCCTCCCGCGCCCTATAAAAGTTGGCAATGACACAATTAACGTGAAATTTCCTAGCACCCCGCTTTTAGGAGTAAGGGCAATTGTCACTGGCCAGCTAAAATAAAGGCTTCTTTTGGCTTTGTGTGATCGGCTTGGATGATTTTATTTTCTTTGGGTACAACATTACTGGGTCAAATCCTCAGCAATTCAAATAAATAAATTTGTGCTGAACTAGTTAGTTCATTAATCAGTTAGCTTAGGTACAAGCTACTGTGAGCTCTCATAGGGCAGGATCTCTCCCTTAATTTTCCTGTACCACCCCCACCCCAGCAGCTAGCACAGGGTTGGGCCGGGCGAAATGTATAAAGACCACTCTTTGAGTGACAGATGACTACATGCCTGACAGATGAGGGTGCTTGTTGGAAGCCACAGGTATAGGCAAGAGACAAGAAGAAGAGGAAAGGGGAAAGAGCCAAGAAAGAAGGTGACCTGAAATAACTCCAGCCTTAGATTGACGGGAAATGAGGGTCTGGAGTGGAAAACAGAGATTACACCGAGGGTCACCCACTGTGAGACCAGGGGCCAGGCTTCTATGTGCTTGTCCCAGATGGTCTTCAGTGATTGAACTGTTTTGCCATCTGCATCCAAGATGCCACAGCTGGAAAAGGATGGTCCTCATTTCTCCTGCTCCCTCCCGTCCATCTGTGGCCTGTGACCTGAGAGACTCCTCCCCTGCCTCACTAACTGCCTTGTTTCTTAGAGCTACTGTAACCACAAACTGGGTGGCTTCAAACAACAGATATTTATTGTCTCACAGTTCCAGAGACTAAAAGTCTGAAATCACAGTGTTGACAGGGTCACGCCCTCCCTGGAGGCTCTAAAGGAGGATCTGTCCACGCTTCTTCCATCTTCGGGTGCTTGGCAGCAGTCCTTGACTTTCCTTGCCTTGCATCTCTGTCTGCTTTGTGCTGGTGTGGGACTGAGACTGGGTAATTTACAGTGAATAGAAATTTCCCTGGCACCCAGTTCTGGAGGTTGGGAAGTCCAAGATCAGGAGGCTGGCATCTGGCAAGCGTCTTTGTGCTGCATCATTCCGTGGCTGTAGCAGAAGGACAAGAGTGTAAGAGCAAGAGAGGGCCGACTGACTTTTACAACATTCTTGCAACCCACTTCCACAATAATGACATGAACCCCCCTCATGATCTAAAGGACACCCTCTCAACACTGTTGCACTGGGCATTCGGATCTCAACACATGAATCTTGCGGACTCGTTCAGATCATATCAGCTTGTGGCAGTATCATTCCAATCTCTGCCTTCTTCCTCTGAATCTGTGTCCCTCTCCTCTTTTTTTAAATAGATTTTTTATTTGTTCTAATTAGTTCTACATGGCAGTAGAATGCATTTTGACACATCATACATAAATGGAGTATAACTTCTCATTTGTCTGGTTGTACCTGATGTAGAGTGACATAGGTTATGAAATCATATATGCACATAGGGTAATAATATCTGATTCATTCTACTATCATTCCTACCCCATGCTCCCTCCCTTCCCTTCCCTCCCCTCTGTCTAGTCCAAATTACCTCTATTCTGCACCCCCTGCATTGTGAATTAGTATCTCCATATCAGAGAGAACACTGGTTTTTTGGGATTGGTTTATTTCACTTACCATGATGGTCTCTAGTTCCATCCATTTACTGGCAAATGCCATAATTTCATTCTTCTTTAAGGCTAAGTAATATTCCATTGTGTATATATACCACATTTTCTTTATCCATTCATCTGTTGAAGGACACCTAGGTTGGTTCCATAGTTTAGCTATTGTGAATTGCCTATCCTTATAAGGACACCAGTCATTGGATCCAGTATGATTTATCTTAACATGATCACACCTGCACATCACCCTATTTCCAAAAAGGAAAAAAAAAGGTCACTTACATAGGAACTAGAGGTTAGGGTTTGAATATATCTATTGGGGGGAACCTACAACCAATGCTACCAACCTCTGGAATGCCCCCAGGCTCTTCTGTTTTGAACTCAAGACTTTTCTGCCCTTTCTGAGACAAATGGCCAAAGCCTTCTTCCTGGGCTATCCCTTCTGACATCTTTACCCAAAAATGAATCTATGCTCCCTCCTACCCAGAACTGCACTTTGCAAAGCCCTGTGTTTCAGATAGCTGCAGCTTGATAGTGAGCAGTCTTTCAAGCCTATGCTCATCTCGTCCTCACCACAGCCTGCAGAGGGTTTATCCTTATTTCTATTTCATAGATGGGAAAACTGAGGCACAAATTGAGCAAGGAAATGGCAAAGTAGGGATTTGACCCAAGCCTGCCTGTCCCTGGAGTCCACACCCTTCACCACTGGGTTCTGCTGCCCACGGCTTCCCTTGGTGGGATGTCTGTGTGAAGCACATCTAGCAACAGAGCTGGGAAAAGCTATGAAAAGATTAAGAAAGAACACAAAATTGGGATCCTGTATTTTGGTCACTAGGAGGACTCAGATAAGGAATTACAGATCACGTGAAGAGATGATCAGTGTTCAGAGACAGGTGTTTCATTAAAGAGGAATTTACATCCATGATTTTTTAAGATTGATTTGATGGTGATGTCATAAAAATTTTGGTTCTTTTTCTCTATCCTACTTCTAGAAGTCTCATTCATGGTGAAAATCATTTTGCATCCTCAAGCCTATGGTATCCTGGAAGCTACTTTGGTTTGATAGATGTTCAGGACTGGTCACGCAAGCATGGTTCCACAATGAACATGATTTCCTCTGATGGGAGGCCTGACTGTTTGACACGCAGACCTGGTTTTAGACCATTATCTTCAGTTGAATGGAGTGACTCTTGCAGACCATGATCACCACTGAGATACTCCTGATGATATGCAGGCCAGCCCTAGGCTCCTGTGTAGATGGAATCTCTCTGATTGGATTTTTAATAATAACGACTAACATTTCTTTTAAGCATTCAGTGATTTTCTTGCTGAGTGCATATCAACAGGTGTTCTGTCTGGGTACTACAGAGACAAAAATAAACAAACAGTCCCCTGTCAAAGAGCTCAGGTTTATTGGAGGGGACAGGTAAAGGCAACCAATTCAATTTGAGAGAAACTGCACTGGTTAGGATTCTTGGTTGTACATGTCACACAGGTTCAAGCAAGAGATGAGATCCAGGCTCAGTGTTGCCCAAAGACAACAGAGTGAGGGACAATGTGGCTGGCCAGAGTGCCCAACCACACCTCAGGAATTTTCTATTGGATTCAGTCTCACCACCCTACCACCTGTAACTTTGGCACCTAGGTGAGGTGCTAAATCTTAGAAATTCCTCCTGGGTATCCATGGAATATCCAGACACCTTCATCACGGCTGCTTTCTAGATGATTCTACCTTGCCTGCATGCAGTCATCAATGCCTATGATGTCCTTCCACCTCCACATCTTATCAGGGGCACCTTCTTGAGGGAACCTAGGCTACACAAGAAACCCAAGCTGTAATGAAGACCAGGAAATGTCATTTTAGTTTTCCAACCCTGTGTGGGGCCCAAGGTTGGTGACTCAAGAGACCAAAAACTGCCATCACCATCCCTGGAACAGGGGAGAGAATCATGAGCCAGGAAATGGGAGCTGGTACCCACCCCTGCTCTACCCTTGGATGTTTGTGTGCTCTTAGGAATTCTTGTCTCTTTCCAGATTTCAGTTTTCCCAGGTGACCCTGGGGATGTTCTTTAAGCTTCACTGTTTTGAGGGTTCATGCCAACTGAGCTTCTGGGCTTCAGTTTCTCTTGCCAAAGAAGGAACAATATTACCTGCCCTTTCTTGAGAGGGCCTCCCATTTAAGAGATTATTTTTTTCTTCCAGTCAACACTAAAGAGATGAGGCAGTCTTGGTGGCTCCATCTGGCTGCAGCTGGCACAGGTACCCTGGTCTGAGGACCACCTGCTCCACCTGGCCTCAGGTGCTATTTCAGGGTGGGAACTGGGCAGTCTTTGAGGGAGAGGATGAACTCACAGCTTTGAAATTTGAGTTCCAGCTCCACCAGTTCCTTGCTGGGTGGCATTAGGTAGATTAAATGACCCCTCTGAGCATCTCTTTCCAAACTCATATGAAGGGATTGCTGATAATAAATAAGATAAACACAGGAAAATGCCCAGTTTAGGCTTGGGATACAGCTTGGCTCAGCTAGGATTATTCCTTCCTTCTTGCCACAGGCTTGGGTCTTCATTGTCATGACCCTGGCTCTGGACACCTTGGATGATGCCTATGTGGACTGCAGGAAGCCTGGGAGATGGCCCAGGAGGCCTAGAGCACTCACAGGGTGAAACCTGCCCTGCCTCTCCCCACCCCTGCCTTCCCCCTCCTATTCCCCCATCAGAACATTCTCCCCACCCCACCCCAGGCAGACCTTCAAGCCCATTCCTGACCCACATCAACTCACCCAATGCCCCGAACTGGGAGCTGAACTAAGCTGGTGTGGATAGGCAGAGGGTCTCGGGAGCTCTTCAAGAGGCACTTCCCTCCAAGGCCCTGCATTTCTACCCAGCCAAGGATCTCAGCACTGCAGGGGAAGGGGGCTGCTGCAGGGCTCCCAGGAAGATGGTATTCCCAGGTGTGGACTGTGTTCACTTTGAACTTGGGAGGATGGGGGCCTCTCCCCAATAGCTGTCAGGCAGGGGTGGCCCTCAGGCTAGGGATGCTGCATTCTTCTCCCTGGAGACCTGCCTCAGAACCTCTATACAGGCCCTGTCAGTCTTCCCAAGAGAGACTAACTCCTCCACCCTGTGTGGTCTCGTGGTTACCAGCTTCTCCCGCCAGAGAACAGGCATGGACTCCAGTGAACCTTCAGAGCACCCAGTAGAATTTCAGCCACTTCAACTGTGTCACCCTCTGGTCTGGAAAAGTGGGTCAACCTCCCTCATTCAATCTTCATGAATTTACTCACCTATTCATTCACACACTGACTCACCAGACCCATCTGCTCATTAATCTCTTTATCCATTTGCCCAGTCAAGCTGGCACACATTCTTCCAATGGCTCACTTATCGTTCACTCCTTGACTTACTGCTTCAGTCATTTGCTCACTTGTCTTTTAACTGGTATTCCTCTGCCTGGTCATCCACTTCTTCCTTCACACACTCAGTAAGCATTGATGGAGGCTTTCAGGAGGCCAAAAATCAGGTACTGTCTTTAACTCTCTGCTCCCAGAGACAGATAAGTTCTCTAACAAGAACAGTTGAGGAACTCAGAGAAGACTGGTGGAGGCCCGTGCACCTCGTGTGCCTACCTTGTTTGTTTCTCTGGACCTCAGATGCAGAGAGTGAAGCTAATCCTCTGCCTCAGTTCACTGCATTGACCTGTCATTGGCCCATCCAAAGCCCTGCTTTTATTTCAATTATTGCTTTTCATCTCCATTCTTCCCTCTCTTCCTCAAAAGTAATCATGTGCTTAATGTCTAACCTTCCCTTTTTTTTTTTTTTTTTTTTTTTAAGCAGGATTAGGGGATCAAAACAGGGCCTCACACATGCAAGGCAAGTGCTCTAACACTAAGCTACACTCCTAGTCCCTTTTTGCTTTTTAATTTTGAGACAGGGTTTCACTAATTTGCTGAGGCTAGCCTCCAACTTGCAAACCTTCTGCCTCAGCCTCCCAAATAGCTGGGATTGTAGGTGTATATCGCCAAGTCCATCTATGTCCAGCCTTTTGCTTATGGGAATTCTTGTGAAGTAAAAGTTATAATTCTGAAAATCTACATTTTAATTATGTAGATTTTCTGTATGATAAATCTCATTCCCTTTCTCTCTTTTTTCCCTGTCACATATATATATAACTTATACATTTATATATATTATTATAATATATATAATTTATAATATATATATATTAGGATTCATGTTGCTATATGTACATCTATACATTCATTATCCCTCCCTGCTACACAGGACTCCATGATTCATATACACCCCATTTTGTCCAGCACCATACCAGGTCCTCAGTCAGTATCCCCATTCTTGTAGCCCAAGGTTTCACTGGGCTACAAATATTCATACCCAGGAGTGGCACTATGGGTCACAGAGCATATACATACTCAATGTGAGTAAGTACAACCAGGCTGCTGTTCAGAAGGGCTGCATCCATCCTCATTTCCATGACAATGTCAAAGCTTAATTTCCCATACCCCTGTCCACAGCTGACATCTGACTTTCTGATTTCTGCCAGTCTAATAGAGAGAAAATAACTTGATTTTTTTCCATTTATGCTTCTCTGATGACCAATAAATTTGAGCATCCTTTCCAAGTCCTTTGAGTTTCCTATTCCATATATTACTTATTCAAGTGATTTCTCTCTCTCCATCTCTCTCTCTCTCTCTCTCTTATTTATTTCCTCCTACTGGGGTTGCTATCTTCTTGCTGACTTCAAGAATTTCTCATATATTGCAGATATTAGCCCCTTGCCAATTTTAAACTTTGCAAATAACTTCTCCCATTCTATCAGATCTCTATTAACTTTATCCATGATACGTGTCACTGACCAGAAATCCACAATTTCAATGTAATTGAATTCATAAATTGTTTTTCATTATGGTTTGCCCTCAATGCACACAAAGCTAGTCCACATTTTCTTAACTTTATATTTTATACCTTTCATATTTTGCCTATAATCCACCTGTATATATGATGTTAAGTAGTGATTCAGTTTCCTTTCCTTTCTTTCTTTTATTTTTGTTGACAGTACTGGGATTGAACCCAGGGCCTCATCCATGCTAAACAAGCACTCTACCACCGAGTCACATCCCCAGCTATTTTATTTTATTTTGAGATAGAGTCTGTAAGTTGCCCAGGCTGGTCTCAAACCTGTGATCCTCCTGTCTCAATCTCTCTAGTACCTAGGATTATAGGCATGCACCACTGTGCCTGACTCAGTTTTCTTTTTTTCCATATACTGGGTGAGTTTTCTCAACAATCCATGCTTTCTCTAGGTTCTAGTCCCACTTTTATTGTGTAGTATCATGGAATTTCAATTTATATGTATGCTCCTCTCTGAACTCTCTGTTCTGTTCCTTTGGCCCATTAGCCTATCTTATATCAGTAATCACTTTTTAAATTACATCCCTCTTTACTTTCACTTTTCAAATTTATTTTGCTATTCTCAGACCTTTTTTGCTCTGTATATATTTTATAGGAATTTATTGAGAGGCTTGAGAAATCCAGCAATAATTTGAATAGGGATGGTGTTGAATATCTCGATTACTTTTGGGAGAATTAACTTATAACAATATTATGTCATTCCATCCAGACTGTGGAATGTTTTTTTTTCCATTATTGAAATAATCTCCTATGTTTCCTATCAGAGTTCAAGATTTTGTCCTACAGATTGCAGATTGCATTATATTCTTGCCTAAGTTTCTAAGATGTTTTATTGCTATTGTGAGTGGCATACTTATTATTATTATTATTATTATTTACAGCATGGGGTATTGAACCCAGAGCCTGAGCAACAACTGAGCTATATCCCCAGCCCTTTAAAAAAAAAATATATATATATATATATACTAGTTGTAGGTGGACACAATACCTTTATTTTATTTATATTTATGCCAGGGCTTCACATGTGCTAGGCAAGCACTCTGCCACTGAGGTACAACCCCAGCCCTCCCCCAGCCCTTTTATAAAAAAATTTTTCCCATATATTTATTGGTGCATTATAGTTGTACATAATGGTGGGATTTGCTGTTCATGCACACAATGTATAATTGTGTGCCAATATTTGTATTGGCACACAATACAGTATAATTGTATACTTATAAGTATTGTAAGTATTAATTATAAGTATTGGCAGTATAATTTGGCCAATATTATTCCCAAGTATTTCCCCCTTTCCTTTCCCCATGGTCCCTTTAATCTACTCTATTGATCTCCCTTTGATTTTCATGAGATCCATCCCCAACTTTCTTTTCCTTTTTCCTCTCTAGCTTCCACATATGAGAGAAAATGTATGACTCTTGACCTTCTGAGTTTGCCTACCCCTTATTTTTAGGTTGCATTTTCTTGTTGGTTCTTGCCATTATAGAGAAAGGCTACTGATTTTTATCTTACTACCAACAACATTGATGAACTCTCAGTTCTGTTTGTCTATTGATTCTGTTTGTTTTCTAGTAAGCTGAATGTACCATCTGTGAAAAATGACAGTTTCCTCTGGTCCTTCCAAAATATGTACCTCTTCTCTTTCTTTCATTAGAGCATTGACCGGGACCTCAAGCCCCGAGATAAACAGTGTTGGTGATAGTGGGCATTCCTGTCTTATTTTTGTTCATTAGGACAATATATTGACTAAAATGTTAAAATGATTGCTGGAATTTTTTGGAATATTACCTTTTTCAGGTTAATTCCCCATGTAATTCAAGTTGGTTGAATTTTTAAAGTACAAATTAATATTAACTATATTAAATACTTTGTTCCACACCAATTGAAAAAGTCAAATGATTTTTCTCAATAAATCTATTAATATGGTAAATTACATTGGTAGGTTTATTGAGGTGGAAATTTTTCCATCTAATTATAATGCATCTTAAAATATTCTGTTGCATCTGGTTAGCTAGCATTTTATATAGGATCTTTGCATCAAAATTCATAGGCAAAACTGAGCTAATCTTGCATTATCTTTTTTTTGCATTATCACATTTGGAAATCAAGGACAGGTTAATTTTATTAAATGAGCTGGCAGCTTAACTTTTTGTCCAGAATAGTTTATATGAATTATAAACTATTCTTTCATAAGTTAGCAAACTCATCTGAAAATCTATCTGGAAGAGGAATTTTTTGAGGAGGTGAGGCTGTTACCTACAATGTCATTCCTTTAATACATAGTTATCTATTCAAGTTTTACGTCCTGTGAATTTTCTATTTTTCTAGAAATGTATCCACTTCTTCCAGGTTTTCAAATTGTAATTGTTTAAAATATATATTTTTAGTTGTAGATTGACACAATACCTTTATTTATTTATTTATTTATTTTTATTGTGGTGCTGAGAATCGAATCCAGTGCATCACATGTGCTAGGCAAGGGCTCTACCACTGAGTTACAACTCCCATCCTCAGATTGTAATTTTTTTCATTTTTTTCTTCACACTGAACTAGCAATGTGTAGATGTTACCACAGGGTGTAGAGGGAGGCACGTCTCACACAGTGGTTGGAACACCCAATCATCATGCCTATGAATCACCAAAGGATCTGCAGTTATTATGATTTTTAGTATGTCTTTGAGGGGGCAGATACTGGGGATTGAACTCAGGGACACTTGACCACTGAAACACACCCCCAGTCCTATTTTGTATTTTATTTAGGAACAGGGTCTCCCTGAATTGCTTAGCTCCTTGTTTTTGCTGAGCTGGCTTTGAACTTGGGTTCCTCCTGTCTCAGCCATCTGTTTTCCCATGTTTTTATTGGTGCATTGTAATTGAACACAATGGTGAGCTTTGTTGTTACTTAGTTGTACATACAACAATGTAACAATATAATTTGGACAATATCATTCCCTAGTACCTCTCTATACCATCCCCTTATCCCTACCCCAGTTTCTTTCCTCTACTCCCCTTGATTTTCATGAGATCCCCCCAACATCTTTATTTTCTTTCTCCTCTCCCGCTTCCACATATGAAAGAAAACATATGACCATTGACCTTTTGAGTTTGGCTTATTTCACTTAACATAATGGCCTCCATCCACTTTCCTACAAATGACATAATTTCATTTTTCCTTATAGCCGAATAAAACTCCGTTGTGAATATATGCCACAATTTTCTTTATCTATTTATGCATTGGTGGGGACCTAGTCTGGTTCCATAGTTTGGCTATTGTGAATTGATTATGTTTTTTATTGTTTTCAACCTCTTTGGAATCGGTAAATATTGTCTGAGTTTTGTTCTATATTTGTATATTTTCATCTTTCTTTGTGTGTGTGTTTGTTTTAATGATTAATCTTGCTACGGTCAATCTTATTAATCTTTTAAAAGAACCAGTTTTTGGCTCTGACACATTTTCTAGTTGTTATTGCTGATATTCTCTACATTGTTTATTTCTGCCCTATGTTTTTTTTTCTTCTGTCTTTGCTCTTCTGCTCTCTTGTTCAGCCCTCTTCAGTTGAATGCTTATCTCATTTATTTCATTCATTTTTAGAGTCCTCTTGTTATGGAGTGGAACTTAATAACAGACCATTCACCACTGAGAAGTCCAAATTTGAGAAACTTTATTAAGCCAGCCGGCTGACTGTCTCACACAATGCCCCAAAAATGGCTATTGGGAGAACAGCCCCGACCATAGGGTTGCAGGGGTTCTTAGACCAAAAATCACATCAATCATAAGTGTCTGTTGCTATGATTCGAAATTACAAACTTATATCATGAAATTATCTGCAGAGGGGGAAGTGGGTCAAAATGACCCTTACCTAGGTACAAACTAAAGAATGGTTACTAATATCCACACAAACATTGTTGACATCACCATTTACATGGTGCATTGTTTAGGAGAAACAGGAATCAAAAGAGAATAATTTTTCATCACATAAGAATTGTCATTTTGTATTGCTAAACATGTCATGCTAAGTAACTGATGATGGGCACAGAGGCGGGGTGTTCCCATGGGAGAAGCTAAGCAACTGTTGATGGGTACAGAGGTGGGGCATTCCCATGGGAGAAGCTCATTTCCTACATAACACGGAGTCTCAGAGCAAAATGGAGTCTGTTTAGTCATTGCTCATATAGCCTGGCCTGTAACATTTCCATGGAGCCAAATCTGTCAGCCCAGCACGTTCTTTTCCTTACAAATGAATTTAAAGATATAAAAATATGCATTCATTTGTCATTTGAAATGGCTTTGATCATTTTGCAAATGTGGATGTGTAGTAAAGTTTTTTCAAATAATCTAATTTTAAGAATTTCATAATTTCCATTGTAGTTTTTAACCCATGGATAATTTAATAGTATGCATTTCAATGTCCAGATACATGGAAATTTAACCATTAGTTTGTTATCAAGGTCCTTTAATATCCACATTCATTGTATTATGATCAGAAAACATTGTGGCATATTGATTCTTCAGAGTTTTTAGTCCTCCATGTGGCTCATAGATGGTCTCTTTCCAGATATTCTGTATGTGCACAGAACACATAGTACGGAGGACGTGTGTGTTCTTTGGTTTGTGCCCTTTTGCATTCCAACCAGCAAAGAACTCGGTTGAGAACTCTCATAACCTGATTCCTTCTCCTTGCAGGTGATCTGCATTTCCTCTTGGGAAATTTTCATAATTTTCTCTTTGTATTGTTGGTCTTAAATTTGTGTATGTGCTTGTGTTTTTCCTTTACCTCCCCTGATTGACATTCTCTGATCCCTTTTTCCTTTTTTTTTTTTGTGGGGGGCAGTGTGTGGGTACCAGGGATTGAACTCAGGGGCACTCGACCACTGAGCCACATCCGCAGCCCTATTATGTATTTTATTTAGAAACAGGGTCTCACTGAGTTGCTTAGCACCTCACTTTTGCTGAGGTTGGCTTTGAACTCACCATCCTCCTGTCTCAGCCTCCAGAGCCGCTGGGATTACAGGCAAGAACCACAGTGCCTGAATTCTCTGATCCCTTTTAATCTTGGGTCTTCCAGTTTTGTTTTTGTTTTTTTCATATAGTCCATTTGTGTCCACTCTTTCTACAAATATTTCCTCCTATTTTTTGCCCTTTACTCTGTTCTGCTTATTATCTGGATGTTGACATTTCTACTTTTCATCCTCCCCATCTCTTAAATTTTCTCTCAATTTCTTAATACATTTCCTATTGCCGATGTTGAGAGTTTTCCCATCTGATCCTCAAAATCCAGTGTTCCTTTCATCTATTGGCTTCTTTACTCCACACCTGATTCTTCTACGTGGTTCTTTTCTTTTTTTAATGTTTTCTTATTCTTACTTCATGTTGCTATTATCTTCTGTTATGTTCTTAAGTAAGTTTAAAGCACTCGGATGCAGAACCCATCGTTCCAGCAAGTCACCCTCTGATGTGTGTTTCTCTCTTAGTTGGTATACTGTTTCAACCTGGGAGCCAGTGTTTCCCTTGGGGGCACCATGATTCCAACTGGTAATGTGGTCTGGGAGTGGGTTGAAGGCAGGCCCTGGTCTGTATTGGGGTCCTGGCAGGCAAGCACTATGTACCACACAGACACAGTCAGGCACTTCCTTTCTCAGCTACCTCCTCTGACTGGGACCCACCTGCAGGGAAGCAGCATCAAGAGGAGGCCTCTCCCTGGAGGTGCAGGGCTAGGAGGGCAGGCAGTGATCATCCAAGGCATGCATGAGCAATGCTAGTGCCCTCCTCCAACCCAGCTTCTCACTTTTATCTCTCCCTACCCCAATCCACCCCAGGATGCTGTTGTTAGTTCCTAGAATCCCACACTTCCCACTCAGTTCTGTAGTTTCTCCAGGGATGATTTAGTTATTGAGATGGGCAGCCATCTTGGCAGGAAGTCGCCACACTACCCATTCTCATATCTGACCTGCCAACCTCCAAATTTGTCTCATTACTTCCTGTTTGGACTCATCCTGGTATTTCCTCATAGAACAATCTATCTGGGCCACCTATACCCAGATTTCACTCATACACAACTCCCCAGAATGGGCCAGCCTTCCCTTAGAGCACCTTCCTATAACCTGAAGGTCTCTAGTGGTGTTCATCATTCCAATTTATGGTTATGGACAGGAAAACTAAAACCAGTGAGTAATCCCAAAGCTCCTCCTGCCAGGAGAGAAGAGAAGGCCCCAGAGGGATTGTGATCAGAGCTGAAGAGTGCAGGTGCCTGTGTGTGGTTACAGCTCTTGCTCTGTGTTTCAGGAAAGAACCCAGAAGAGGGAACTTTTATCGGGTGAGAGGACTCCCTTGACATCTTTGATCCTCCCAACGCCCTACAGGCTGCCTCCTCTCCCTCCTTCCCAGACCTCTTCTCCTTCCTGACCTAATACTCCCTTCTTTCTCCAGGTGCTGTCCAGGCGCTGGCCTTGAGGGCTTCCCTGTTCTCCCTGGGGGCCCAGCTCCTGTTCAGAGGCAGCATCTCATGCCTTCTCCTCCCTGGACTGGCACTATCCTAGCAGTCCTCAGTGAGGCTGTGTGTGTGTGGGGGGGGCATCTCTCACTATCTCTTTCAACATACTCCCACCCCATCTGGCCACCTCATAACCTCCTTGACTCATTTCCCTTCCCCACACCCAGGACCCTCGCCCCAACATCTCCTTCCTTCTCCCCAACCTTCACTCACTCCTGTCTCAAGGAGATTGAGCCCTGGGAGGTTAGAAGTGGGGGTGGACTAAGGCCTTTAGCACAGCCCCTTGCAAGTCCCAGCCTCCTGGCCTGCTTTTCTGGTCTGTCCTTTACCTCCTCTCCCTCCTGACTTCTCCAACCAAACTTCAAGACCCTCTGAGGACCTCTGGCCTCCTCCTGTCCTGCTCTGCCTCTCTCACCTGGTGAGCATAGGACAAGACTGTCAGTGCTCCCTTGCAATTATTTCATGCACAAGAGGAGTAAGTGGCCTCAGTTCTCCCCTCACCTGATCACAAGGCTGACCCTGTCTTTCCAAGGAGTCCTTCTGCAGAGGGGGATCATTCAGCTGGTAGACACCCCCAGGGGACAGTTCCCATTTTCCCTGAGGAGTCTGTAGAGTGTAGGCTGTGTCTAGTCTGTTAGTGGAGTCCGTGTAAAAGAATGAGCATGTGAGGCTGTGTGTGTGGGAATGCCACTGTGTGTGTGAGTATGAAGTGGCTTACAGGGATGAACACACCAGGGGGCCTTCTCTGACCCCTGGGGAAATGAGGATTGCAAGGGCTGGGCACCACCTACTGGACATGAGGTGTACTACATCCCATAAGCTACTTCCCCTTTCTCCCTACCCCCAACACACAGCCACCTTAGTGTACTTTTCTGATCCCAGCTCCTGCTCTGGGGCTCAATCTACTTGCTAGTCACCCCTGCTCCCCATGGCAGTCATACAGAGACTGAAGACAGAGGCTTTGTCCTCCTGAGCTACCTTGTTCTATCCCAGAGAAGAACCCTTGGCAGGGAGGCAGACAGGCAGGGCTCTAACCTTGGCAGATTACTTAACCTCTCTGAACCTCAGGTGACTTAGCTACAAAATGGGCTAATAGTGTCTATGACACAAAATCCTTGTGAAGTTTAAGTAAAAAGCAAGATGAAACCATTAAGTTGGGAGGGCAGGGCAGCTACTAGAAGCCAGTGGGGCCAGCCTTGTGTTCTCTCACCTGGTAAGGTGAGGGCTGCCCATAGGCTCTGGGCTAAGATATAGCTTCCTCCTATCTGTTCTCTGCCGCTCCTCCTGGACTGCTGCCCTCACCCACCCAGACAGCTGCCCAGTCCACCTTTCCAGAGAGCCTGCTCCCTGCCAGAACTCCACCCCATGCCAGGGTGCCATGAGGATAGTGCTTAGCAGCCACCCAGGGCTCTTTGTGGGGAGGCATGGACCCCACCTTCCAGGGCACCTCCAAATCCTCTCTCTGCACCCCCAACCCTCTGATCACCAAGTCCTACAATCCAACCTCTCACGGTTCCTCTTCTCACCCAGCCCAGGGTAGAGTAGCACCCACAGAATGATCCCTGCCCACACTCTCCCCTAGAAGGCACTTCTCTCCTCTGTGGCAGAAACTTTCTGGAGTGCATGGCTGAGTCTCTCTCCTGCCAAAAGCCTGGCCCATAGATGAAAGGCAAACTCCACAGCCTGGCATCTTGATGTGTGAGCTGGTCTCATCTCCCCTCCCAATCTCAGCTCCTCTGCCAGTAACAGCTCCCTTCTCTGCACCTTTGCCATGCAATGCCTGCCCCTTGTGTGTGCAGGAGAGCACCTGCTCTTCTTCAAACCTCACTGTGGTTCTTGTCAGGGTTATGCTCTTGCCTGCAGCCCCACAGCCAGGCATCCATAGGCTTGTCACAGCCTGTGTATGAGTTTGGCTCCTTCATCAAGCTATGAGACCCTCCAGACCAGGAACAAGAACAAAGTTAGCTCTGGGCCTCAACACAGGGTCCTGCATGCATGAGGAAATCATTTGTCAGTTGTTCACTCAATTTTAGTGACAAGGAGGGTTGTGTCACAGCATGGCCTTGGAGGGACTGGGGTTAAGGATAGACAGCAGATGTGGGTTTGAGGGGGTCAGCAAAGCCCCCAGGGCTTGAACTCTGGTTGATTCCTCTTTGTCCAAAGACTTATGGAAGAAGGATGTGCACACACATTCAGGGTGCTGTGGGGGTCAAGGCAGAAGAGCAGCTGCCAGCCTGCATAGACTCTGTTGTCAGCTGGGCATCATTACAACAGCCATCCCCTGCCGACCTGGGCCAGGAACTGACTCCTACCCCTTTGTGGGAGCCCCCTGGCCAGTACTGGGTCCTGTGCTGTGAGAAAATGAAGACAGTATGGGGAAGCCCAAAGCACAGTTGGGTGGGAAGGGGCTCAGAGCGCATACCCCAAGGGGAAGGGAGGAAGCCATGAGACCATCTAGCCCAGGGAAGCGGATTCCAAACCCCCATAGGATGCAACCGGCAAGGCTAGCATCTCAGGGGTATTGTGGCAACAGGATGGCCCTATCCAGCTCCTCCTCCCAGGTCAACCTTGACTAGTTAAGATGATGAACAGAGGAGAGGTTTAGGCCAACTGGGGACAGGGCCTAGAGACTTAACCAGTTGAGTCTCCTCATGTCCCCTGACCTGGATTCTGTTGCTCTAACGTGTACTGAGGCAAACACACACACAGTCAGGTGAGCAGGGACTAACTCCGCAGACACAACCCAGGGTTGGGTCTGGTGTGGAGTTCAACACAGGGGTACTCTTTGACAGGACAGAGGAAAACTGGGATGTGGGATTTACAGGGATTCAGGCATCCTGAAGCTAGAGCAAGGTTCAGAAGCTCAGGCCCCTGCTATACAGCCTGATGACCAAGGCAGGCCAGCACACAGGCATAGAAGGCAACTTCCTCCAGGCAGCCTCCCTGATTGCTTCAGCTTCTCAGGTCTCTCTTTGCATGCCACAGTTTCTAAAAATCAATATGTCCCTTCATTGCTCCATGTCTAGGCTTCACCATCTGCAACCCACCACTGAGCATGCACCAGCAGGGAGTGGCACAGGGAGTAACCCAACAGGTCTACAACTCCCCCAGAAGAAGGGCTAAGCACCAGGGTGGGGGTTCCGGCAGCCAAGGCAAAGGACATTTGCCTTTCCCAGTTCTGTTTCCCCTCCAACCCATGCAGAGTCTGCAAACAGCCCCATGGGGGAGGGTTGGTAGAAAGAAATAGATTTATTTTCATGTACAAAGCGGTCAGCCCACGGGACCACATACAACAGGTGCACAGAGTCCTAGAAAAACGCATCTTTCTAAAGGCAACTCAGAGTAGGTAAGGCAGGTGGCCCCCTTCCCCGCCCACAACACACAGAGAACAAAACAGAAGAGAGAAACCAGTGGGCCAGGCTGAAGCAAGAGGCCTGGCCCTAGGGGGTCTCCCAAGCCCTGGGGCACAGGTGGATATGGCCTTGAAGAGGAGAGAAATCCTGCCAGGGTGAAGCCAGGTCCCTCTCTGGCTGCAGGAATGGGAAAGGGCTCAGGTCAAGGGGTATACTCGGGACACTGAGGAACTCTGGGCTCTAGGGTGGCAGAGACATTTAACACCCTCTGTTATGCTCATTAGAGCTGTGGAGACTTTGATCTAAAAGGGATCTTAGAGAACAGATTGTCTTACTCTCTCTTTTGCCCAGATAGGGAAAGGAACTTGCCCAGGGTCACACAGCTGGGAGAAGGTGCTGTTGACCCATCTGTCCTGTCTCCCAGTGTGGGATCCTTCCTGCCCATTATTCCTATCTGCTTTCTGCCTAAGTTCCCTCCCCAGAACACTGAGCTACCCCTTGGGCAGCTTCCTCGTGGGGTCTCTGTATCCCTCAAGCAGAGGGGGGATCCTCAGCAGCTCCTTTACCCTGTGTCAATTTCTATTTCTGCCCACGGCAGAGCTAGTGACCACTTCCCACACTCTGCTCATGGAGAGTTCTACCTTTCTCTTCCATGAGGATCCTGGAGACCCCAAGGGGTGGGGGCCCCCAAGAGAAAAGGACACAGATCCGATGAGGCAAGAAAGGGGCACAGAAGGAACCATCCAGACGGCTCAGAGAAAGAGTGGCTTGGGGAGGACTTGCCAGGGTATAGTCAGAGGTGCAGAGCGGGCCCCACTGCTCATTGGTCACCCCTGTGCTCCCAGAGGGCAAATTACAAAGTCTTGGCAAGGCTGGAAGTCTTGCTTCCACGCTATAGACAAGAAAGCTGAGGCCCAGGAAATCAACACATGTCCAGGGTGACATGGCACATCCTGGTCTAGAATCCAGGACCCATGGCTCTAGTTCCCAGTGCATCAGGCCAGACTGGTAGATGGTTGTGGGAAAAGAGCTGGGCAGAAAAGGTCCCAGGAGGGGATCACTCAGCATCAAGGCTACAGCAGCCATTGACAGGGGCCCTAGTGCCGTCCACCGCAGGCACCTCATACTCCTCATCCAGGAAGTCCAGCGAGTTGTTGCTTGGGAGGCCACGAATGGTGAACTTATGGGACACCTTGGTCCAGTGTTCACGGTTGGAGGCCACACGCTCATACAGCTCTGCTGCCTTGGGGAACAGGTCCTGCAACAGTCTGGGGGAGTCGGAGATGGAGCAGGATTAGAGATCAAAAATCAGTACAGACAGCAAGAAAAATAAGAGTCCCAGCACAGGCAGAACTTCTGCAGGAGTCTGAGGGGCAGGATTAGCATGGGAAAGCAGGATAGTCCCCTGAACTGGGGGCCAAGAATGAAGCAAAGGACCCACGGAGGCAGGAGACAGCTGCGGACCAGCTGGAGTTGGGCAAGGACAAACTCAGCACCTATGTCTACTACTTCATCCACAGCTGACCCCACTCGGCACCACCCTCTCTGTGCAGTCCCCAGCCATCCCCATGACCTCACGCACTTGTAGATGGGCATTGCAATGTGCTCCATGAAGCTGATCTGCAGCTCGGGGATGTAAGCCTTCTCCCGGTCCATCATCTCCATCGGCCGGTTGCCCATGGCTTTCTCCTGCAGGCAGCAAGGCATCAGGCCTGCCCCTCCTGTTCCTCCATCAGGTACCAGGGTCAGGCTAACCAACTACCTCCCCAGCCTAGGCCAGGAATGCTCCCCCAACCTGAACATACCAAGTCTCCCTGGGAGAAGAATTCTTTGTAGATCAGCTCCTGGAAGACAATGTTCTCGTTACCTACTATAAGTGAGATCCATCCATCCCCGACAGCAAATTGAGGCCCAGGGATCCAGTCCCACTGAGGTTCTGACCTTACCAGCCCAAGCCTGGCAGTGGGATGGCCCTAGAAGGGGTGGATCCTGGATTCTGGCCCACCTGTCGCCAGTCACTGACTTGCTATGTGACCCTGGGTAAGCCTGTGTCCCTCTGAGTCTCCTCACCTATCACGCTGTGTAGTTCACAGCCGGGCTGAGCTCAGTACAGAGGCTGCAGTGGGATCACAGAGCTGGGCAGGATGTGCAGCCTATACCTTTGCAGAGAGGGAATCACTTACTGCGATCTTTCTGGTGGTCTTCCAGCCCTTGGTCTGGTCAGAGAGGTCACAGGAGGTCATCAGGAGGCAGAGGAGAAGTCTGTGGTGCTGCTTATTGGTTCGGTCATAGCCCACTGTTGGGGGACCATGGTGTCAAGGAGAGGAGGGGCAGCTCCTTGTACCCTCTGAGAACAAGGTTCCCACCCCAAAGTGAGCCAGGGAATTGGGCCCTCCTGATGGGAGTCAAGGGGCCAGTGCTGGGTCTTCTTGGAGGAGCCATGTTGCCAGGGAAGGGCCAATGCTGAAAGGGAATGTGTCTGAGCTCTGGGGATGCTCCCCAGGCAGTTCCCCACCCTGATCATCCATCCCTTCCTGGCTGGGAGCCTGGGGCTAACATCAGGCACCTTCGGCCATCTTCTGAAGGTCCTTGAAGATACGGAGGTGGTGGGCCAGGTCCGTGGCCAAGATGATATCTCGCATCAGGTCCAGCATACGCTGGTAGTCCTGGGGTGGACCAGGGGAGGGGTGTCATGGCCTCCTGCTGGACACCCCACACCCACTCACACCCGAGGAGTACCCACAGCTCCTTCTGTTTTGACCAGTTCCCACCCCCATCACCTCCCCACTCCCCCCCCCCCCGCTCCCCCCCCATCCCCTTCCGGGGGAAGTGGTCAAAGATGTTGCAGCCGTGGGTGTTGAGGATGGCGATGGCCTGAGCAAAGTGGTGCCTCTGTGGAAAGAGGAGTGAGGGCCCAATGGGGCAAAGGGGCTCTCTGCACCCTGACCCCAAGAGAGGCAGTAGAACCCCACAGGGCACTAAGCCTCGAGCTTAGCAGAGCAGGTAGAAAGGGGACTCAGGGCTCCTGGTTCCCTTTCTGAGCTGTTCCAACCCTCTGGCTGACTCAGGGCAAGTCCCTGTCCAGCTCCATGCCTCAGATTCCTCAGCTGTCACATGAAGAGACCCAATAAAGTAAGTTTGGAGGGCATCACAGGCTGGAAAAATTTTGAAAGGATTCCTTGAAGTCCTAGACACTAATTCATGCAGAAAACATTTGTTTGCTGACAAGGAAAGGCAGTGAGGAGGCGAGGGCAAGGCCCTGTCTCCAGATGCTGAAGGGCTGTCACTTGGAGGAGGAGCTGGTTGAGCCCAGGGGACAGAAGGCACAACCAGGGCTGCCACCAGGCCTCCTGGGAGAAAGCAAGTACCGTGTGCATTTCTGGGAGTGTGCAAGCAGGGGCAGCCTCTGCAGGGGTGTTGTGGGAGGAAGCCTGGGGCAAGGTGACCTTGGAGATTTGGCTCCCACCTGAGCCAAGACCCATGTAAAGTGCAGGAAACTCAGAGATGGCTCAGGCCTGGTCCCTGGTCCAAGGAGCCCCCAAGTGGGGTAGACAAACCCAGACCCAACAATCAAAAGCAGGGCTGAGTCAGGCCCAGTAGCATATGCCTATAATTCCAGGGAGGAGGCTAAGGCAGGAGGATTGTGAGTTCAAAGCCAGCCTTAGCAACTTATCAAGGCCCTAAGCAACTCAATGAAACCCTGTCTCTAAATAATACAAAAAAGGACTGGGGATGTGGCTCAGTGGTTAAGCACCCCCAGATTCAATCCCCAGTACCAAAAAAAAAAAAAAAAAAGCAAGGTTGAGAAGGCTGAGTCAGACAGGAGTGGAATCCCAGGCTCCAGGGGAAGGGGCCCAGGGGTTACCCACACAGCCAAAGGGCAGCACACTAAACCCAGTGCTCTCTTTCCAAACCTGGCTCAGGCAGATCCTACAGCCCCTCTCACAACCTCATCTGCCCACACCTACAGTTAGGAAAATGAGCCAGACTTGCCCTGGGAATGGTGGCAGCTCCCACGGCCTGTCTAGAGAGTCTGGTTTGGGAACAGGAGGTGCTGGGTCACAGTCTAACTTTGCAAGTCTCTGGCCCTATGGGGATTAGCAAGACAGGGTCAGAGCAGAATGACAGTACCTCCATGACAGAGCCCTCAGAGCTGTAGAGTGCAGCCAGCACAGATTTCTGTAAAAGCCCAAGAAAACACCAGTCACTCCTCACATGCAGGTCCAAGCGTCCGCCACAATTGAGACTCAACAGTGTCTGTTCCTACCCACTGCCCACTCCTGCTTCTCAGAGAACCCAGGGCAACCCCAGAAGGCCTTTTCCAGCCTCTAAAACTGCCCCCTATCTCACTGCCCCCACCTCTCCTCCCAGACACCAGGGAGGGCCCCTGCTTGGGAAGGGCAGGTCTCACCGAGGCCACCTGGAAGGAGTTGTTAGTGCCTCTGTGGTCCAGGTCATGACACATGCAGGAAATAAACAAGGCAAAGATCTCGATGTCCCTGGTTGGGAGCCAGAAAGAAGAAAGGTCACCCATAGCTCCCTCCCTGAGCCCCCCAGAGGAGAGACAGCTGGGAGGTGTCCAGTAGCCACCCAGACAGGCAGTGGGGACACCCGGGTCTCCTTCCTAGAAAGAAGCAATGGTTTGGAGTGTGGCAGACCCAGTGGGGATCAGGCCCACTATTCACTCACTAGCTCTGAGCCAGTCCCTCCTGGAGAGGGGGGCTATATAACCTTCCTCCCTGGGCAGAGAAGACTCCAATGAGTGGTGCAGGTATAGGGCCTGCCACATAGGGGGTGCCTCCCTCTCCCAGCGGAGGGGACCCCAGCTGCTGCCAGATGAGGGGGAGGTGCAGTCACTCACTCGAGGTAGTTGGTAAGCTCCAGGTTCTTATAGAGCAGGTAGCAGAAGTGGGAGACAGAAAAGGCGTGCATCCAGTTGTGGTAGGGGGGATCTCGGTAGCCCTTCTTCACCATCAAACAGAACCTGGGAGAGGACCAGAGGCAGCAGAGGGGCCTCAGTTTCTCCTCCAGGAAGCTCTTCGGGCTCTGCCCTGCCCCATTTCTTGCCATTCTTTAGTTATGATGCACACTGCATCTCATTCATGCCTCCTCCCCAACCCTACAAGACTGGGCCTCCTGCAGTCCTACTCAGAGAGACCCGTGGAGGTGAGAGTGGGACTGTCTGCACCAAGGGAAGGCTAGGAGCACACACCGGGCCAGTGTTGGGCAATCAATTTTGTAGTTATTGATGAAATTCATGTCCTGCAGCATGCTCAGGATGGCCTGGAGGAAATGGAAGAGAAGGATCAGAGGAATTGTCAGTATCAAGATGGGGCTCCTGCCTCAGACCTTTTTGAAGCCCCAGCTCAAAATTTTGGAATCTTATAACTTCAAATCTAAATTGAAGGAACATGAGATAGTTGAACCAAGCATTCTTACAGCTGTGAACTTCTAGACATCTAAGGGCCCTAAGAACTCTTGGAACCAAGCTCACCTAAAGTCTTACAAAAATAGGGCAGGGGCTGCAAACCCCAAGGCCACATGCTCAGGGCATCAGTGGTCCTGGAGATGTTCTTGATGATCATCCAGTCCAGCCCCTGGGCTCTGGGAAGTCCCACAGCTCCATGACAGACCACATGCCCATTACATTTCTAAAGGAGCCTCCATAGCCTTCCTTGATGACTCTGCCTTTTAGGAAATTCTTATGCACATCTGACTTAAATCTCTGGCTGTATATCCTCCCACTTCCCAGTCAAGCAGAGGAGGGCCAGCTCACCATGGAAGTGTCATCCTCGGGCAGAGAGCGAGGGGTGTAAGTGAAGCTGGCAAAGTTGGAGTCAATGGCAGCCACAGGCTGGATGCCATCATGGAGAAGTTTGGTATATTCATCATCAGAGACCTAAAGGAGTCCAGCCAGAGCATTAGAAGATGACTTCCTCCCTGTCCAGTGTCCTCACTCTCAAATTCCCATGGCAGGTGGGGGATACCCTATGAATTGTGACTGGGCAGATCACCACCCTCCCCGCCAGCCTTGCAACTTACCTCCCTGCCTGTGACCACGTTTTACCTATACAGACAGTCTATCCTCTGCAAAGAGAGGGGGATGTCCTTTGTGACATCCCAATTGCTGGACACTAACCTAGCAGTCCTTCTCTTGGTAGACCTTCCTAGTGTCTACCCTCAATCCTTCACATGAGAGTTTTTAGCCTATTCACACAGTCTGGGACCCTTTTGTTTGGACACAGGTGAGAAGAAATGTTCAAATGAACAATGATTATCACATACTCCGAACTAAGACATAGGGGTAGCTTTTCTGACACAGGATCTGTGAATGGGATAGAATACCAGCAGTTAGGGCAGACCAGGGATGTGTGACTACCACGCCCAGGGAAGTGGTGGGGGGAAGCCCTGGGTGGGTTTCCCAGTCTTCAGTAATTCCCAAGATGGGACTTACTCCCTGGACTTGGGGAATATATGAACCAAGTTCTTCCCTGGGTGCAGGCTACTTGCAGCCTTGGGGCTGAACTGAGAAACACCTTAGAAGAGAGGTCTATAAAAAGGGGTTGGGGAGGCCGTCCCTAAGCAGAGCAGGAGGCCAGGTGTTGCTCTGGGTCTGTCTGTTCCATCAGTCAATCAGAAAGCCCAGCCCTGACCTGAGCTGCTTAAGATTCTGAAAGGCAGGGAAGGAAGGTAGAGCAGCAGATGGCCCTGGGACCCTGAGAAGGACAGAAACTCCACACAAGCCTCACCTTCATGTGGTACATCATCATCTCATTGGCCAGGTGGCTGCGATACTGAGCCTCGTTCACTTTTTTGTATAGGAGAGACTGAGGGAAGAGAGAGAAAGACAGGACTCAAACAAGACAACTGTGAATTCCTTAAAACACCCAAAACTGGTACAAAGGGGTGAGATAGAAGCCTCTCTTCTTGTCCCACTGGGGCCCAAGTCTGAGCCTTTGGGCTCCAACCCAGAGTACAGGCCCCACCTCTCACTTTCATCCAGAGCTCCCAAAACCACTTCCCCAGTCCTCTTAACATTTGAGGCACTTTGTACCCCTCTGGAGCCTGGCCCAGACTCCAGTGATGGATACCAAGACCTATGGAAGGGAAAAAGCAGCAAGGAGGGGGATAATGCCAGGAACCTGGGATTGGATTCTCAAGCCAGAGCTTCCAACAAGCCTGGATGGACAACGAGAACCAACATTGATCAGAAAGAGGTTGACCTGGGGATTGGGTTGAGGTTGCTTCCAGAGAACTGGGGTAGATTTTCCAAAACTAGGTTTTTTCATGATCCTGGGAAGCTGAGTGGAAAGGGCAGGAAATAGTATCCCCAGTTGGAAACCAAGCCCAGAGGTGGCCAGCATGCACTGAAGGCTGCACAGCACTCCAACAGCAAGGCTCTAAGAGCCATCCCTGGAAATGAACCCTCTGAACTGAGCCAGGAGAGCGGGTGGGGGAAGTAGAAAGGAGTGTGGTCCCTCATCGGCCCCGCCCCCGCCCCTCCCCCTCACATGGGCGATGCTGATGCCGCAGTAGATGGAGAAGGCGGTGGCCAGGTCTTCGTCGAACTTGCTGAACCAGGGCCCATTGATCTTGTTTACCAGCTCGGCCACACCAATGACCTCTGGGGAAGGGAGAAGGGCTAAGAACCACCTCGGAGGGGTTGGGCGGGGACCTGCCCTCCTCGAGTCCCGCCCACCCCGCTCAGGCCCCTCCCTACTGGGCCGCCCCTGCCCCGCCTCCACGGCCCCGGGGCGGCACCCTGGTTCTCGTTCTTGATGGGGAAGCAAAGGATGTTTCGCGTGCGGAAGCCGGTGCTGTCGTCCACGCCGCGGTAGAAAAGTGGGTGGGCGTATGCGTCCGGGATGTTCAGGATCTGGCCGGTGGTCGCCACGTGGCCCGCGATGCCCTGGTCAGCCGGGATGCGGATCTCGTAAGTCTGCCGCGACAGCAAGAACCGGAAAGGATTGTTAGTGGCCTATGCACGGAGGGGACCATCAAAGGTCTGGCCTGCTTGCAGCAGACCCTGAAGATTCACGGACACCCCCTTACCACACTCAACTCCACCACCACCCAGGACCACGCAGTCCCTCACCTCATCATCCACGACGCCCCCATCAAACACCTTAGCCACCAGCTCGTTCTGATCCAGCAGAAACACAGAGCAACTGTGGGGAGAGGGTTAGTCCTCAGAGCCCTGAGACCTGTCTCCAACCACCCCCACTTCTTATGACTTGAGTGGCTACCAGATTCCTTAGAACCAGTAGGAGTGCCTTGGAGTGAGATCCCCTCAGGTCTGGCTGACTGCTGGCATTTGTCTACTCAAAAGAACACCCACTATGTGCAGGGCACTGTGTTAAGAGTTGAGCATGGCAAGCGAAGCTAGCCCTGGCTCTGCTCTCAGTGGGGTTTACAGTCCAGTGAGGGAGACACCTACATAAAGGATCAGTCAAAAAGCAATGGGGTCCCACAAGAAGGCAAGGAGGTGGAGAAGGGGGAAAGGAAAGGAGGTGATTTGGACTGAGGCCCCAAACCTTCTCCCCGAAGGCCCCTGGGTAGATTCACTCACATCTCTGCATTGCTGAGGTTTCTGGCCTCTGTGATGATCTCCTGGAGCAGGACAGAGACATCATCTGGGGGAGGAAGCAGCACAGTACAGTGTTGACACTAGGTTGGAGGACTGAGGCCAAGCCCTCCCACCCCTCCTCACCAGGCAGCCTCACATGGAGGAGGCTGCACTTACCCAGGTGAGTGAAGAGGTTCTTTGCCACTTGGAGAAGGGCCTGGAATGGAGGAAATGGAAATAATAATAGTTGGTTAGGGTCCCTCTATCCAGTCCCGAGATTCAAAATTCCCAGGGGCTTTTCATTCCTTGTTTTGGGCTCTCTGGACAGACTGGAATCTGACAGTGTCTAATATGTCATTTGGCTAATAAAGGGGGGGGGGGGAAGCCCCAGAAAAAGTGGGTAGGTATCTTCTGTCTAACTGCCCGCATTGAACACTAGAGGGCGGTCACATACAGTGCCTGCAGCCAGTGGCGCTGGTCTGGGCCTGAGGAAACTACTGACCTCTCTTCTTAAGAGGCCTCCAGGTTACTAGGTTACCTAGCTGCTGCAGGGCAGGGCAAGGCAGCCATTGATCCAGGAAGACATGGACATCTCCTTAGGGAATGGCTTTCTAGGGCTGAAAGCTGGGTGAACTGGTTCCCAGGTGGGGCTCAAGGCAGGCTGCTCACCTGGCATTCACACTTGAGCTTCTGTTCCTTCTGGAAGGCCAGGGTACTGGTGAGCACTGTGCCTGTGTAGTGGAAGCAGTGCTGGATCACATGCTTATCCTGGTCTGTGAACCTGGAGGAGGGGTTGGCGTCACTGACGAGAGAAGGGAAGACAGTCTTCTCTCCCCATTTCTCCTTACCTCTATGCCCCCAGAAAGCCCATAGAGATATCCACCAGTCAACCATATCTCTTCTCCCCTGGGGCTGCGCCACTGCCTGCCTCCTGCCTCAGACTGAGGGCTCCCTGAGGGGAAGGCTCTACTCCTCAGATTAAAATGTGGTTTTTTCCTCAAGTTATTGTTTTGTTTTTGTTTGAAACAGGGATCCCCTGTGTTTCCCTGGCTGGCCTTGAAATCTTGGGCTCAAGTTATCTTCCTGCCTTAACCTC
>JAJEJO010003505.1:0-51666 GCA_020662805.1 Glaucomys volans
AAAAAAAAAAAAAAAAGGAAGAAATAATATTTACAGCAAATAGGCAAAGTGACTCTGATTATTTTTTTTTTTTAATTTTTTTGGTACCAAGAGATTAAACCCAGGGGTGCTTAACCACTGAGCCTCATCCGCAGCCCGTTTTTATATTTTATTAGAGACAGGGTCTTGCTGATTTCCTTAAGGCCTTGCCAAGTTGCTGAGGCTGGGTTTGAACTTGTGATCCTCCTGCTTCGGCCTCTAGAGTCACTGGGATTACAGGCATGTGCCACCGTACCTGGCAGTTCTGATTATTAAATTAATTAATTTATGATAAGTACAATTAGCAGAAAACTAATTAGCATAAATCATAATAAAACCATTAATGTCCCAACAAATGACCTGGCAAAAAAAGAAATACACATGCAATTGATGAATGACGACATAGAAACTTCTTGAGTGTAGGTATTAACAAAAATGCATGCCGGATAGTATTGACACGAAAACAGACATGAGGACCAGTGGAGCAGAAGACACAGAGACAAACACACATGATACAGTTCTCATACTGAACAAAGGTACCATAAACATATTGGACAAAGATAAGCTCTTCAACAAATGGTGCTGGGAAAACTGGAAATCCATATGTAATAAAAATGAAATTAGACCCCTATTTCTCACCCTGCCCAAGACTTGACTCTAGGTAGATCAAGGACCTAGGCATTAGACCAGACCCTGTGCCTACCAGAGGAAAAAGTAGGCCCAAATCTTCATCATGTTGGCTTAGGAACCAAATTCCTCAACAAGACTCCTAAAGTGCAAGAAATAAAATCAAGAATCAATAAATGGGATGGTATCTTCACAGCAATGGAAACAATCAAAAGCATGGAGAGAGAGCCTACAGAATGGGAGAAAATCTTTGCTCAGATAGAGCATTAATCCCCAGGATATAGAAAGAACTCAAAATGTTTTCACACCAAAAAAACATATGACCCAATCAGTAAATGAGCAAAAGAACTGAACAGGCACATCACAGAAGAAATATGAATGGCCAACAAATATGTGATAAAATGTTTGGTATCTCTAGCAATTAGAGAAATGCAAATTAAATCTGCGCTGAGGTTCCATCTAACTCCAGTCAGAATGGCAGTTATCAAGAATACAAATAACAATTAATGTTGGAGAGGATGTGGGGAAAGGTTCACTCATATAATGCTGGTAGGACTGCAGATTGGTGCAACCACTATAGAAAGCAGGATGGAGATTTCTCAGAAAATTTGGAATGGAACCACCATTTGACCCAGCTGTCCCGCTCCTCAGTTTATGCCCAAAGGGCTTAAAATTAGCATACTACAGTGATGTGATCACATCAGTGTTTATAGCAGCAGAGTTCACAATAGCTAAGCTATGGAAACAACCTAAGTGTCCTTTAACAGATGAATGAACAAAGAAAATGTGGTACATATGCACAATAGAATATTATACAACCATAAAGAAGAATGGGATTATGTTATTTGCCAATAAATGGATGGAATTGGAGACTATTATGCTGAGTGAAATAAGCCAATCGCCAAAACCGAACGACTCAATGTTCTCTCTGATATGTGGATGCTGACTCACAATTGGGTGGGATGAAGGGGGGCGGAATAGAAGTTCATTGAATTAGAAACAGGAGAAGAAAGGGAAGGGAGGGGTGATGGGAATAGGAAGGATAGTAGAATGAATCAGATGTAACTTTTCTATGTTCACATATGACTACAGGACCAATAAAACTCCATATCATGTACAAAAAGAATGGGATCCTAATTAGAATGTGTTATACTCCATGTGTGTATAATATGTCAAAATGCACTCTACTGTCCTTATATCTAGAAAGAACAAATTTGTAAAAAATGCATGCCAGGTGTAGTGGCACACACCTGCAAGCCCAGCGACTTGGGAGTCTGAGGTGGAAGGGGATCACAAGTTCAAAGCCAGCCTCAGCAACTTAGTGAGGCCCTAAGCAACTTAGCAAGACCCTATCCCAAAAATAATAAATAAATAAATAAATAAATATCATAAATAAATACATACACTATCAGAATAAAAATTTTAAAAAGGCCTGGGGATGTGGCTCACTGGTTAAATGCCCCTGGGTTTAATTCCCAGTATCAAAAAAAAATGCATATTAGAATTAACAATGATAAACCATCTAAAGTTGGCAAAAGGTTAGTGAGCCTGGTACTTTCACATATTGCTAGTGGAATGACAAGTTAGTGCAGCTTTTTTGGAGAGGACTAGCAATGTCTACTGAGTCGGAAAAATGTTTACCTCCTCTGGCCCATTTAACCTTAACCTTGAAGATGAGGCAGAGATAGTGAACCACTGATATTGGTTATTTTTTAGATGGTGAAATCATGGTTAATTCTTTTTCTGTACCCCTGCTTTCTGCATTGTGACAGTATCACGTTTTTACTTTAAAAGTACATTCATGTAAATTTTTTTGGAAGTATGTTCAGCTTCAAAGATATTCTCAGAATGATAAGTTTTAAAGTCTGTTTTGTCTTTGTGTAGTCTTTATCAAAAATAATTAACTTAAGCTGGGCATGGAGGTGCGCACCTGTAATCCCAGTGGCTGGGAGGCTGAGGCAGGAGGATCTCAAGTTCAAAGCCAGCCTCAGCAATTTAATGAGGCCCTAAGGAACTTAGAAGACGCTGTCTCAAAATAAAAAAATAAAAAAGAACTAGGGATGTGGCTCAGTGGTCAAGCACCCCGGGTTCAATCCCAGTACCCCCCACAAAAGAAATAATTAAAAATATATATACATCAAAATGAACCTTACAATTATATATAACTATAAGGCACTAATAAAAATTTTGAAAAAAATATTTAATACGGAAAATTGATGAGTCCTTTAAAGAAACAATACTATTAACAGAAGCTATAAACTATTGCATTCATTTCTCTGTGTCTTCTTTTCACAGAAATAGAGAGAAATGATACAAGGGTAGGTTCTGATAGGAGTTATATGAAATCATACAAGAATATCTAGATTGATGCATTTTTATTTTTCCTGAATCTATTCAGTCCTGTTCATTTGAATCATTGCTGAGAATGAATATTTCAGCCTGAAACTCACCAAGGAAAGGTAGAGGCAGGAGCATGAGCTAGCATATTTAGAATTGTTATTGATATAATAAATTAACTTTTTACCTAATCTTTTTTTAATTACTTTTTTTCAGCAGAAAATATTATTAACTGGAACAACATTCCCCTTCACTACTCTAAAATTTTAATATTTTTAATGTGAAAGTTGATTGTGAGAAATGATGAACATAAAAGTAGAGATCTCTGCCACTGGGAACGAGTACCTAAAAGGTGAAGTCAGTTAAATTAAACCTGTGTCCTTTGGACAGGGTGGCCAGGCTGGTACGGAGCCGGATTAGGTGAGGTGTGTCTGTTCTTCATGGAGATGTCTACCAAGGTCCTTTTATGGGGAAATATGTATTGATATCT
The DNA here is from genome assembly GCA_020662805.1 of Glaucomys volans. Classification (NCBI taxonomy): domain Eukaryota; kingdom Metazoa; phylum Chordata; class Mammalia; order Rodentia; family Sciuridae; genus Glaucomys; species Glaucomys volans. The sequence goes on from JAJEJO010003505.1 coordinate 3,473, forward strand.
TTTTTTGCTTAAGTGATAGTTCAAAAGACCATTTTTGAATGATTCAAGTTCAGAGGTGTAGTTTATACAGAGGATAAGAAAAACCAGTTTCTGGAGATTCAAACAAGCTAGAATTAGATGGCTTACATTTTTTGAGTTTGAATATGGAATTCAGTGCTTTGGATTAGAAAATCAGCCTCTAAAGTAGGGTGGGGAGCAGGAAAGAGAGGTGCAGAGGTAAGGGGAGGACAGTGCAGGGACAGTGGGACAAGAGCGCTGGTGGACATGGCCCTAATCTGATGTTCACATCTCTGGCCACCTAAGGAAAAAGTCAGTTCTCGTCACCATGTTTTAAGCGAGATACTGACAAACCTATTCAGTGGAGAATTTCCAAAATTATAGCAAATTCTGGAGCCATGTCAGAGGGAGCATTTAAAGGAAAGGCTGCTTTGCCCAGAGGAGAGAAGCCTCAGGACATTTGGATCTGTGATCCAGAGGACGTGAGGCTTGGTCTGTGTGACAGTGATGCTCACAGCCAAGATTTCTTAGGACCTTCTCTGGCTAGGCCTGCTCCGTGCCTTCCCTGTGTTCAGCACTTGCCCTCCTCACAGTGCTCTTGTGAGTCAGTCCCAGGACTTCTTTCCATCTTCCAGGTGTAGAAGCTGAAGCACATCCAGTTATGTAACTGGCCTGGGGTCCCGCCTAGCTAACAGGTGGCAGAGTCAGACCTGAACCTGAGCCACGCTCACAACTTCCACCCCAAACACACTCCCTTGGTGTCACAGGGTAGAAATTGAACCCATGTGTAGATGGTACTGTGAGGAATGTGTTGAGTTGCTTCACAGTAGTAATCCCCTACAGAACTACTCATCTGTGCAGTGATTTGTCTTTTAAGAAAGTGTGTTGCCCGACACGAGCACGTTGAAGAATGTGTTGGAGCATTGTGGAAGGAGGCTGTGCTTTCTGGGGGGCTGTTCCTCCACCAAGGTCCCTTCCAGATCTGTGACTTTCTGCTCATTCTCTGGATTAGACTTGGCGTCCCTCTCTTGACAGATGTCGGTCGGCTTCTCTGGTTCCACCACTGACCCTTTCCTTCAAACCTGCCTATCTGGGTTTCCTCCCATCAGGGCTCCTGCCTACTTTCTCAGTTGCCATTTAGATGCAAGTGTGACAGTTTTTCTATTCTTTTATTTTTCTCTAAAAAGTAAAAATTTAAAGGTTAGGATTATAACATTTCCACCAGGAGGGGATTTAGGTGCCGATCACCCAGTCTCCTGCTTCTCACATTGGGGTAAGGTGACCCCCTGGGATGGTGAGCACATGGGGTGCATGGGAGGCTGCACATGTCCTTTCTGGAGTGTTCCAAGGTCACTTGGTTATTTTGTGGGAAAGCAAGTAGTTGTACCAGTGAGGTAATGTTCATATTAAAACAAACAGACTTTCCTGTTTTGTAAAATGCAAAGTTCTCATGAATTTTTAAGATAAAATAGGACATTTCAAAGAAATTTCCAACTTGCAGAGGCTGCTTCAGGCTAGGCCCTCTGATCCACCCCCCAGGGTGGGGGGCGCTGTTCGTTTTCACTGGTACACTGGGTGGAAAAGTTTTAGAAGCTCTTATCCAGTCTAATCTGCACATTTTATAATGAGCAATTGGCATTCAGAGGAAATGAACGACTTGTGCCCTCTGGGCCTCAGTGCCCTTCTTCAGTTTTAAATTTTGAGCCCCTCCCATATAGGAAGCTTCGTGCCAGGCACTATATGGAAGTGGAAAAAAGCAAAATGGTATTTTAAAATATCTTAGCCAAAATGCAGGCATGAAGTGTTCAGATGTGGAAAGCAAAACATCAAACGCAGGGATAAATACTCACACGAATATCCTGTGAAGCCCAAGCTTTCATCAGGATTTCTTGTTTCTTTCCTGTATAACCCATTGGAACAAAAAGACAATTCTAATTGTCTTTTCACAAACCTCATTCATGTTGGAAACAAACAACCAAGCAGGCATGCTGGGATTTCCTGAACTATGGAATTTGGTTTTTGGCAATCCTGTCATACGGTTCTTTAATCTTATACTTTGTATCTTCTTTTAAAGCCTTTAAAGACAAGCGGAGTTCAGCAGATAAACAAGTGGTCAGATTCTCCAGAAAGAATAAATGCTTATTGTCAGTGAATATAAAGAACCCTCCAGGGCCAGCCCCTTACATGCCACCAAGTCACTGTTATTTGAAGCAAAAATATTTTGGTAGCAAAGACAGTGAAAGAGACAAAGCAGCAATTGGGCAAGATGAGCAAGTGGGAAATTTTTAATTAAGATCAGTTGGGGGCTGGAGTCGTGCTCAGTGATAGAGCCTGGCATGTGTGAGGCCCTGGGTTCGATTCTCAGCACCACATATAAATAAATAAATAAAGTAAAAGATCCATTGGCAACTAAAAAATATTAAAAAGAAAAAAAAAGATCAGTTGGGATATTTAGAAAGCAGACAGCTTGGGATTTCTAGTCCGTTCTTTTGTAAATGGATCTCTTAAATAAGGCTGTTTTGTCTACCCTGGAAAAGCAAGAGCTAGGGGAGATAGAGAGGCTCACTGGCGTGGGGTCTTGAGCCGGGGAGCGCAGAGGAGGGACTCTCCCCACAGGTGGAGGTGCTGGCTGGAGAGGAGGGGCAGAGGCCCCTGCTGTGGCTGGTGAGAAGAAAGGACAGAGGCATGGCCCTGGCAGTGAGATGCTCTGATTACTGAAGGGTTTGCCTTGTGAAATAGGAGGAGAGTGGAGGGAAGTGGAAATGGTGGGCAGCTGTTCTGGTGGTCACAGAACTGATTGACTAGAGAAACTCAGTAACATCCTCTCACTATTGAAAGCCCAGGCGTGGTTAATGCCCATGCATTTGCAAGTCTCCTAAAGTCCCTTCAAAATGGGTTGTCATGATTTATTTCTAAGCATGTATAATTCATACCGCTTTTATTCTCTTTGGCATGCTCTTGCTCACCTCATCCTTCTCTTTTTAAAAGTCTTTTTTGTTTGGCTTTCCTTTTCCAATTTGTAATAAATAATTTTTTGAGCCCCAACTACAAATCAGCCATGCTGCTCCTCAGTGGTGATCAGGCTCCCGTTAGGTAATTATTTCTTTTAATAACCCCCCCAGTTCAGGGAATTCAGCTGTGCCACCAGTCACACTTGGGTCCTCTAGGCCACAGGCTAGGTACCCAGTTTGTCGGTACTAGGCTAAAGACAGAGACCCAGGCAGTGAAGCTGTAGAGCACAGAGTCACAGGACAGGTGTTGATAGGTAGGGAGGGGCAGTTGAGGCCAGGAAGAAGCTCTTTTCTTTTTGGCCTGCAATTTTTCTCATTGAGGCTAACACAATTGGCACTTTGACCTCGAGGGGGAATTAGGGTGCAAAGATGAGGCAGTTCTTTTCAGCATCAGTAGTATGAAGTGTGTTGACTTTCAGAGATATTTCATTTGAAATTTTTTTGGATAGCAATATGGCAAACTCCTTATTCCTTTTATGTAAAATATGCATTACAAATATAAAAAATAGACACAATGCCTTCTTGGCTACTCATTAGCTCAGTTGTTAGAGCAACTGTTTTGTGCTAAACACTGTCCAGGTGCTTAAGAGATGAGAGCAAACAAACTCGCTCTCTCTTAAAATATAAGGTGAGGTAGTGATAATTCTATGAAGAAAATAAAGCTAAAGGATTTTTCAGTGAAGGGGCTGCTTCACAGGTGGTTGTTTCATATAAGGGGTTAGTTTGGTTCGGTCAGCCAGTGGAGGATTCTGCTACAGTGTGATACTCAAGCTGTGACCTGAAGAGAACAGAGAAGGAAGCCACCCGAACCCCTGAGGTTGAGGAGGGAGCACTCCAGGCAGTCAGGAGCAGGCGCAGCAGCCATGCCGTGGAGCCCAGGTTAAGCAGCGGGGATCGTTCCCAGGGCTGCAGGCGGTGGTGGTGAGAGTGGGTTTCATTCTGAGTGTGATGGAAAGTCACTGGGCATTTAAACAAGATCTGGTTTGCATCTTCAAAAGATCATTCTGACTGCTGTGTGGAGCATGATGGTGGTGGAGATGAGAAGAAGCAGGAAAACTGGTTGGAGGTGACTCCAGTGGTCAGGCAAGACACTGCCATGGCTGGGACTAAGCTGGGTGTGGTAGGATGATAGCAAGTGGCCAGATTTGTCAGTGGATGTGAAATTGAGTGTGAGGCAGAGAGGAAGCTCAGATGAGACTTAGAAGTTTTCCAGCTGAGCAACCAGGTGAATACTGAATGCAGACCCTGAGACATAAATAGAGAAGAAAGGAAGTCCCTGGACTGAGCCCAGGGTCACATCAATAATTAGAGATGGGAAGGAGGTGGAGGAAGCAGCAAAAGAGACTGAGAAGGAACAGCCTATGAGGTAAAAGGAAAAACTGAGAAGGTGTGGTTTCACGTGGGCCACATGCGGTAGGTGTAGCAGGAAGGAGAAGAGTAACCATCTGTCTTAGGTGTTGTGAAAATGGGAAGTTGGGTAGGGACTGAGACCTGACCATTGGCTTTGGACACCTTAACAAGACCAGTTTCAGTAGAATGTGAGAACAAAAGCCCAAATGCTATGGGTGGAGAGAGAGGGCTCATGGTTTCAGAGGTCTTAGTCCATAGAAGGCCGGCTCCATTCTTCAGGGCTTGAGGTGAGGCAGAACATCATGGTGGAAGAGCATGGCAGAGAGAAGCAGCTCACATCATCAGGAAGCAGAGAGGAAGAGAGACTCCATTCTCCAGATACAAAATATATACCCCAAAGTCACCCCCAATTCCAATCTCCTCTGGCCACACCCTACCTCTGTGGTTACCACTCAGTTAATCCCCGCAGGGGATTAAATCACTGATTAAGACTCTCACAACCCAGTCATTTCTCCTCTGAACCTTCTTGCATTGTCTCTCACGTGAGCTTTTGGGGGGCACCTCACATCCAAACCATAGCAGTGAGATACAGTAAAAGCATGTTTGTTAATGAGAAAGATCCAACGGAGAAGATGAGATTGCTGATGCAGTGATGGGTAATTGTGAGAGACACGTGCTGAATTTGGCAAGAGGGGTTGGAATCCAGCCCACAGGTGAAGGACTCGGCCGAGGTGGCAGCAAAGCCAGCAGCCATCAAGCTGTGGGACAGGCAGGGACAGTGCAGGGAGACAAGTCAGTTTGGTGCTGAGGAAAATGAAACAACTCTCTTCTGATGTCTTCTGATTTTTTATTGTTCCTGGCTGCCATGTTGTCCCATTCAAAGTGATGACCAGTGACGAAGCCTGTGTTAGGTGAGGGGCAGTCCATGAGCTGGTCCTCCTGTTTGCCTTTCCAAGTTCCATCCTAGCTGACAAACGTGAATGATTGTTATATTTCATGTTCATTCAGCAGCAGCTCATTTCATCAAGAACTGAATGTGTCTTGGAGAAACAAACATAAAATAAGTTAAAATATGTGATTAAGACATGTTTCCCCCCCACAGCACCATTTGAATCCATCTATCAAGATGAATTCTTACTTCCCAGTTTGTGTGGTTGGAATTGGCTGTCATTAAACTGTTTTTAAAAAAGCATATGATTTTCCAAAGCCTTCCAGAGATTCAACTGATATCTGGCAGATAAAAACACAGAAAATTATAGCGAATTTTCTGAAAGTTTTAGAAGCCCAGAAGTTACTGTCACCCATTGCTGCCGGGTGCCATGTGAAGGATTCTGAAGTGCTAAATGGCAACGATGGTCTCGAGCAGCACTTGCTCCTGGCACAGGCTTTGCCCGGCACCTCGGCCATCACTCGTGCCTCCAGGCTTTGGCTCACAGTGCGTCTTGAGCTTCAGGAGCTCTAGCAGCCGTTTGTCCCTGGCTGGATAGTTGTCCCATAGTTGACTGGATAGAAAGAAGGATGAACATGCTGACCACCCTGTGCCGTCTCTGACAGCAGTGGTCAAAGCAGTGTCAAACTTTAAAGAAAACTTGAACAGAGTTCCTCGATGGCTCTTTTCCTTCGTATCAAACATCAAATCCTGGAGCCACGGGGACACCCACAGATGATACATTCTATTTCTACTCTTGATATACTAGTGGTTTTTTTACTAATTTTTGGACCTGTTTCAATTAAGATGTTGATCAGAAAGTCAGACTATATCACAGTATTTTCTATGCTAAGATGTGTTTTTCTATGACTCCAAAGACCCAGAGCAGTATGTGTCCTAACGTTTGTCTTGGAGGGAGTCTTTATTTCTCAGGTAGTGAATGTTCACTAGCATATTTTATATCATACAGCTGCAACTAAAAGTTTCCAAGATCTTTTTGTAAGGATATGAGATCAATTTAGTGAAACGATGCTAACTTTATAGGAGACTCTATATCACGGGAGCTGAATTTCTAGAGCTTTAGAGAGTTAGGATCTTATTTTGACATTTCAGGTATGCTCTTGTGCAAGTGTGAATTGCTCAGAGACATAACTGAATAATGTTAAGTCTCTTTCTCATTAAATGAAATGTACCTGGGCTTGATGTACCTGTTTCTTAGTGTGGATCTTAATGCCATAAGTCTTATCAACTAAATCAAAATAATGCTAAATTTGACAGCCAAAAAAGAAAAGTTTTCCACAAACAACCCTTAACTAGGATATGGAATGATATTGAAGTATTACCTGGAAAGTCCTATAAATAGAACCCTGTCTTTTGATGGCTGATATTTTAAAGCAGATTGTCTTTTAAACTTTTAATCTGATGATCAATATAATTTTGATAAAATTCATGATGTTTGAACTGCTGTTTATATTGATTTATTAATTGATACTAGGGATTGAACCCAGGGGTGCTTTACCACTACCACTAAGCTACATCACCAGCCCTTTTTTTTTTTTTTTTTTGAAACAGGGTCTTCTTAAGTTACTAGGGCTGGCCCCAAACTTGGGATCCTCCTGCCTTAGCCTCCCAAATCTCTGGGGTTCCAAGCGATCATCGCCACTATCAACTCATCTCTCTCTCTCTCTCTCTTTTTTTTTTTTTAAGTGTAGTTTATTTACAGTAGTTTGTGATTTTCCTAGGTAGTGGTCTCCACTGCCACTCCAGTCACTTCATCTGAGGTAGAAGTAGACACTGGATCTGCCTTGGCATAGTGTTGAGAAAAAATCAAATGTACCAGAAATGTGAGAAAATGAGGGTGGTTTTGTCCTTTTAGACCAGAGAACTCACCCCATTGGAGGGCCTAGAGCACTACCTTTGCTTAAGTACTGAGGGGCATGCTGGTGGTGGGGACACTGATACCACTGGGAGTTGCATTATAGAAGCGTCCTCTGTACTCCAGGGATGGCGGTATGAGCTGCTGCTCTGGGTCTTTCAGCAGGGCGGGCGGGTTCCACAGAGGCAGACACGTGGGGCACTCACTGTTGCTGGAGGGCAGGAGTGATTGCTGTCCCCTCGTCAAGGCTAGACTGTCTACCAAGGCGTCTTGCCCTGTAGGGATCTGAGGTGACAGTGAGCAGAGCATGGTATTCTAGGAGAAGGTAGCCAGGCAGCCAGCGAGAGTACAAGGCGGCTGGTGCAACATCAAGGCCAAGTCCAGAGGTGGCAATGTGTTTTCATCGTATGCCACTTCAGGGGAAAACCATGGTCTTTTACAAGTTTTTAGATCTAAGTCAGTTCACACATCCAGGCCCATTTGTTTGAAGGGAGGCAATATCTTGATAAAGACCCAGGCCAGACCACCACAAGGAACCATTCCCCCAAAAGGGAGATGATGCCCTTTGATGTAGTATCTGTCTGCACACAAAGAAGAAGAAAGCAAACATTCTGCCCACATCTTAGCTTACAAAAATTTTATTGTTAATAATACCCTTAGTGATATTATTATAGAAATTTCATGAGAGATTGACAAACATAAGGATAAGTAAACAGAGACAAAAACAATTTTCTTAGAGACAGGACCAGGTAGCATGCTACATTTGCCATTTTGTTAAAATGTTTAATTTAAAAAAATTTTTTTAAATTTGTTCTAATTATTTATACATGATGGTATAATGCATTTATGCACTTTGATATACATAAAAAGGGCATAATTTCTCATTTTTTTAATTGTATGTGTTGTAGAATCACATCAGTTATGCCATCATATATGTACATAAGGTAATAATGTTTGTTTCTTCTATTATCCTTTCTATCCCCATACCCCCCCTCACTCCCCTCTACCTAAAGTAACTCTATTCTTCCCTAGTGCCCCCCCAGCCCCTTATTATAAATCCTCATATCAGAGAAACCATTTGGCCTTTTTGGGGATTGGCTTATTTTGCTTAGCATGATAGTCTCTAACTCCGTCCATTACTGGTAAATGATATATATCCTCTGTCTTTTAGCAATTTACTAATGCCCTATTCCAGAGTTTGCTCTGTGTATTAGAGGGTGATTTTTTTTTTTTTTTTTGATGGGAACTCCAAAAAAGCCTGTTCCTTCCTTCCTTTCTTTCTTTCTTTCTTTCTTTCATTCATTCAGCAGTGCTGGGGATTGAACCCAAGGCCTTGTGCTTGACAGGCAAGCATTCTACAAACTGAACTATATGCCCAGCTCCAAGCCTGTGTTGTGTCGGAGAGAATCAGCCCCAATTTTTCACTTTCCCAGTTTTATTCATCTCTGGCCTACAGCCATTTTTACTCTACACAAGTACCATCCTTATCCCCCATGAAGGCAGAAGGAGATGTGAATGATACATCTTCAATCCATTTCTCTCTAAAATTGGGGTATTTAAAAATATTGCTTCAAGAATTACTATAGAATTACTTCAAGTCATGAGTTCTACTTCTGCAGTTAAAATAAGTTGTCTTACCAAATGATGTTAGAATCTTTTTTTTCCTTAGCTACCCCTTTTGAATTGAAATTTATGGTCAATTATTCAAAAATGTTCAAACCATATTTGCTGGCACTATATTCACCATAAAACAGTTAGCAGGTCTTAAAATACAGATTCCAAGACTCTCAGAGATTTGGTAGTCTCTTAGCTGTATCTTTGTCTTCCTGTGCACGTGGAATGTGCTCCTGTTCTTGGACACTTACAAGAATATCTGTTGGAATGAGACATTACCATCAGCTGTGAAATGATTCTAGTCTGTGATGGAAGACCATATTCTCAGAGACTTCAGAACTTCAAAACTTCACTCTTGAATTTCAGGTTGAGAATGTATTAGAGTTACCATTAACTCTATTAGACATTATTATTGGTTCACCCAAAGTACCTAGTAGTCCAAGGGAAAGAAGATACATGACTTCCTTTTACCTCTGAGATGTGCCCACAGGGAAGGGACCAGGCTGGATGGTCTGAAGGACTCTTTTAACATTTGCTTACTCGGAAGGGGACAGGGACCAGTAAAACTTTGATTTTTAACACAGATCCACTTAGTGATGGTCTTAGTGGTTATGAATACCATTATCAAGATAGTCCCAGAATATTAGGGGTTTTCCTCTGGACTCTACCATTTATCTAGGAAAGACACCCCTGGCAGAAGATGAGGACAGCAAGGGCACCTAGGCTGAGAACAGAAAGGGCTCATAACATCTGGAAGTCAGCCAAGCAGTGTGGGAGGAGGCAGATAAACCTCGGCTATCTCACGTAAAAGGTGCCAACAACCTTGAGATTCATTCATGAAGAGTCACTGGGCAACAGGCCCTGGCAAAATAACAAACTAGTAATAACTTGTGAGCGTCTATCTTTAGAGTTGAAATTCTGTTATAACAATTTCATTTTTTTCTAGTTTTTTAATAAAATGAATGAACAAATTTGAACATGGGCAGGATCATTGGTCAATCTATAAGAACAATCAAGTTACTCAAATTAGAATGGTAGTAGGGAGTGCATTATTGCTAGATTCTAAAACGATACAGCATCATTATAATGATTACATATCTAGTTCTAATCATGTGTCTTCGGGGGAAATCTGCAATTTTTCTGCTCTAATTATAGGTCATTTGTAAAATATTTTGCTTTTTATCAATTTTAAGTCATAGTCATTTCTCCTATTTTTTGAGACTTCTAAAGATCTCAGTATAACACTCCATCTCCTACTTCCCTTCAGTATTACACGTGCAAATGATTTTGGCTAAAGTTTATGATTTTATTATAATGATGCTTGATAGTATAACACTGAGTGGAAATAATAATGTGTCCAAGAACTAAAAATATTCCAACTCAATAATTCATATCCTTAGCTGCCTGAAAAAGTGCTTGCTGTAATAATAACACCATTTTAATTTGTCTTCTGTTGGGATTAATGTTGTAGCTATATTAGTTGTATGTCTCAAAGAATAAAACATACACTATTATTTTAAATATTCAAAGAAAACTGTACTACTTTGTATATATGTGCTCGAAGAAGACTTTTATACTATATTTTTCTTATGTTGCCAACAGGATAATATGGGAGGAAAACCTTAATTTTAAACAGATTCACTAGAAAACATCTTTGATCACAGATGCAAAATACATCTTTTCCATATTTTGTTCTGATAAGGGTATATGTTCAAGAGTTAGCATTCATTTCTTCTAAATAGTATAAAAATAGTATAATACAATTATGAATGGTTAGAAATTTATTGTTAATTTTCCAACTCTAAGTCACAGTAATAAAACATTTCGAAACCTGTTTTAAAGCACATTTAATTTGTGTTTGGATTCTTGATTTGCAATTAGGAGATGAGAATTTCAAATTTCAAAAGAAAGTAACTTCTGGTATTTAGTGCAGCATGCATGCCAGGGGAAATGAATGCTATAGCTTTAAGATAAGGTAGTCTGGTGATTCATTGCAGGAAACAAGATCGATTTGGAGCAGGCTCCTACTGTTAGCTTTTTTGAAGATGGATTCTCACGCCGAAAATAACACAACATATTCTAGATAACAGCAGTTTTTCCCCCTGAAATCCACCAAAACTGAAGAAAAATCCAAGTGACTGTTCTTAGCAGCTGTGTGGCCTGGAGTTCACTGGGGAAGCTGGCTTCCTGCAGTCCCCTATTCATCACCTGCTTCAAAGACAGCCTGGCTGGCTATAGTTTGCAGGCCAGGTAGGGTGCCATTGTGCACAGTCTGGGAGGATTAATATCAAAGCTGCGGCAACCAGGCCCTTGGTCTCGGGCTGCCATTCAGTCTAGCAGGGAGAGGCTAAGACTGGCCAAGGTCACAGTCTCCAGTGTGGAGTGGACTGGGAAAGGATCTTGAGAATAGAATGCTTTTTATGAAATCATGGGGCAAGCTTGCAGCACAGCAGGTGTTCTTCTGGAAGACATAACATGTGTTTATAGCGCTATACCGTGGCTGACAAGGAGATAATAGAGCTTCGAAATTTATCATTTTATTTTTAAAAAGACAACTGTATATACAATAATCCAGATGCGTATTTAGCTCAGATCTTTTATTTGAAAATCATAAAGAAAACTGGCTGATTTAATTGCTGCTTTTTATATCTATGTATTTAACAAAAAGCAAAGCGTACTGACTATTAACCATTTACAACCATTGCTGATCAGTAATACTGGAATCTTGGGGAGGAAATACCTAGCATTCGACATCATTTTTTTTCAATGTTCAGACATTCATGTCAACAGATTGCAAAAGGATTTCTTGAATATGCCCAACAGTCTTGAATATTAGGAGGTTTGGATAAAATCCACCCCCCCACCCCCACCGAACGAGGGTATTTCAAGGGTGAGGTAATAATGACGCAAAAATAAAATTTTCAACTTGGACAAATTAGAGAAAAATTAAGCTGTCCATGAGTTGTCATGACGACAAGGATGTTCTGTTGATGAACTGTCCTCCTCATTGTCCAATCAGATAGTAGAGCTGAAGCTGGAGCATGAACAGGAGAAGACGCACCTATTACAGCAGCACAACGCGGAGAAGGGCAGCCTAGTCCGAGACCATGAACGGGAAATTGAAAACCTGGAGAAGCAGCTTCGCGCTGCCAACATGGAGCACGAAAATCAAATTCAAGAGTTCAAGAAACGAGATGCACAGGTAATTACCAATAATATTTGATAAAACGGGTATCTTTTTAAAAAGTCATCAGCGTTTAATGTTTTCTTATTATTCCTGTTGATGCACGCTGTTTGATCATTTGCAAAACTGACATATAAATGTGATTTTTTTTTTTTTTGTTTTCTCCTCCCCACCTCCCCGTTTGGGGGATGAATAAGGCTTTAACTACAGAAACCACAGGTAGCCAGATTAAAAATCCCATGGCGCGCTATAACTTGGCCCCTTTCTTATAATCTTGTCTCAGCTCCTTTCATGATGGGTTTTTTAAAGGTATCTACCCCTTACCCCTCCCCTCAGCCTTAGAAAATCCCTAAGAAATGTATCAGCCTCACTCCTTGCTTTTTGTTTTAATCTCTGTAGGTAATCAAGCAGCTGTTTTCATATTTGCTTTTCCTCCCTAGTATTGCTTTTTTTTCATGAGACTATTTGATTAGATCACTCAGATGGTAATTGATAAAATGACTCCAGAGAAGGGCTATCTCCCATCAGGTCTGCTGCTTTTTCCTGCATGCTCATGCACATGCCTCCTAGCCTCCATCTCTGTAGTCCCTGTTGGAAGCCATTGGGCAGAATGACCCCCAGCTGTGGTAGCGTTTGACTCTTCAAACTTGTGGATGAAATGTGCACTGTCAGCATGGAAAATTATCTTTATAAATTTCAGATGAAAAAGAGTCTTATTGGGTATGTATCTTTGTGGTACAATACATTCTTTAGGGTATATATAATCAAGGGCCTTTAATGTATCCTCTTGAGGAGATTGCTGTGAAATTTTATTAAAGAAAAATTCAAGAGCAATTGACAACAATAAAAAGATAATTTTCTTTTCTAATAAAACCATATCATATACTAGGGCTAAATACCTCTTTTCCCATTGAAATCTAACCATACTAACCACACCACAGATAAGCTTTCCCCCTATTTGTCCTTCCTCCCAAAATAATATGATTTTCAAACAATAAAATGAATCTTCCGTTATGGTATATGTTTTAACAAGTCTGTAATTATCTAAGCATAAAAATACTGCTAATTAAATAAGATGCTAATTTTTTGAATGGAGAGCGGGAGGCAGAATGGGAGTTATTGGTTATTTTTCATTTGACCTTGGGTTGTCTTTTACTTTCAGAGAATAACTGGTGCAATATAAATATGCTCAGCACAGGTTTTTGGTCAATGGAATTCATTTGCAGAAAAATTATTTTCAGTTTGTTTTACGGTGGTATGCTAATCTAAAAGGTAGTCATTGTAGTAGCCATGGTACCAGGATGGTCAGATGGTTCCTGTTAAATCAACGCACATTATACTTTTGCCATCAACCTCATTAGAGCCTTTAAAAAAATACATGCTGGCCTTTTGATTTTCAGTCATACAATTTATTTAGAATATTCTCAAACCTGTATTCTCCTTAAGACATGATGTTAAACCCTACCATTGTCTTCCCATGATAAAGAAGGAATATGGGGTCTGAATCAGTGTAGGATCTGTTTGCATAGTAAAATCAGATAATGGATACAATAAAGTACATTAATTTACATAACTTCCTACCATTTTGGTGCTTGGTGGAAAGCTGATATGAGTGGAGGCCGAATTTAGAGGGAATCTTTGTGATTTTGCATGTGCCGGATCTGCCATGTAGGGCGCGGTTCATCCAATCATAACAAAAGGGAAATTTTAGAATTACTATGTATAATTAAGCCACAGGGATGGTACAATATGGTTATTAATTGAGTTTCTTCTCATTAAAATATTAAGTATGAGTGCTTTATGACCTCTTCAAATGTTGTAGTTCAGAATGTTTCTCGTATTTGTGTCTTTCTTGGAACGTTTTACTAATTAGAATTGCTGTCGTGGGAATTCCAGTAAGCAATGGAAACTTAGGCTAAGTGCATTCTTGGCCAAAATGAAAATAATTTTGTATATGTTGTACTTAGTTGTTTTTAGAAAATACAGTTTTTAAAACTTTCATCAATATTGTATTTTTAAATTTTTAGCAGGTGTACCAAAATGCTAATAATTTCTATTTATCTTTCCTTATTCATTGAGTTCATTGATTCACAGTTTTCTTCAGGTAAGCCCTAAATTTTCAAACTAGAGCTCTTCATGATTGTGGTCTAAATAGTCTATTGTATAATTTAGGTGTTGAATTCCAGTCACAGATTGCAAAAGAACCAAAATGGGCATGTTTTCAAAATGGAAGATATTTTTAAATTCACTGTTATTTGATGCAGAATAAATACATCTTAAATATTAGATTGTGCAATTTTTAATTGTAGTTCCTGAGAGATTTGATTTTCAGTTAATGTTTGGCTGTTCCAGTTTAGCATTGGAGGCCATTTTGTAAAAAGGACTATTTGAAATACTTAACCAAAAGAGGACCAGTGCAGCGTGTGTTGGGATACTATGCTTTGTTTGCTGCTTCTAATTCCATCAGATTCTTAAGTGAGGGTGATATCCTAAAAATTTATTTTTGGCTTCTTCCAAATATGTGATATAATTATATGCTGATAAGAAAGTCATTATTGTATACTTACCTACATTAAGGTAAATCATACCAGCTGGGAATTCCCTTTTGGTGACTATATTTTACAATTACAGGTTATTTGTTCTAATAATTGCTCTTTTACAGAATAGTGATAAGATATAGTAATGCATCTAAGGACAGTTAAACATTTTCCTCATTTCGTTGGTATAGCTACTTGATTATCCTATGTGCATATTATATTTTTACCATAATACTTTGATTTTCAATGGGAGTATATAATATGTCATACAATATTTGTATATAATCACATTTGCTAAAATGCACATTAAATTTTATCACCCTCATGTAAGAAGTTCATGATTGTTTAAGAAAATGCATCAGGTCAATAGAAATGAAGACATAGAAATTTATAACTCACCATTAAATATTTCTCATTTACTAGGACCCGCTTATTGAAATTATTTTGGACAATGGTTTGATTGATTTTATCACATTTTTAATATGGAGAAAGTTTATAAATATCAGCTTCTTCTAACATGTCAGTACTGTATGTAACTCTTGTCTTGCTTTTGTGCTGTGCTATAATGAGAGAATGTCCACTTTATCTTGTTGAATTTGAAGAAAAAAAAATACAACATAGGCTCCTTGATACCTTAGTTGTCCTTTTCAGATCCTGAACCATTTAGAGATTGCTTGTTATTTTATGTTTGTTGCCCATGTGAGTGACATGAATACTGTGTGACCGTTACATAGAACCTTTGTGATCCGCCCCAGAAGTGATGTCACCATCTAGGACAGCTATGTGACCTGTTGCAGAACAGACAGATGAAGGAGTCAGGGTAACCAGCAGCTATTGTGAACCAACCTGGGTATCTTGTAAATTGAGCCTGGCGGCCTTGGAGAAGGTTATCAGTTTTATCTAAAAGTGCATTGAACTTAACATTTGTATATGTTCTAGGGTTCTTGTGTAATATTGGCATCTAAATGCCTTTGATTCCTTAAGCTGAGAATTGTGATTCTAATCATGATTCAGTAATTTTTGCATAGTAAGTGGACAAATCATATTGATTTTACTATATTGGTTTCACATTAAGAGGCTGAATTTATCACTGATTCTAAAATGTAGAATTTGTTGTCTCCTCTACTTAAAGAGTTTTTCTAAAGAGATTTTTTAAAAATTAGATTTTAATGATACTGCATTGCTTTCCATGAATTTGGAAATGTGGACATGAGATATAAATCTCCATTTATAAACCTGTTGTGTGTGTGTATTCATTCAGTGGAGTAAGCATTGCTGCCATTCTTCCAAGGTTACTAAAAGGACCAATTAACTGTATGGTCTGAACATTAGTGGTATACTTTCCTATGTACATGGTCTTTGAGCTTGGTAGTATTTTTCTATTGAGAGTATTTGATTATAATCTCTTTATATGCCTACTACTTTCAAAAGGGATTGAACGCAGCATTTTATAATAAACGTACACTTTAACAGAAACTAATAATTAAGCAGATGACATTAGCCACATTATAAAATTTATACTTTAAAAAATACTGTAGTTAAGTGTAAGTTTTACCTTGGAACTTGCCTAGAAGCCACAGCAAAGAAGGAAATATGATGAATTGTGTGATTCTGTTTATGCAATGAAAGATATCATAACTTTTTCCCTAGCTCTCAATTCTAAGAGAAATTTATGAAATGGGACTGAATATAAAGGACATTGACCTATAACAGATGACATTTTTTGCATATTAAAACATTCAGAAGTAAACTCTGTTGGGAAAACTTTAAATTCCTTAAGTACTTCCATAAAATGTTATAAACAAATTTTATATTAATGTGCCAAACTTTCAATTCAACTTATCGAGACTACCATTATTCTCAGAAAACAAAGCTGTTTTGAGAGATATAATTTTATAGATATTATAAATCCTAAGTAGTACATTTTAAGTCACAGGCTTAGCAAATTCTTGGACGGTCATTTTATCACTGTTCTTGGAACCTTATAAATTATCTTTAAAAATTAGAAACATGGCTAACGTTAGAAATACTTTAGAAGCTGATGCCCTAATATTAATTTTTCAAGTGTGTTACTCTCTATCTCATGTCAGATTCTCTTGTCCTCTGAATTTATATTATGAAAAACTATAATAAGAAATTTAAAAAACCAAATGATAATTCATTCCAGGAATAAAAGATTTTTGTATCTTTACTAAAATGGCTCATGGAACCCTACCTGCCTAACCAAAATACGATTTCATCATCAGTATTTATTCGTTACTGTAATTTATTTTGTTCTGAGGTAGTAAAGATTTCTATTTCTTTGGGTCAAACTGAAGTGATTGCTTGGGAAAACTCAACTTGGGGACTCTATTTTCCCCCCAACCCTGCGAGGCTCTTCTGTTAACCCTAGCAACCCTGCTTTTTGTTTCCCTTTTCTCCCTGTTGACACACTGTTGCATCAGGGTGGTGGTCTGGTGCTCCAGCTGTGCCCACACCAAACTTTGATACTTATCCCTGATATGCCCAGTTATTTGTATTAGAGAGAGAGTGGAGTGGAGGTAAGCATATTTTAAGTATTAAGGAGGTTTTGCTGCAATAGACTAGGTTTAATGTCAGTCATTAGAAGTTTGGTGGGAAAGTCTTTTTAATGCTTTACATTTATTTTGCCAAAGAAAAGACCTTGGGGCAGATAATAAAACCGTACTTTACAATTTTCTATGTATTTTCTTTATCGTATTTTGAGGCTTTATCGTATTTTCTAACTGCTATATTTAAAATAGCCCAAGAATTTTCTGTATACATTTAAAATAGAAATAGAGGTTTTCCTAAGTGGGCCATTTAAAAGAGCCTATGGGAGAAATACTGTTTTTGTAACAATCATAGGTCAGATAGAATTTATCAAGTAGAGAAGGGAAAAGTCCTCCTTATATTTTCACATAGATACACACTAAAAGAAAGATTTAATTTATTAGTATTCAGGAGTGGTGTGTCTCATAGTATTACATGATGCTTACATATGCCTATATTATTTATGTATTGTCATTTAAGTTAATATATATAGAAGTGTTGTTTTCTTATGTGCTTAACCAGAAGAAAATGTAAGAAAGTGCCATCTCAAGTAAAGCTTGTTTTTTGTAGGTCACCAGCTGCGTTTTCTATTATAATTCTAAAAATTCTATAGTTAACTTTTATTTTACAAACACAAAAGTAGCAAATATGCCTATAATTAAACTATTCCAAGTAGTTTACCTTGCTCCTCATCATGGAGAAAATTAAGCTTAAAACAAAATACAGGCTGAAAAAGAAAATTGATTCCTCTAAGAAAGATCCATTTGTAGAAGTATCATACAGTGTATCTGTAGCCCTGTGCATAGTTTTTAAATGTGGTAGTTACCATGGAAACCACATTCTATGGCATGTGGTCCACTTTTAGCTCAGGAATATTCCTTTAAAGGCAAACCTCCCAAATAATAACATGTAAAGTATTCCCTTTGATTTAGGAATTTTGTATCAACTAACAATGATTTCTTTTAAAAAAATCTGTCTTTTGTTCTCATTAGACTTAATGGGTTTCTTTAGAAATATTAAAATTATTCTTGCAAAAGAGGTAATTAAATGCTGCAGATACTTTAAATATGGAGTATAATGTGATCACTCTGCACTGGTGAAAATCAGGAGGATTGCAAGAAGCCAGGAGTCATTGTATACAGGTTGTTCTGCAACTGTGAAGGTTTTAGTCGTATCAATTATCTAAGTATCTTGAAATAATAGAGTCAGATTAAGGAATCTAAAGAGAGGACTACATCCAATTGTTTTCGGTTTACAGAGGAAGATCCTAAGATTCAAGGACAGATCTTGCTCCAGGTCACACAACTAGCAAATCAGGACTTCTTTATCCTAAAGCAATGCTCTTTCTTGATATCAGCCTCCTCCAAGAAAGGTTTTAGGTTTTTGGAAAGACTTGTACATGGCAAAAAAAGAAAGTGTGAATCTTTGCCTGGCACAGGAGAGACACTGCTTACTCTTTGTTCCCTGTGCTGAGCAGTAACTGCATCTCTTTCTGTGATTTGTCATACTCGATGTTGCTACAAAGTCATGATTCAGTAATGCTGTTTTATTTCCACCTAGTAACTAGCACCTCATAGAACAACTGAATTTTTATACTTGTGTATATTCAACAGCAGCAGCAGCAACAACAACTAATATTCACTGTGTGCCTCTTGTGTACTGAGCTTCTGCTTGGTCCTTTCATTATGTTGTCTCATGCAACTCTATCCATGAAAATGAGATTTCCTTCCTGTAAACTGTTTTGACCTTCCTACCTGAGCCAGAGGATGATCCATTTTATTGATGAGAGAAAATTCAGAGACCTGAAATAAACTGTTCAAAGTTACGGAACTAGTAGTGCAAGCTGGGACTCGGCAGAGTCGGCTGCGCCATGTGCCTCCTATGCGTGGAGCACGGTGTCACTGAATGTTACGTATCCTCCATTATATTTCCAATTTTGGATTGTCCATGTAGTACTAGATTTAAAGAAGTTAACTTATAATTCAGATGATGTAAATACAAATCAAGTTTTAGCCAGTTGTTTTAATCTTTCTCAAAAACACAGCCTATGACCATTTTCTGTCTGTGTGTGTGTGTGTGTGTGTGTGTGTGTGTGTGTTTGTGTGTTTCTTTCTCTCTGTCTCTGTCTCTCTCTCTCTGTTGGTCTGTTTCTCTCTTTCTCTCTCTCTTGCCATACTGGGAATCATAGTCAGGGGTGCTATCAAACTCAGGGGTGCTTTACCACTTAGCTACATTCTTATCCTCCTCCACCCTTTTTGTGAGGTAGGGTCTCTCTAATTGCTGAGGCTGTCTTCAAATTTACTATCTTCCTGCCTCAGCCTCCTAAATTGCTGGGATTGTAGGAATGTGCCACCAGGTCCATCCTGTTTCCGATTTTGAGATAAATCAAACTATGAAGAGAGTGCATTTCTTAATATTTTCTTTGGAATATATTGTCTCACAACTTTCAGAATTTGTAGGGTGGAGAAATGAATGTGTTTTCGAAGAAGTTTCATTTCTAGTTTTCATATTTTGCTAAGATATCATGGTATGTCCACAGTAAGACCCAATAAGATTTAGGTCAACGCAACATACCAATCTTTACAGAAACTGCATAGGGATTTGCATTTGAATACTGGTGATGTATGGTTTGTTATGAATGGTTTGTTATAGATGTTTGTTAAACTCACATATTAATTTGGAATATTATATATGACCAATTCATTTTATGGAATGAATTTTTAAATCTCAGAGCATTCTGTGTTCATATTTTTTTCCTGAAGAAGTCTAAGTTAGAATTTTATCATGTAACAAAAGCTAGTCAGAATCTTTTAGAAATATGGTCAAAGGTGGTTTAGCAAATTATCTAGACACCTTTTTTTTCTTGATAAAATGCAAGGAATAATTAGTGTGTTTCTTTTAGACTCCTTAAAAACAACTTATGTTGATCTAGTTGTGACAATTTTAGAGGCATTTTGGTCAAAATTAAAGGTCTAAGATAATTTTTAAAAAAACGTATGCTCCAGCATCAGTCACTATTCTGCATGCCATGTCCCCTCAGACAGGGAAAATGCCATCTGTGAGTTACTTCTCATGTATTGTCCTTCCTTCGTGTCCTCTTTGCCCTGCTGCCACAGTGAAATCACTGGGAATGTTGGCAGAAACTTTCATTGAGGAAATACTGAATGAATAGCTCTTCTCCCTAGGTGTCTTGGAAAACCCACTTTTGGATTTCCAGCCCAGTCTGTTCTGTAGGAAACATGGCTGATACCTTCATTTACATGTTTGAGGTAATTTTTGTGACAGAGAGGTTGAAGCCAGAGTGCAAGAAATGATTGGCAAAATGATGATATCATCGAATGTTCAAAGAGCTGGCAAATTGAAGCTTATTAAGCTGTCATTTTGTCTTCCATTCAGGACTAATTGGAATCATGCTTAGTTGCGTGATATAAATGATATTTAACACCTGAGTATTTTTCATGACAAAAATAACAGAAATTGATGTTAGGGAGACTTTAAACTCCTATTAGAAGAGGGAAGCAAGGCATTACACAAAATAATAGCCTTTAATATTTGTATGCAGAAAATATTTGAAAAATATTGTCCTTAAATGGAAACTTTTACATAATAATAATTGGCCTGATTGAAACCTAAAATATTGAAATTGGTGGGTTAATATGAAACTTGAGATAAGTTTTTGAGTTGAAACTAATATTAAAATTTAGTGTAAAAATTATTTCTCTTGTTCTAATAATTTTAAGATACTTCCTGACTCCTCCAGTACTTTTCAATATTTGTGTCCTAAAAGGTTGAGAAAGATCACAAGAAATCACAAACAAACAATACAAAATTAGATTTCTGGAGTTTGAAAGTGTGTTATTTGTTCAGTCCATTTGGATTTGTTTTGCTTAAGCATGAAATCAAGGCCTAAAGTATCAGTGATATTTGAATGTGAGTTAATGGTACCCTCAGAGAATGAAGTTGACTGCATTAGGTGGCCTGGACCAGGGTCTCTTTCCTTGTTTGTAGGGACAGTTACAATCCACATCAGTCTCTAAGGGTGTGTGTGTCCTCCCACTGACATAGTGAGTACGTCATGCAGAGGGGCTGTTGGTGAACAGGGACCAACAGTCTGACTGGCTCAGTGTCTCAGAACAAGGGACTTTTCCAGTGAAGGGACTTGGAAGTTGCAGGGTTTTTCAAAGGTCAAAATGAGATTGATGATTAGTTTGTTTATTCCCTAAAACAATACTTTTAATACTTTTTTGTTATTTGCAAAGATGTTATTCAGTGTGCAAAATGCATATGTTCACAAATGTTTCTTGAAAATCTAAGTGTTTGAAATGTAAATGTTATCTTCACTTGTGGGCAAGTTACGTGATAGTCCCAGATAGAATGCTATTGGCATGTGTAGCAGAGGAGTGAAATGTGCGAGTTGAAATCCCTTTGCCCCTCAGTGATTCAAAAATTACTCTGAAGCTGTCACTGTGCAGAAGCCACGAATTCAAGAGACACAGTGTGTTGTAAGCTGTCCTGTTAAAGCAACCCCCCTGTGGTGTTTCAGACTTTGGAGAAAACATGGAAATGTACTCTTGGACTTTGATCTCTGCAGCCATATCTGTGCAATAAAAAAATCACCATCTATTGCCAGAATGTTGGTGCTGCTTAAAACAACAGCATTCGATTCAGAAATAAGAGTAGCAGAGCAAATCTTCTCATGAAAATTATCATTATTCTGATTACTCTGAAATCTCATTGTTCCATATTGATAATGAAAAATGAAACTCGGTGGCTTAAAAATTTTATAGTTATGACTTTTCAGATGATATATGAATTAGATTTATAAAATCAAATTTATCTCCATTTAAGTTTTCCTATCTAAATATTAGGAAGAACTATGTATATGATTTTCTTGCCTTCAGCTTTCAACTTGATTAATTTATGCCAGTAAGATGTTTTGAGCGCCTACTCTGCGCCAGGCTCCAGGCTCACTATGGCAGTGAAATTGGAGGCTGAGTAACCAGTTGGAGTTGTCTTAGAGGTGATGAGGGCCTTAGCTAAGTCCGCGGCAGTGGAGGAAATTGATGTGGCAGCGAGGGAGAGAGGAGACCCAGAGCTGTGGTTTGACAGGCCCCAAGACATTTAGGAGTTGACACCACTTAAATAAGTGGGAATGTGGGGCTGGAGTCAAAAGAGACTTCTCCATCCCCGTTGGAAATCAAGACCTTAGAATCACAAGCATGGACTATCCTGTGTACCTATGCGAAGGCAAGATCTCTCACGTGGAGGGGGAGAGAATGAGCCTAGGAGACACTCACTGCTTAAAGGGAAGGTGGACATGAACACTGAGAATGTGGGTCAGGAGACAACTGAAGAGAACCTAGAGGAGTGGTGTTTCAGGAGGCAGGGAAAAAATACCAAACAATAGGACCTAACTCCTAAGTTGTTCTGAGAATTTGAAAGGGGCAAATTTTTTAAATACCCTATCAATGTTAGTTTATTGTTTTTTACAACAGAAGCACATCACAGCACTGGGTGAACAGTCTATGAAGACTGACCTTTCTTCATGTCATTGTACATGTGGACGTGGACTTTGAGTTCAGGGACTCCATGAGAGAGATTAAAACATGAGACTCAGATGAATGAAGCACCCTGGGCTCTTAGTGGCCAAGTCAGTCAGGATTTGCAGGTGGGCACATTAGTCATGTGGGGAGGACCTGCTGAACACCCAGCCCAGCATCTCCAGTCCCACTGATGCTCCAGAGAACAGTAAGGTTTCAGATCCTGAGAGTTTTGCCAACGTTGGGTCCTGAGAAGGGCTTTACATCTTTCCTAAAGAAGCAGGATTGACTGTCAGGATCACCCAGTAAGGGACAAACTCAGTTTAGGGAGGAAAAAGAAACAGGGCTTTCGTGAGCCTGTGAGCCAAGAGTATGAGGATCTAAGGTTGGAGGGAGAAATGTCTCGTATCAGCTGATAGCTGCAGAGGCCCCAGACTGTGTGAAGCCCTTCTCCAGAAGGGTCTTGCCCGGCAATATAGCAAGTGGAAGAAAGCATCACACATAAAATGGTTGCTGTTATCTGCTCATCTGTCCCATACCCCCAGGCAGAAGACTGTGTGTCCCAGGGAACTAGTGAAGTCTTCATGAAAGGAAGGATCTGAACAACACTGAGATGAAGAAGAAGGAAGAAAAATTAGAAGTTCTAGATACTATTTTGTGAAATTGTTTCCGATTATATCATGCTCATCATGTTGAAATCCATTACTCTAGAGAATTGGGAATTTTGATGGATGAAAAGAATATAAAAGAAGGAAGATGGATATTGTAGGAATATACCTTCCTGTGGGAGCTTGAGTCAAAAAATTTGGACATGTGGAGGTGGGTGGCAAGAAAAAAGAGGGGGTTGCAAACCAGGGGGTAGGGAGAAGTTCACAGCAAGCTTCATCTGCTTTGCAGTTATGTCTAGGGTTAGTAAGGCCCAAACTGTCATCACCTAGAGGGTGAGAGACAGGCCCTGCTTTAGGGAAACAAACCCCAGATACTCCTATCCTCATCAAATGCCTGGGGACAGGTAGGAAGATGGCTGGTCAGCTTCCTCAGGGTCAGGTTGCAGGCCTGCCCAGTCACAACCCTGGTACCCCATCTGCTAAGCTGCCTCCATGGGTGTCCATGCAGGACTGGGCTGATGGTTAGCTGTCAGAAGGCAGCAGGTGTGGCTTGCAGGGTTCACTGAGCTGAGGGGTGGCCGTGTAAGAGTCCAGCATAAGGAGGGGTGGTGCGATGAGCCCTTGGTCTTGGAACACTGGGGAATTTCAACACCCACTTTGAAAATAATGGTATTTTCATGAAAATGCTTTTTTTGTGTATAGAAATAATAAACATTTTCATTTAGAAATGACCCAATTTTAATTTTTCTTTGTATCATCTGGTTTGAGAAAGGAAACTAAGCACATATTACATGCCACACACTTTCCTGTGCTCTCTGGGAGAGGGTGGACATTATCTCGCTTTCCACAGACAAGGAGGCAGACCCACACAGTGCAGCTCTCAGCAGAAGGCTAGGGTCTGAACCCACATCTGTCTGACTTACAGCCCATGAACTCTCTCCCCTGCACCCCTCATGGATGTAAACCACGGGCACCCCTATTGGTGGGAAAGCCCTTTCTTCCTACTCCTCACTGGAGACTTGTTGTTAACATTCATGAATATCGTGAGGGTAATTTCACAGAACAAATCAAATTGACATGTCAGAACTACTTAGAAGGGCAAATACTCTGAGTCCCTCCCCCAAATCTCAGTTAAGTGTCCCTCAGCATTTTACACTGGGCATGACAGCTCTTTCTTTTTGAGTAGACATTAATATCATACTGTAGTTATGGCGGCCAACCCCCACCCCCATGCAGCTCTTTCTCTTCTGAACCCTATAGCAGCCTATGGTTATTTAGATTGAGCTCAGGAATGTTTTTAAACATTAATTTGGTTTGACATGACTTGGTGCACAAATTAATTATTCAGGCACATATTGTTCCATGTACATGAAAAGAACGAAATTGTAGTGAATCGCAGTCAAACTACCACATGTGAATTGTAATGTGACTAGCAATCAGACTATTAAAGAACAAAACCTGGCAACATATAGTAACTCTGAATTGGGCCAGTCCCACAAAATTAGCATAAATATGTGAAGCAATCAGAATAGTTTTGGACTTCCTAGGAAAGTGTCCCTGTTCTTATCTAGCTCTAAAAGAATGTGAAATAAACTATTCATTTAACCAAGTATAAAAATATGTCTGCTATGCAGTTATAATCATGTGTCATTAATCTGAAAATACAGCAGAAACTCTGACAAATTAAAAACACAAGGATGTGTCTGCAAGGGTTTTTTCAGCCATTAAAAAGCTGCTTCACCTCTCAGGCAAGCTCTTTTATGGCAACTTCTTGCTCAGTGTACTGACATCTTCAAAGGCTCTGACATCTGTCGGCCTTTGAACTACCATTAAAAAATATTATCCCATTTCCATTCTTTTATGCCCATTTTTTTAATTATAGCCCTTCTTTCAAGTTGGGAACATGGTTGGTTTAAATGATGCTGTCCTTTCGTTTTCAGCCACCCAGCTGCGGTTTGAATAAATTGATGTAGAATCAAAGGCGGGACTTTAAAGGAAAAAGGTTTGATGGACTTGGACTCCGAACCAGATGAGGTTTTATGATGAAAAGGGTTTAATCCCAGCACAGGCATTGCTTCTATCAGTTGAGCAGTACAAAGCAATTCATATATATAGGTTCACGCGAAATGATCTATTTTTTTTAACAGCACAGATCTCTTCAGGACTTGCAAATGTGGCATTAGCTAATATTCAGAGAGCTGATTTCCTTTCATCCACCAGAAGCTTATGATTATAGTACAGTTCTCGAATTGGAAATGAGAGCTGCAACACAGATTTAAAGCTGTGCTGTCTGATTTGTATTCAATATACATGTCACTGCGGGACCGGCTAGTCTGGGCCAAGCTGGTTCAATACAAGGAAAAACAGTTTCATCATCTGAGATTCTTAGTCAAAAATATCACCAGCTAATTAAAACAGCAGTCCCATGACTATTAGCGAGGTGTTTGGTTGATTGGTATCTCTTAAAATTTGACAAGAAGAATTTGAAGATGCATCCCCTCTTTTATTACATATTCTTCTTGCAGTATTAATGTGTTCAAGTGCATTGCAAGGGTAATGAAGTGTAATCAATTAACTCAGACCTTTTTTTTTAAAGAGAAGAAAGCATAATTTTAAAACCAGTACTTATTTTGTATTAAAATAGCTCCCCTTATCTGATTATTGGCCTGGAAAAAAATCCTCTGTGAAAGCAGGTTTCAACATTGTCTTTGCTCCATTTACTATTGAATAATAAATATTATCTTGAGCCAGACAGTTAAGTAATGAGTAAGTAGTTTAGGATAATTATAAACCTAGAACATGGACCCAAGTCTACTTTATGTAAAAAGTGATTACTTTTGAATATTCTGATAGTAACTCAGGAGAGTAATCCATTAGAAAAATTTCTCAAGATCATGTGCACCTGCTTTCTATTAGAAATTTGCCAGTTCTCAGAATAAAAATGGTTCTTCCATGTACTTGGATGCTTAGTACCATTTAATTGTACAGATTTAGTAATTCACTATTTTTTCATCCATCCCAACAGATGTGTAATTTACCATTTTTCATGTTCTTCAGATGAAGCTGTAATTTAATATTCAAACCATGATTAGAATAAATACTGAATATGTATAATTTTAAATTAGCAAAACCTAAACCCTTTGGGAAACTGCTATAGATGACAGAAAGTGGTTTACCTCTTGTTCTAGAACATTTCTTTTTTTTTTTTTATTCTCCTCAGAAGAAAACATGGAAAAAAGACAACCACTTTTGTACTTTTGAATAATAGATATTATCTTGAGCCAAACTGTTAAGTAACTGAGTAAGTAGTGAAGACTAATTATAAGCCTAGAACACAGATCCAGGTAGGCTTTCAATCCAATATAGGATTTACCATTTGACCTACTCCTTATAAGTATTTTGCAGATACATCCGAGTTTACCACATTACTTGGGAGAAGTTGGACCCTCTTGGTACAGTCACTGCTGTTTCCCTCTATAATCCTATTTCAGCTCCCTTGTCTTGACTACACTTCTTCCACCCATGTAGCTGGGTTTCCATCACTGAACGGATCCCATTCGCTCTATCCTACCCAGCTAGGCCTGTGCCTTCCCACTTAGTCCTGGTTTTCCTGCTTCTGCTTTCACCGTTCCATTTCTGTGGCTTTGTTCTCCTCCACCTCCTCTACTTTTCAAGTATTGGAGTCTGGGCTGTTCTTTTTTTCTCTCTCTTCATTCTGTTAAGTGGTCACCTACATTCTCGTGGCCTTACGTAACAGCTCTATGCTAAACACTTCAGAGTGCCCATCTCTCTTCTCAGGTGTCTGGCTGCCTCTTGGCGTCTTCTCAGCTTGCTCACACACCCCTCACACTCCACATGTCCAGAGATGCGCCTCCACCTCTCCATCCTCCCTAGGTTTGTAGGTGGGGTTACTGGACACTTAGTGCTCAAGCCAAAACTGGGTGTCATTCTTGATTTTTCCCTTTCTCTTAATCCATCAGGGAATCTTATAGTTTCAGCCCCCAATAGGTCTCCCAACTATTCACTTCCTTCACTTCCACTCACTGCCCTAGTCCAGGCCTCACAGTAATCTCCTGATCATCTTGCTTTCTCTACTGTTCCTTTCACAACAGCATGATGATCTTTTTCAAAATGCATGTTGGATTAGAAACTGCCCTTCATCAAGTCCTTCCAGAGCCTTATACTTAGAATAAAATCCAGACCTCTTAGCATGGCCTACAGTAGCCTGCATCACCTGGCTCGTTGACACCTTCCCACATTTTCTCTTCTCTTTCAGAGCATCTTCTTTGTGAACTTCGTATCACTTTTCTCAGCTTGTCCTTGCGTATTATTTGTTTAATATTGCCCGAGTAACTGAAAGCAGGGACCTCATCTGTTCTCTTCACTTCTGTGTATCCTCCACCTAAGAGGTTCCCAATATGGACAGTGACCTTAGCAAACCTTCCCAAGCAGCTCTATTAATAGATGCAGCTTCCCTGAGCAATACAAGTTACAGCAAAGTCAAGGTGGGTGCCCTTTACGGAGTCAGAGCGGCATAAGCATTCAGTTAGGTTACAAAGGAAGTTGATGATGGCTTTCTATGCTCTTAGAGAAACCACCAACCTGTCATTTAGTTTTTTGGCTTATTCTTTAGTGGATGGTATTATCGGCATACTTATCATTCCCATCTTTTGGGTCTCTCACAAAATTTCTAACATAAAATGACAAAAACATGTACATAATAAAGCCACCAGTACTGTGATGTCATTAGTATTTACATGTTTGTGTTTTCTAGAGGAAGACCTGCATCTTATCTATTTTGCATCCTGAGAACCTACTAAAGGACTTGGCTTAAGAACCAGTGTTTATTCAGTAAATGAATGAACGCAAATCAGTAAATTTATTATGCAGAATTTGTTTTCGGTCTGAGCTTTGCTTGTTTCTAAATCATATTTTTTAACCCTCAGATTTCTAAAATACGCAGAGCATGTTTATTGAATTCTTCAAACAATAATGACGTTAGCAAACTGGCTACTATTTTGGTCATTTGATTAAAATCAAAGAATATTCATCCAACATGTACTGAGGGTCTCCTTAGTTTTAGACACATTGCTAGCTACTAAAAATGAAGAAATAAAAGAGACACAGTCATAAGGGGTAAAAAAACAAAGAAATTAATATAAAATAACATGCCAAGTGCAGTTATTAGAGACATAATAAGGTGTTCTGAGCCATGGAGGAGACTGAGCCATTCCAGAAGGGGGAGCCAGGCAGAGGTGGTGGTTCTGTCTTTCAGCAGTGCCTGCTTTGTGGGCATTGCTCTTGTGAAGTTTTCTCCCAATTAAAAAGAGAGTAATTTCCTCCTCTGTATTCCTTTAATGTTTTTAGCAAATGCAAAATTATTTTACGTCTGTATGATTTCTCCCAGACAGCCTGTGTCATCCTCATAAGAACCAGGAACATAATCAACATCCAGCTCCCTTTTTGTTCTTTGCTCAAAGGTACCAGAGTCAGCCAAGAAGTGAATTCTGCTACTGATTCCTTGGGGTTAGAACAGTGTTCCTGCATAGTTGTAATGTTCTTCTCCATAATTTATATTCGCATCTTCAAAATGTGTTCCATTATAAAGAATGTCTTTAATTTTGTGGTCTCCTTGTAGTGATGATCACTGACATTGATGTGGTTTCATCTTAGATTTTAGGTGCGTCTCTGGTACATAAACTAAATTCAGTATGTAGAAATACTGCTCTCACACTGTGGAAGTGTTGCCACTGCGAGGACAAATGTGGTCACCGTGTTGTAGTGTGCGGCTGTACCACAGAGCCATCGCCTGGTCTTTTTATCCATGTCCAATGGGGTGATGTTATAATTAAGGATAGCTATTTGGCAAAGGGAACGTGCTCTGAGATCATCTTCAGGAACTTCTTTAGCTCTTTTCCAGGCAATAAATTAACTTTCAAGGGGTAAAATAATAAGATGGTTGTTTGAAGCTATGTCTGATGGCCAAAGGGAAAACATGGACATATGCACGTGTGGTAGTGTGTGTGTGCGCAGGCGCACACACACACACACACACACACACACACACACACAGCTTTTTCTGCTTTACCTCTGAAGTTAATTTGTGAACTTGGCTGCGTCAGTTCTCATAAAAATGACACAAAGGGGAAATACATCAGCTACAATAAAGAAAGTAGCATTGCTCTGTGTTCCAGAGGGCCTTGATTTCCTATTTCATTCTTTTGTTTTTACTGTGATCATAAATGTTCTAAATTGAGATTGAGTTCATTTTGGATTCATAAGTACTGTTCTTTTATTAGACAATAGTTCTGAGATTGAGTAATCATAAGATTGTGTCACTTGAATAAGAAAAGTTAAGACAATGAACTGATGCTGAGCCCTTCATATGTTGTCCCCATACTACGAACAGAGGGTGATATGACCCTGCCCTCAGAGCTCTTCTTAAAAGTTGTCAATTGCCACTCTCCAGTGTGTTCTGACTCCACATCAGGGAGGTCAGAAGGCAGGCAATGCTGCCTCTTTGGAAGAGACTGTGGCCTCACTCAGGAAGGTCTTTGCCAGTAGGTTGTCATCACTTTTCACAGGAAAGAAGTCATGGGCAGCAGTGAGTTGAATTAGCAGAAGCTGCCTTCAGCACTGTCTCCCTCTATAGCGTGGCCTCCCTTTTTCTCATTTAATTTTTTTTAGCCTGTGTCCTATTTTTTATACTTAGATTCTCCCCAATAGTATATGTAACAGTAACAAATAATACCATAGAACCTCGCTATTCCCAGTCCAAACTTTGGAGGAGACCTCCTTTAACCACTTTTTGTTTAGCTTATTTTTTGGTTATTGGTATAATTGAACAGTATGCTGTTATCTCTAATTCTGAGTTGATGATTTTAGACATTTTCTGGACTCTTCCTGTGGAAGTAAGGATTTAATTGTTACATGCTATCTGTCTCTTCAGCCCTCTCTCCTCTTCTAATAGTGTATCATTAAGTATTTTTTAAACTTCTGTTTGTCAGTATTAGTAACTCCAAATAATATTCCTGTCTATCTGTATCTCTTTTCATCAGCTTCAGTCCCTGACTAGAAGCCCTTGACTGTTTCCTGTCTAGGTTGAGAACATGATGGCCGTTGTTCTTTCCTTGGACCTTGTCTGCCGGCTGCAGAGTTACTTCAATGTTGAGGTTGATAACATTTTCATGCTGTTTTGCACTAAAATGAAATCATAATTGTGAATGAAGGTTGCAAAATAGAAACTGAGGGTGTAGTTCAGTAGTCGAGAACTTGCTTAGCATGTGTGAGGCCCTGGGTTCCACCCCAGCACTCCAACCCCCCAAAAAATAAAAAATAAAAATAAAAATAAATAAACATTACTATGTTTAATCTTTTCAAAATTATTACACTATTATTTCCTTCTGTGGAATTTCAGTGCTGTGACTGCTGGACCACTCACAGGAGAGAATTCCAGCACCAAGGACAAGAGACTCCAGAACTTTCTTGTTCCTGTTTTGATTTGTATTGAATTTCTACTTCTGATATAACTGAATCATATTTTGGGGATTTTTCATTTTCGTAGTCATACTGATCGTGGTGGCTTCTCTCATGTCCTTTGAGTGTATCCTATGTTCTTCCCTCATATGTCATGTGGACAAGTTGCTGTCTAGGACTTTTGCATGGCTGTCACCCTGACTTAGACCTTCAATGCCCTCCTGAGTTGGATCAAATGTTTCTTCAGTTACTCCCTGATTTTGTTAGAGTAGATTTTTAGGTAATGTCCCTAGAAAAAGTGGTTGGTGGTAAACTTTTGGAATCTTTGATCATTGAGATAGTACATATTTTGCTCTCACATTTTATGATTCTAGGTTAAAAAAATATTTCTGAACTTCTGTTTGCATCAGTAAATGACCAAGGATAGTCTGAAAGCACTTCTCATTATAGATTCTGGCAAATGAATAGCTTTAATGTGTTTGTGAGCTCATATGAAGGAAGGGAATACTTCAAGGACTATTGGTTCCTACCCCTAATTCCTTCTAAAAAAGTAAAGCAGAATTGATGATCAATAAAGAAGCTGGAAAGGTGGGATTGCCCTCAGATAAGTAGATGTCAGTGTCAGCATAGTACTCTGGAGGTTAGGCCATCATAAAAGCAGTGTTATGGTTTAGATAATAAGGTGTCCTACCTAAAACTCGTGTGTGAGGCAGGACAAGATTTTTCAGAGTTAAAATAATTGGGTTTTGAAAATCTTAACATAGTAGTGCATTAATCACTGATATGAATTAACTGGGCAGTAACTATAAGCAGTCAGGGTGTGGCTGGAGGAGGTAGGTCACTGGGGGCATGCCTTTGGGGTTTATATTTGATCCCTGGCGAGTGGATCGCTCTGCTTCCTGTTGCCATGTCCTGAGCTGTTCTCTTCTACCTCAGTTTTCTGGCTCACCTTTGGCCCAGAGCTATGGAGTCTGCTATCTGTGGATTGAGACCTCTGAAACTGTCAGCCAAACAAACTGTTCCTTCTCTAATTGTTCTTGTTAGGTCTTTTGGTCACAGCAGCAAAAAAAAAAAAAAAAAAAAAAGCTGACTAAAACAGAAATTGGTACCAAGAAGTGGGGTCGTTGCTGTGAGTAACCTGACCTTGTGGTTCAGAAGCCTTTGGAATTGGTTTTCAGGGGTAGGAATTTTAAAAAGTTTAGAGATGCAAGCTGGAAAAAAGCTTTAGAATGTTGTAAGCAGAGCTTAATGAGCAATTCAGTGGGAGCTAACAAGACCAGAATGTTGATGGATTGTTGTCAGTAAAGGTTGGGTTCATGAGGTTTCAGAAAAGAAGGAATGTATTGGAAATTGTACTGGAGGCCATTCATGTTATGTTTTGGCAACAAAGTTGTGTGCATTTTGCTCACATCCTGAGACTTTTTGTACGACTGAATTTAAAGGTGATGGACTAATTAATCTGACATGAGGAAATTTGAAGGCAGCAAGGCATTCAGGTGGTGGCATGGATATTGCTGGTGACTTTTAGTCAAGTTTATGGTGGTATGCAAGAGCAGAAAAATTTGAAAAACTTGGAGTTTGGCCAAAAAATTGTGAGTACAACTGGGCCTAAGGAAGGTGTGTTTGTTAAAAGGATTGTAGCCACTAAAGAAGTGCTAAGTACTTTACCCAGAAACAATAGGAAAGAGGCTTGAGGGCATCTCAGGAATTGGCAAGGCCACATCCAGCTCAGCCTGGGGCGGGGGGATAAAAAGTCCATTGATAAGAGACTCTGGCGGCACTCTGCTTACACAGAGGAGTCTATGAAGTTATTTCACCATGCTCAGCTGCCCAGGCACTTAGAGGCTGTTGCAACAATGGTCCCAAGCAGCGTGGCTAGTTACTGCTTGAGATAGCGGCAGACTTTGACATCAACCACATGCTGCTGGTTCTGCAGGATGTCAGGATGCTAGAGTTCAGAGGTCATAGAGGCTTTCGCTGAGATTTCAAAGAAAGGCCTTGGAGTCCAGGCAAAGTGCAACAGGGCTGGAGTCCCTGTAGGCTGCCCCTGAGAGGGTGAGCATGGAGTGGTAAGGAAGCCAAAGCTGCAGGGGAGACCCACAAGACTAAGATGCCAGTAATGTGTAATGTCTGCCAAGGAAAGCAGCAGGAGTTAAGCAGAAACAAGCCAAAAGAGAGGCCATGTGGGCTGCAACCAGGAAGGCCATAGGGGTGGAGAGAATCTCACAATGCCATGTGCCCCAGATGCTTGGGATAGAGCTATAGCACCTGTTTACCCAGCTGGATTTTGGTCTTTCTTTCATCCATTTCCTTTTTCTGTATCCCTGTTTCTCCTCTGTGGAATGGAAATGTTTATGTCATTATATATTGGATATATATAATTTGCTTTCGATTTTTTACAGAGTTTGCCTCTAGTCTCAGATGAGATTTTGGGCTTGGACTTTTTGGTAATGTTGAAACTGTTAATACTTTGGGGACTCTTGAAAATGGGCTAAATGTGTGAAATGGGCATGAGCTTTTGGGGATCAGGGGTAGAATGTTATGGTTTAGATATGAGGTATCTCCCAAAAGCTCATGTGTGAGACAACATAAGAATTTTCAAGGGTGAAATGATTGGGTTACAAGAATTTTAACCTACTGTGGATTAATCCACTGGTATGGATTAACTGGGAAGTAACTATAGGCCGGAGGAGGTAGGTCAGTGGGGGCATGCCTGTGGCATTTACATTTTGTCCCTGGGGAGTGGCCCTCTCTGCTTCCTGTTGTCATGTCCTGACCTGCTTTCCTCTACCTTGCCCTGCTGCCATGATACTCTGCTTCACCTTTAGCCCAGAGCTATGGAGTCAGTCATCTATGGACTAAGACCTCTGAAATTGTGAGCCAAATAAATTTTTCCTCCTCTAATAACTTTTATCATGTGTTTTGGTCACAACAGTGAAAGTTAACTGAAACAGGAACGCTGAATCTGAGATTATTGTATTTAGACTGGGACCCTATAAGGAGGCAAAAATGGTCTGGGTTGATATTGCTTTGGGCTCCCCATCAGAAGAAAATGAAAATTCTTTGGAGGAAGTCTTTTCAACC
Organism: Glaucomys volans; assembly: GCA_020662805.1. NCBI lineage: Eukaryota > Metazoa > Chordata > Mammalia > Rodentia > Sciuridae > Glaucomys > Glaucomys volans. Next base: position 37,228 of record JAJEJO010003505.1, read on the forward strand.
AAAGCCCACAGGTGTCACAAGTTAAAATCAAAGAAATATGAGCTTATAAAGCAAACCATCATGCGTGAGAGCCAGCAGAAACAACCAAGAGATTTTTACTTCTGAGGACTTCATGTATTACAGTTTTCAAATATATAATTTGTGTGAAATGTTTAAACAAATAAAATATAAACCACTAAAAATGGGAAAGCAACCAGAGACTATCAATAGTTTTCAAGCAGAATGTAAAACTTACAATAGAACTTTTCACAATGAAAGATATAATTGAAATAATAATCTCATTGGAAAGATGATGCAAAAAATTAAACAAAGAAAAAGACTTTGAGAACCTTAAAAGTGAATTTTAAGAAATTACCTGGAATCACCAGGTACAATGGCTCAGGCCTGTAATCCCAAGAACTTTGGGAAGCTGAGACAAGAGGATCACCAAATTCAAAGCCAGCTTCAGCAACTTATTGAGGGCTTAAGCAGCTCAGCGAGACCTTGTCTTTAAATAGAATACTTTTTTAAAGGGCTGGGAATGTGGCTCAATGGTTAAGTGCCCTGGGGTTCAATACCCTGGTACAAAAAAAAAAAAAAAAAATTGCTTGGAATCAATCATTAAGAAAGAAGAGCCGGGCGTGGTTGCGCACGCCTGTAATCCAAGCGACTTGGGAGGCTGAGTCAGGAGGATCGCGAGTTCAAAGCCGGCCTCAGCAACTTAGCGAGGCCCTAAGCAACTCAGTGAGACCCTGTCTCTAAATAAAATACAAAATAGGGCTGGGGATGTGACTCAGTGGCCGAGTGTCCCTGAGTTCAATCCCTGGTTCCAAAAAAAAAAAAAAAGAAAGAAAGAAGATGGGAAACATGGAAGCTAGGATCTGTGGAATATCTCAGGTATAACCTACAACCTGCTATTAGTAGAGGAGAAGGAGAATGTGGTAGGTACACTCTTTAAATTAGTGCTTATGTCTGAGAGATTTTGAGAATTTACAGAAGATACATGCAGACTCAGGAGGAACAGCAAATATTAACATATAGTTAATAAACAAATAATAAATCCACACCTGGACACATGATAGTGAACAAAGGAGAGTTCTGGAAAGCAGTCAGAAAAGTAGATCACCGTGTAATAATTGGGCAACGATGGAAGGCAGACAAGAATGGAATAAACTCTGCAAAGCCATCCTAGAGCTGTGTGCTCGACTCTCAAGAATTGGTGTTTTGAAAAGTATATTATAACTCTAGTTGAGAAGGAGATTTGTTGGTTTCAAATTTAAAAAAAAAAAGGAAGGGGTGAGTTACCTTTCATTGACCTTTAGTAAGAAATGTCTACAAAATACCTCAGAAAGAGGGAAATGTACCAGAGGAAGATTGGACATACAAGAAGGTGTGGTGGAAAATAAATTAGTGACTCCAAAGGTAAATTTATAAACATTTATCTATATAAAATGATTATAATGTCTCAAACAGTGGAAGTCCTGAGCACAGTAACATGCATGTCATGAAGGGATTACTTGTAGATAGCATATTTGTATTAGCAGGTTCAAAAGAGGGCTGTATATAAGATTTTTACACTTAAAGTTAAACTTCAGTAAAATGAAAACAGCTTAACTCCTACGTGTGATTTTGAAAAAGTATAATTGGTATAGAAGGTAGTTTCCTTGTAGCAAAAATATATCAGCCCACAGCACGCATCATTGTTTATGATGAGGTTCTTAGAAGTAATACCTTTAAAATCATGGAAGATATCCATTATCATGGCTTCTACCTAATATTTTAGAGAAGTCCCTAAGAGATAAGATGACTAGAGAATAAGGTGAAAATAAAGGAAACAAATAATGCAGATGTTGAAAAGCAAGAGAGAGAACTATCAATATTTATAGATAATATGAATAGTAGTTTGTCCCCAAATCTATTAATAATTAAGCAACATTAGTGGATATAAGGTCAATTCAATATACAAACGTCATCAACTTTTTAGCAAAAAATAGACAACATAACTTTTAAAAATAGCACAAAAACACAAGGTCTCCAGATATAAATCTAACAAAAATGTGTGCACTTCTGACATTTCGTCACTGGTGAGAGTTGGCCGCGGTTCTTTTCCAGCTCTGGAAACTTCCTTTGGGTTACTTCTTTGACAATATCTCCATCCAGCTTTGTGGTGATGGTCCCTCTTCTGGAGCTCTGGTTCGTTGTATGAGAACCTCCTTGGTCAGCCATTATGACTCTTTTTTCGCCTATCATTGTTTTTTTTAATTTTGTCTTTTTACTCAGTGTTTTCTTATATGTCCTTCCTTTTATGCTCATGAACCACACCTTAAATTCTAATTAATGTTCGTACCTTTCCTATTCATTTTTCAGAGCATCCTGTTTTCATTTATAGATGTAAAAAAATTCTTTTGTCAAATTTATGAATTAGAAGGATTTATAAGTTCTGTTCCCTGAATTATCTTTTTTTTCCAAGGTTGGTTTTTCTGTTTAACTTTATATTGATCCTTCATATTTAGTTGTGTTGTCTTTTCTTATATATTTGATGATTCTTGCTTCTAATTCATATTTGCAACAGAGTAATAGTGTATTATTTTCTTGATACCACAAGATTTGTATCTTAAAATAATAGGAAATGTTACTTCACAGTTCTGAAGGTGAGAAATCTGGAATTAGTCTTATGGAACTAAAACAAAATTGGTGACAGGGCTGGTTCCTTCTAGAGTTTCCAGAGGAGAAAGTTTCCTTGCCTTTTCTAGCTATGAGACCTCCAGGCACACCTGCTCTGGACTCTCATCATACTGCCTTTCTTCTTGCTGCTTCCATTTCACACCACCTCTACTCTGACTCTGGCTCTCCTGCCTGACTCTCGTGATGACATTGGGCCCACATGCACAACCCAGGAAAATCTCCTATCTCAGGGTCCCTGAACTTAGTCATGTCTGCAAAGTTCCATTTACCGTGAAGGCCACACATTCACAGATTTGGGGGATTGTGACACGTGGACATCCTTGTGAAGAAGGCATTATTCATTTTAACACGGTTAGGGTAGCAGACAGCTAGCGTTTTGTGTAAATAGTTTTTTTTTTTTCAATCCCACCTCCTAAGAGTACAGAATCTATGCTGGAGGCCCTGGATCTCCCCCAGTGTTGACTGAATTTTGTTTTAATGAAGAGCCTTCTGTTTTTCACCTGGGCTGCCTAGTCTCTGGGTTGGATCAGGTCCCACCCCCTTTGTCCACACATCTTGGGGACTTGTTTGTTCTTCACCTCTTTCTGGTGATTTCCCCATCTTTGCAGTACCTGAGCTCAGAGCCCACTGGGAAGGTACGTGGGGCAGATGGACTCCCAGCCCTGCTGAGCTCTCTTCCCCGTCACTTCCAGCTTTCACAACCTATCCAGTCCCTCAGTATGCGATACCCGCCTGTCTACTTCAGCAAGTTACTGGAAGCTACTCTCAGTTGGTGAATATCTCCCAAATATGCCCATCCCCATTCTTTTTTCAGTGGTTGACTTTGTTCATACATTTATAGTTTTATTTAATTCAAAGCTACCTCTTAGCAGTTTGCTAAGCTGGTCAAAGATCACTACATGCAAACTTCTTTTAATGTATATGTGTGTCTTTTTTCAATGTTATTGAGATGCAATTGGAAAATGACTATATAATTACAGTGTATAACTTGATGTTTTGATATACATAGACATTGCTAAATAATCACCACATTGTTAATTAATCAAAGTAATTAGCACATCCAACATCTTTACACTTACCATTTTCTCCATTTTTGGTAGTAAGAACACATAAGATCTACCCTCTTAGTAAATTGTAAATTTATAGAACATACTAGAAATGGTCAGTAAGTATTTCTCGCATTGGTGTAACAAACATATATTTTCGAATTAGAAAGACCAGTATCATTTTGAGTAATTATAGGGAAGAACAGTCAAGGTGACATAAGGAAACAAACCCCTTCTATGCTCCATGGTGGTGGCCATACATGCTTTAACAAAGACTTTTTTTTTTTTTTGATGGCAAGATATAGTTCACAGATATTATTTTAACCTTATAGACAGTACTTTAGATAAAATCCCCATGATGTTGTAATATGCATCAATAGTGAGTTGAAAATACAAAGTCTAAGTGGAAGAAAGATTAAGAATGCCCTAAGTATGGAAAACTGAAATATTAATGGAAATCAATAGAACATGGATTAAGTCAAAACTTTCTTAATAAATCTTGAACATCCTGTTGAAATGTAATTTCATAATGCAATAAAATTTGAGGAGAGAAAATTACAGACTAATAGACTGGCATTATTTCAAGGAAATAATTTGCCAATACATAAGAAAAACTCCATCTGGAAGAATCCAACTTGTGCTTTTCCACTAATGTTGTCTTAGATTTCTTTAGAGTTTTTCTAATATTGACATGTTAGTTTAACCAGTTTTATGTGCCCAGCAACTTTTTGTAAAATAAAATAAAATGAATTGTGGTCATTAAAAATTTTATTAAAAAACTAAAGAAAGTGCCCCAGTTGCTTGAGCCTAAACCTCTGCAAAATTTCTCTGAGCACCAGACCAAGAGGCCTTAGTTAACTGCAATAGTTCTGTCAAGTGAAGGCAGATTTATGAATGAAAACACACATTGATTCCAGTTGTTTGAGTACTCATCTGATGATTTTCAAGAAAAATGATACCTTGCATATTTTAAGGGTTTCAAATAAGCCTGTAAAGCTGCTTGTAAAATTCTGGAGCATATAGAATATATGTACAAAAATACTTGCACATGTAATGGTTTTCTAAAATGTCAATTTGAAATTCAGGGTATTATTTAAGTGACATGATCTGTATTATATGGATACTTTAACTGTATCTACTTTATTATATATTAAGTTAAAATCATATAAAACTGGGAAAAATTTGTTCCTATAATAGGAAATTAGTACATTGTATATACCCAACTATAAGGCATCTCTTACTGAATTAAAAAAAACCTTTATACATTTCTTTTGCTAATAAAAGTAATACATACTTTCTGATTTCTTTGGTTACATTCTGAGTTATGTTTCTGCTGCCTTACTGGCTACTTCTTGGCTTTAGAACTGCATAGAAGAAAGGTTAGGTCATAAATATAGTTCTGTATCCATGGCAACATGAATTTCTATTTCAACACTTTGCAGGTAGTTATTTTCATTTGTAGCACTTACTTAGATTTACTTGGGGATAAAAGGAGATAAATGACTCAGTAAATGGCCTGAGAATGAATCCAGTAATCTCAATATTTCTAGATGTGAATATGGACCGCTTGTGATTACAGAGTCAGGTGATAGGTCAGAAATTCAGTTATGTCAGTTTTAGGTTAATGAATTCAAATCAAGAAGTCAGGGAAAGAACTTCAAGAGTCTAGGTACTTCAAATAAGAAAAAGAAAGGATGTAATTATAGAAAGTAAAAAATCTTATCCCCCCCAGATTAATTTGGGGAGCACATAGTAACCTTAATTTAGGAAGATACATAAAATCAGGAAAGTAGTTCCCAGATTATAAAACAAATAAGTGTCAGATTGAGGGTAACAAAAGGGTTTAGTCAGCACAGTGAGCCTGACATGATCATGACCAAAGACCATGGCCATGAGCCCATTTTGGAGGCAAAATATGCTTCAGCTTGGTGTGTTTGCAGCCAGGATTCCAGTTATCCAGTGAGTGGATGGGAGATTGCACTGTGTGCTTGAGGTTAAATGGGAGAGAAAGGATGAAGGGCGTTTTCTGTTAGGTGAACAAAATGGAAAATTATCTCATAAATTATGTCATATCAGTGAGGTGACTGTGCTCTCTCTGAACCTGGGTGAGTACAACCTGCATGTAGTAGGCTCCCAATGGTCTTAACAGTCCTGGAGAACTTGAATTCAGAATACTGAATAATGAGGTGACCAGTAGTGACGTGGACAGGGGCTTTTAATTGCAAAATGGTTTTAGAAGTAGTCTGCACTGAGTTATGTAGGACATTTTTGTTGACACAAATGCCAGTCATAAAATAGATTTGTCTTAGTATTTAGTGAAAACTGAATTCACAGACTAAATTACACTAATTAAAATCATTTTTAATATTTTGTTGTACATCTCTGAATTTAGTTATAGCATTTTTCTATGAATTTTGAAAATCTGTTGGTGTATCCATGATCTTGATAGGTGTGTTTGTAGCTGTTTGAATATCTAAGATGCATAACTTTGCTTCAGTTTTATAACTGTCTAGTTTTACCAGATGCAATGCAATATTGGAAAGATTTTCATATATCCAATAAGATTAAACTTTAAAAATGATAGCTGAAATCCTTCTATAAATTAAAACCTTGATTTTTTACTATATTATTGTTCTGATATCTACATGTATTAATCACGCATATCCTCTGTGTGCCAGTGTTTATTATTGAACTATTTATACTTTTTGAAGATACACTTTAGTATTTTTAAGAATAGCCTTGTGATGTTAACTTTCATTAAGAGCATGGCTAAAAAGACAAAAACCAAAAAATTTCATATAATTAACTGTAATTTTAGAGTGGAAAAGCTAACTTGAAATTATATATTTTGTATTTATAACCAGGAGCAAATTATATTACCGTGAATTTACTTACTATATTTTTTCTGGTTATTTGCATTGACTTTGCCTAATTAATTTCTTTTTAAATTAGGTGGATTCATTTTAGGAACATAGAAACAAAAGCAACAAAATCATGTGTAAAAGTACAAATTATTTTAGTAAAATCACGTTATTGTTGCACAATCTCATAGTGGTTGCTGTGTGGATGTAAAGTTATCCAAGATACTTTTATAAGTGGCTGGATAAAGAGTGAAGTAACCCCACTCTTTTCCCTGATGCTAAACACTAGGTATAATGCAGGGAATTCTGACATGTAGGGTAGTTGGGGAGGGCCACCTGGGAGTGGAGTTGTTGTTTGAGGTCAGTCACCTGGACCATATTGTGCTGCTGTACTGGAGACATTCACCACCGGTGCCTTAATGGCCTTAGAGTGACTTTCCTTTAGTCTGGATACTTACCTTAAGCTTCTTTCAAATTTCCTAGAAATAGGTCTACCAATAATTGCATTATTTTTATCATGAACAAAAAGACTGGAATAGGAAGTAGGTCTCCTTGCATAATCTGGTTCTCAAGAACAAGGCAGGGATATAATTATTCATTTTTTGTGTTATTCCTTCAGATGAGATTGACATGTTTTCTCTTGCACACTAAAATTACAGATGTGATTCTGAGCTTTCCATAGTACTGACTTAAAACATCGTCCATGTCAGTTTCTGCACTATTCAAAGAATTTAGTTGTACAAAGTGCACACGATGTGCGAAAAAGTATGTAATGGGAGGGACATGCCATTGGTTGGGACAGAGGCAGCCAGTGAGTCAACTTCAGCCTTCATGGAGTGGGGGACTCTTCTCAGTGGATCACTTTAAAAAAAAAATTAGTTATCTGTGTCAAGAGTGTTCCAGATTGGGGCTGGGGATATAGCTCAGTTGGTAGAGTGTACGCCTTGCAAGCACGAGGCCCTGGGTTCAATCTCCAGCACCATTAAAAAAAAAAAAAGTGTTCCAGATTGTTTTAGATTTAAGCATTCAAAACTTCTGAACACATTGCCTGAGAAATACCATATGTTGTTTGCATGATAATTAGTGTTTTCTGAATGGCATTACCATAACATGGGCAGTTGTGACCTTATGCAGACATAGTGCTTAGATAGGGTAGTTAATACTGAACTGGCAGAAAACCTCAGTCAAAACTCTGCTTTTCAACGGGCGCGGTGGCGCACACTTGTAATCCCAGCACTTGGGAGGCTGAGGCAGGAGGATCGCAAGTTCAAAACCAGCCTCAGCAACTTAGCGAGGCCCTAAGCAACTCAGTGAGACCCTGTCTCTAAATAAAATACAAAATAGGACTGGGGATGTGGTTCAGTGGTGGAGTGCCCCTGGGTTCAATTCCCAGTACAAAAAACAAAAACAAAAACAAAAAAAACCTCTGCTTTTCTGGAATGGGGAAGCATAGTAAGTGAAGAGTTGAAAATTTACTTTCCAATTACTTGAATGTCATTCCTTATTGAAGAAGGTTTCTAGTGAAGGAGAATCGGCCTGAATTTTATTCTTTGAAGACCAAAGAGGTTACCTGTCACACCTAGAAGGCTCTGTCAAAAAAATAGCTTTAAGTGTCTTTAGATGCTGCCAATAACATCTCCATACATAGTCCTCCTGCTCCTTAGTCCTGATGTTGCCCCCCAGTGAGCTGTGGAGAGTGTGTCTCTGCTGGCTTTGTAGTACCTGTGCTTTGCACTTTCCAGGTAAGATTGTTAAAAGTCCTATTGGTTGTTTGTTTTTGCGGTGCTGGGGATTGAACCCAGGGCCTTGTGCATGCGAGGCAGGCGCTCTACCTGCTGAGCTATATCCCCAGCCCAAAAGTCCTATTCGAAGGGAGTTTCCTGTATTCTCCAATATTGGAATCAGTGGAATATTTCAACTTATATAATTCTATTCGAGTTCGGAAAATACTTACCAGTATATATTTTGCACTTCTATCAGTTGTTTACATCGCTCATTTATAAAACAAATACTTCCACGTGGCCATTTTAAGTGTAGTAGACTTCATTTATAAATTTCCAAAATAGACCAATGTGTTGCGAATGTTCTTTCATTTCTTTTAATTTAAGCTTAACCTAAAAGCACCTTGTTACGTATTTTTAAATCATTATCCTTAAGATCTATTTTCAACTGGATGATTTGAGTGGTTCTTTTAAAATAAAACGAGAAATTTCAACGTCAGTTCTGAGGCTTTAGCAGTATTTTCATTCCTCACAAAACACAAGCACAGCCACACAGTTTGCCAGTGCGTGTGACTCATACCATGTTCTCCTCCTTTGGAAGTGTTTTCTTCCTCCAGATAGACATGGAAATTAATGAGGACTTTCTGTATTTCCACCCTATTTCTTGTTTGTTGTTGCTTTTTTCTATATTGAGAATACTTTGTTCCTTTGCAACTAAAAAAAGCCATTTTCCTTCTTGACTTTAGCCCTTTGTAGTGTGTTCCGAAACTGAGTATTGCTGCTGCTAAAATTTCTAACCAAATTAAAGTTTTTCTTTCCTATGTATTTAGTTTGTCGTGTCTTTCCTCATGTAATTTAGTAGTGTCATTGTGAACAATAGTACTTCATTTTAATCTTGTACATATAATTTCTTCTAGAAATATGCCTCTTTTTTAAAATTTGAATGGAGTGGACTTTAAGCCTCTTTCTCATCTTTACAAGTTGCAAAGGAAATAAATATATTTCAGTGAACCACAAGGTGGGCTAATGATTTTATTTTTAATTATTAAGTCAAATAACAGTAGAAGAAGAATCTAAAAACACAAATATTTAAATATCTCAATATGCATATTGGATCTGAGAGCAATTTTTGGATTACTTGAAAGACAAATCTACTGACTCCATTTCTAAATATCTCTTAGTCATTTAAGGGATTTAAAAATATTTTCCATTTGCTAAAACACAGGTATTATGAGTCTAGAAAATTCTCTTTGCAGCTTAGATCTAAGCAGCAGGTTAAACATAGAAAATTGGTGCCCTGGGAATCTCAAGACCTGGGTTCTTGCCCAGACTTTCTGTGACTCTCCCCGCATCCTTCAGTGTTTCTCCTTTCTACCAGTATCAGCTGCCTGTCTTTCCTGCAACGCAAGCGTGCACATTAAAAGCATTAGACCATAAAAGTACTATGAAAATAAAAACTTTTATTCAGCAAAAAACATTACCCGGTTATAAAATAATTTTTTAACATTTGCCCTCCATTTGGTTTGGCTTAGATGAGTTTCAGTGTTTAAATAATAAACATGTAATGCACATGGTCACAGGCATGACACGAATGTAACCTGTGAAATAAATCATCCCTTTTCTTTCTTAAGCTGGCAGCTGCCAACACTGAAAGTTTCTCCCAACATTTTCACTTAACAAAGATCACAGTGAAGTTTTTAGGACATTGCAGTTAAGGACAAATTTTGGATAGCCTCCATATCAACACATCAAAAAGGGGAATATTGACTAATAAATAAAGCTATTGCTATTACAGCTTATTATTTAGAATCCAAAGAAACAGAGATAGGAGAAGTTAACTATATAGGCTTCATAAAATAGCAGACACTTTTTTTTTTCCAAAATTACTTGCAGGATACCCATGTAGCACTGTATGTTAATCCCAGTCCCTTAACCTTTATACAGACACTACTGTGCAATGATAATTAGTGTTTGAATTGTTTTATGGTCCTGGAGTATTTCCAGAACCTCAAGGATGCTCCAAGCAGGTAGTTGAGAGTGTGTTCGGCCCTTCCTGCCATGGGATGCTGATGGCCACGAGCTCCTTCTCTCATCCCTGTTCAAGTCATGCAGAGCAACCACACCAGTCCTTCTCCATTGAGGTCAAATGAAAGGACTACGTGAACAAAAGGTGTGAACAAAATGAAAAACTGAAAAGGCCCCCTAACTACAGGTGTGGGCATAGTGGATCTCTGACCTTTTCCACACGATGTGACCAGCCCAGGAGGAAGATGGTCACTGCTTCAGATCGCTCCTCATCTGTGAGGGTTTTTTCTCAGTTCCTGAAATGGTGAAGAGGCAGGGAGCTGATTACTGCCCTTTCCTGTATTCCACAGGGTTGGGCAGGCACGCCCAGCCTTCAGTATTGCATGCTAAGAAGCACAGATGTGTTTGAATTAGTGACATCTTGCTCTCAGAAGCCCAGAGGAAGCAATTATAGTGCTACCTGACCAACTGTTGCCTACCTCCATGCCAGGCCACTTTTTAACTCCACCTGGTGCCTCAGGAAAGAATAGTGTCAGGGCCCCTGTTGATAGTGCCCTTGCCCTTTCACTGGGGGAAGAACTTCCCAGTGAGGAAGAAGTCTGGAGCTTGAACTGCCGCTCTCAATATCCAAACCAATTTTCCTCTAAGAATTCTGTCTCCTTTGTAGATCTCATACATAAACAAGAACAGGACTCTTCAGAAACAGTCCCCAAAACTACATGTAGACAGTCCCACTCCTTAAAATATGATGCAGTGAGGCACGATGGTTAGATGGATGGACACCAACGCACAAACCAGTGATCGATGTAGCTGACCAAGGAGCTTTGAAACTACCTGAGGATCCAGAGTCTAGAAAGGTCGTCAACGCGGGACTTCTAGAGGCGCCACCCTGTGAAGGCCTGAGCGTCAGCCGTGTGCATGCCGACCTCCCCAGCTGGGCTTTTACCCCTTTGTCTGTTTCCTGTCCACGTGGTCTGACCCTGTGCCACTGGCACCTATGGTGTCGATGACACACCATTTGTCCCACTTTCCAGAAGAGCTAATTGGTACTTGATTATTTAATTTGGCAGAGACAAAGTGATATTCTCTTACAATTTCTGGTGCTTTTTGGGGGGGTTGGGAGGCAAAAGCAGCATTTTCTTATGAGGTTAGACTCTCTATTATGCTAAAGTTCCTATAGGAGTTGTTTACAAAGAAGAGAACATTGTATTGCCCGTGGTATTTATCAAACAATTTCGGAAGCCTAAAAGACAATAAATCAAAATAATGAATTGTCTTTGAATTTGTAGGCTTAAATCCCAGTATCTATCTATTTGTGTCCAGCATAGTGAAAATAGGATACTCATTTTGATCAGTGTTATATAAAATAATGTTTGGTGGTATTTATATTAACCATAAATAATTAAAATGTATACTGAAACTATTTGTTTTTCTTTTCTTTTTTTTTTTGCAGTGGTGGGGATTGAACCCAAGGCCTTGTGCTTGCAAGGCAAGCACTCTACCAACTGAGCTGTATCCCCAGCCCCCTGAAACTATTTTAATATGTCGTTCTAAAGAAAATATATTCTTTTAAATTAACTTTACTACATGCTAACCAAAAGTAAACGATGATGAAGCATTTGATGTACTATTCAAAGACATAATTGAAATTAAGGGTTCCCTATGAAATATTCACAACAAAAAGAAAAATTATCTTAGGATGCTTGCATCCCTATACTAAAATAAAAGGAAGTCTATTAAAGATAATTATTGAAAATAATTATATTAAAATTTTAAACATGATTCTTTTGTTAGAAGCATTCTCTTTTCACCTGGGTTGTAAACCTCTGTATCATCTTTTTAAAATTTTGTCTGATCTGTGCAAGAATGGGTGTCATAACTTAATATTTAAGTTCTAATGCGTATATGAACATCCTGTGTGGACTACACAGGAAGCAGTACACTGCTGAAAGGTTGCTCCCCTGTGGCTCTCCTCTGGCTCCCTGCACCCCAGGAACCATTGTCCTCCATTCTGCGTGGATAGTTATCTAACACCTTCTTTCCAGAGTCGCTTTGTCACATGTATGTTCTATGAATGCAATCTTTTTTTTTTTTTTTACTTTTTTGCTTGTTTTTAAACTGTATAAAAACTGTTGCATATTATAGGTAATCTGATTTGCATTTTTAATTCAGTATTTTACCTTTCAGATCCATCTATTGTCTAGTATGCACCCCTGGTTAATTCATTTTGCTGGATATAATATCACGTGGTGTGAAGAGAAGTCTATTGTGATAAACATGTGGAACATGCACTTAATTAGTTTTTTAAATGCTGGTGTGTCATTCTTGGTCCTGTCCCTAGCACACATGCATGAGAGAATCTCCACAAATTCCTGGGATATAGCTTATAAAAATGTTCAGCTTTTCTAGATACTGCCAAATTAATTCACAATGGATTGGTTGCTGCCTTACAATAAATCGGTAGTGTCTGAGAGTATCCATTGAGTGGTACACATCCTTGCCAGCATTTGGCATTACCAAATTTCTTAATTTTAGCAAATATAGTAATTGTGAAATGGTATCAAAATGGCCTTAGTTTGCATTTCTGATGACTAGTAAAATTGGGCACCTTTTCATGGTTGCATTAAAATTTTACTTTTTATGAAGTGATTAGTCATACATTCCAGTCATTTTTCTATTGGGCTATATTTTTATTTGTTGCTATAGTCTAGAAATTCTACGTAATATTGTTTTGTTCTTTACAAATGTCGTTAATCTCCCCTTCCTGTTTGTAATTTTATTTTTTATTATCTTTTTTGTGTGTCTTTTGATGAACAAATATTCTTAATAGCATTACAATTTATCAATCTTTTCAAGTTAGTGCCCTTTGAATTATGTTTAAGAATTCCTTCTTACCTTGAAGTCATAAAGCCTTCCCCCACATTTTTAAAAACTTTTGCCTTTCATGTTTGATCTCCAAATCACTGATAATTGAATTTTTTAAAGTATCAGTTTGAGGAACTGGTGATGTGGTACTTGCCGACCATTCATAGGGGTTCAATCCCCAGCACTGCAAAAACAAAACAAAACAAACAAATAGCATTTTCAGATGTGGTTGCCATAGCACGCAGTTCACCCACTTACAGAGTGCAGTTCAGAGGTCTTGGGTGTATAATAGTTCACCTTATCCGTGAATGTCTGAAACCTCAGATAGAACCAAACTCTCCATATGCTGTTTTGCCTATACATCTCTACCTATGCTCAAGTTTATACATTAGAGATTAATAGTAAGAGATTGACAGCAATAGCTTATAATCCCCTAGGTTAATTGTAATACACTATAATAAAAGTTATTAAAACTTGGAAACTTTATTTCCAGATTTTTCTATTTAGTATAATCAAACTGCTGATGACCATGGGTAACGGAAACTGCAAAGCAAAACTGTGGATGAGGAGGGACTGCTGCATCCGCAGAGTCGTACAGCCATCACTGCAGTCCACTTTAGAACAGTTTGTCACCCCCACCTCAGAAACCCACACCCATTAACAGTCACCTTACCTTTCTTGATACCCCCAGGCCTAGGCAACCACCTAATCTGTCTCTGTAGATATACTGTCCCAGATATTTCATGTTTCATGTAAATGGACTAATATAATATGTGATGATGGCTTCTTTTATTCAGTATGTTTCCAAGGTTCATTTGTGTTATAGCATGTAATTCTCCTTTCCTTTGAAATTGCTGCATAATATTCCATTGAATAGATACACTCTATTTGTCCATTCATCAGTTGGTAGACATTTGTTTCTATTTTGTCTGTTATGAATAATGCTGCTGTGAGTATTTGTATACAAGTTTTGTGTAACCAGTTTTGTTTCTCTTAGAAATAGGCCTAGGAGCCGGGTGTGGTGGTGCACACCTGTAATCCCAGCAACTCGGGAGGCTGAGGCAGGAGGATCTCGAGTTCAAAGCCAGCCTCAGCAACTTAGCGAGACCCTAAGCAACTCAGTGAGACCCTGTCTCTAAATAAAATACAAAATAGGGCTGGGGATGTGGCTCAGTGGCCGAGTGCCCCTGAGTTCAGTCCCCGGTGCCCCCCCCCAAAAAAAGAAAAAGAAATAGACCTAGGAATTGAAGTTTTGTC
>JAJEJO010003505.1:51766-223820 GCA_020662805.1 Glaucomys volans
TTCTATTTCATTCATCAGTTTTTAAAATTCTCCATGATAATACTACACTGAGTTAGTTACAGTAACATTCTGTTAGGTCCAGATGTCTGATAGGGAATGTAAACTGCCTTTTCTTCTTCAGGTGTGTCAAGGGAGTGTGTTCATCTCTGTACATCACCTGTCCAATTTCTGAAAACTTAAATTTCATTCTGACTTCTGTTGATGCTATTGTTCAGTCTGGAAGAACTAACAGACTTTCCATACTATGATCTCTGTCTTATTTAGCTCATCTTTAATGTCTTTCGAAAGGGCTTACATTTTCTCCTTAAAGTTTAGCACATCTTTTGATAATCTTATTTCCCAGAATCTTTCATTTGTGGCCATAGTCATAAATGGTGTTTTGTAATTTTTGTTGATGCATAAAATTTGCAGTTGATTTTTAAACATTGATCTTTTATTCAGATGTCTTCAAACTTATTTGTGTTCATTTGTTTACATTGATCTTGCGTCCTCTGTATAGATGATCATGACGTCTGTGTCTACAGAGAGTTTAGTATTCCTTTTCTCGCTTCGCTTTGTTTTGTGGTGCTGGGGATGGAGACCAGGGTGTCGCTCTTGCTAGGCAAGGGCTCCACCACACTGCCACCCTGATCAGCCCTCACTTTCTTTTCACTCTTGCTGTGTACATGTGAATATGTACATAATGGTAATGGGAAGTCTTTTCTCATTCCTGATTTTAAAAAGGATATTTTAAAACTTCACAATAAAGGATAAATGTAATTTACTGAATTTTTAACAAACACCTTTGATCTGGGTAAGAATATTCCTTTCTAGTCTGTTAGCTTAGAATTTGTCACTGAATTTTTTAATTTTTTAAAAAATGACTTTTTATTATATAATAAACGTGAAAATATTACTGGATTTTATCACTTTTCTGTGTATCAGATGATTATAATTTTTTTTACTCTAATACATTAGTGGAGTGGATGTGTTTCATCCTGTTTTTTTATAATGTATGATCACTGGCATCAGTTTGTTAATAGCTGTTGAGAGATTGACCTACGGTTTTCCTTTGTTCCTTGGACTCCTTGACATGTTTTTCATTGATGCTGTGTTAACTTCATAAATTGAGTTGCTGAATCATGCATCTTTTTCTATTATTCGTTTCTTAAATATTTAGTGGAACTGGCCAGTAGAGCCATCTGGGCTTGATATTTCATTTCTGGAAAGATTTTTGACTACTATTTCAATTTTTCTGATGGTTATAGGATGATTCACATTTTCCAGTTTTTCAGTCAGTTTTGGTAAATTTTTATAGTTCAAGAATTTTTCCTTTTCATCTAAATTGGATGTTTATTGGCATTTATAAATATTTATGTGTTAAACTGTCCTTGCATTCTCTACAACTTGGTTATTATATATTTTATTTGAACATTGGTAGAGTTTGTTACCCATAATTGAAGATTTTTATGAGTTGGCCAAATGAGTTGGCCTGGAAATTTTATTCTTTTCCTATCCCTGTCATCATTTAGTAAGCAATGTTATAATGACATGCAAATTAGTTTGAGAGTATTTTTCTCTTTTTCTATTTCTGAAAGTGTTTATAACCATCTAGAATGATCTATATTCCTTGGAAAATTATTTTACAAATTTTCTGTAAAGCCAGACGTGGTGGTGCATGCCTGTAATTCCAGCGGCTTGGGAAGGCTGAGGCAGGAGGATCTCGAGTTCAAAGCCAGCCTCAGCAAAGGCAAGGCCCTAAGCAACACAGTGAGACCCTGTCTCTAAATAAAATACAAAGTAGGGCTGGGGATATGGCTCAGTGGGTAAGTGCCCCTGTGTTCAATCCCCAGCACCAAAAAAAAAAAAAAAAAAAAAAAAATTACTTGTAAAACTATATGAACTCATTGTTTCTTTGTGGGAAGATTTGTAACTATTCTGTTTCTTCAATTAGATTGTTTAACTTTCTACTATTTTTATATTATATACATAGTCTTAGAAATTTGTACATTTCACCTAGATCTTCCAATTAGTGGCATAATTTTTATGGTATTATCTTGGTTTTTTAATCTCTAATGAATCTGTAGTTAATTTTAATATTGGTTATTAATGCCTATTTTGTAGATAACATTACCATACCTTTATTTTCATCCTTAGTATTATTTACTTTCTTTTTTGTTTCCTCAACTAGTCTTGCCAGAAATTGTTCTAACTAATTTCTTTAACTGATTACCTATATCATTAATAATCAGTCTTTTAAAAATACAGTGTTAAGGCTCTACATTTCTCTGGTTTTAGGTTCATCCTTCAAGACTTGATGAGAATGTTTTTATTATCAGTCATTTTCAGATATTTAAATGCTACAGATTTATTATTGATTAGGATATGTGTTGACATTGATCAAAATTTATAAGTCACAGAATATATACAGTAAAATTTCTTCTACCCACTTCCAGCTTATCACCACATACTCTTCTTACTCCCATTTTAAATTGTACCAATGTAAAAGATGTGTCGTATGTCTGCCTCCAGAGGTCAGTTCTAACTACTTTAAATTCATCTCAGTTTTTGTCTTGAACCATGAATTACTTGTATATGTTTAATTTCATATTATATGGGGAGTTATTTTTGCTTTCATTGTTATTTAGTCATTAGTTCCTAACTTTAATCACAATGTTGTCATAAAATGCCTCTGTGGTACCGCCAGGTTCTTGCAATGTGTTAATTCTTGCATTTTATACATATCTGGATATATATGCATAATGGAATTTCCTACTATATTGTGAATTTGTCCTTTTTAGTCATTAAATTTGTTCTGTATTGTGGATACAAGTCCCTTATCACTTATGTGTTTGGCAGATATTTTCTCCCAATCTGTGGGTTATCTTTCCATTCTCTGAACATGGCATTCATAGAGCAGAAGTTTTAAAAATTTTAATATCGTCCAGTTTATCAGTGTTTTATTTCATCCATTATGCTGGTGTTGTATTCGAAGGTTCACTACATGGCCTCCTGTTCTTTTTCCTAAGTTTTATTTTTTGAGTCATTTTATTGATTTTTTGAGGTTTGGGGGAGGGAACCCCGAGCCTGCGCCTTCTGGGCAGGTGCTCTGCCACTGAGCGCACCCTCCACCCTCTCTCTGTGAGTTAGCTTTGTGCTTTCCGTCCAGGGCTGTGATCCACTTCTGGATGATCAACTCTGTGAGAGCTGCGAGGGTTTGTTCATGTGTTTGCTCTGCATATGGATGTTTAGTTGTCTAGTACCATTTGTTGAAAAACTTTTTCCATTGAGCTGCCTTTGTTCCTTTGTCAGAGGTCTGTTGACTGTATGGATGTGCGCTTATTTCTGGGCTCTCTCTTGGTTTCACCAATCTGTGTCCGTTCTTTTGACAATACCATGATGCTCCTATCTAGGTATGGATTTCTTTCTTCCTTCTTGTCTTCCTTTCTCCCTCCCTTCCTTCCTCAACTGCTTGGCATATATTATCCTCATTTCTCTGGATTCCTGCTGTTCTTAATTTCTGGAAGATTCTCAACCATCATCTTTCAAATCTTCTCTATCTCCACTCTCTTTCCTCTCTTTAAGAAACTCCAGTTAGACATACATTAGATCATTTATTTTATCTTCCATAGCTTTAAACATTTTGTCAGCTTTTATCATCTGCTGTTACTGTTTTGCATGCTGGGTAATTATTGTCTCTTCTGTTTCAGTCCTCACTTTTGGGTTCCAACTGCCGTAACTCATTCATCCTCTCTTTTATACAAACATTTCGTTTTTGGAAATTGTATTGGATTCTTCCTCAAATCTGGTAATTTCTGCTTCCTCTCTCCTGGCTCTCTCATTTTGTGATGCCATCCTTTGTTTCCCTTACTGTTTCACAGATGTTTGTTTTATGCTGTTCTGATAATTCCCATGCCTGAAGTGCTTGACAGGGAGAATCTATTTGCTGACTCACTCATGGTGGTTTCTATCTGGACTTCGTAATTTTTTATTATGTGCTTATTTCTGGTTTATTTTACTTTATGAGAAATTTGGAAACATTAAACTGAAGAAACTTTCTTCAGAAGGAATTGTGTTTGCTTCAGTTGAAAGTCAGTAACACTTGATCAGGACGTTTCAGGGCCCTATTACAGGTTCCATTCAGGAGTGTCCCGTTTAGCTCTCATATTCCTTCCTCGAGAAGCTTCGATGTTGATTTGGACATTTTCCTCAAAGATGCCTTGCCTTTTGGGCACGCCTATTGTTCATTATTCTGCTTTTAGGACATGTAATTTTACCTGTGTGTTCCCCCCTTTGCATATTTCTCTTACTTCCTGTGAATGGAAAAAACAGCAAAATTATAGCTCATGCAAAACCTAGTGGTTTGATATCATGAGGACCTCTCAAAAATATCTAATCTGCAAAACTGGCCAAAGTAAGTGCCCTAAATCACAAGCGTTCCTACTATCTCTTGCCTCCCACCTGCCTTTAGTTTTTCAGTCCTTACCTTTCTCCTTCTAAAACGTATTTCTCGCCATTCCACTCTTTCCCCAGCTGTTGGTCTTGTTCTCTCTAGAGTGCATTTAATTCATTTCAAACTCTCAAGATCCTTCAATGTCTGCACCAAATCTTTTTTTCTGATTTTCGTTATTCTCTGGCTTCTTTCATGCTGCTCATTTTTTCTGCATGAACTGCCCTACATCTATCCTGTTCCCAAATTTATTTATTGAGGTCTATCTCAGATGGTTTCAGTTTTATTCAGATTTTCAGAATTCTTCCTAACTGAAAGTAACTTTTCCCACATTGAGACTCTACGGTACTTTGTCTTCTCTCATAGCAAGTCTGTGTGTAGCTGTGTATCACAGTCAAAATTCTTTGGGGAATTTTTTTTCTTGAAGTCATCCACCCTGATGGCTTCCACATCATAGGGACTAATAAGTGTGTGTCAAAAGTCATAAATTATACATAATTTAAAATTAAAGAATGATCCATGGAAAAATATTTCAGCTTCTTATGAAGCTGAAATATGTATTTGTGTATTTATGTATTTGTGTATTTATGTATTTGTGTATTTGTGTATTTATGAATACACAAAGTTAACCTCATATTCAGGAAGGTATTAATGTTACTTTATCTAAGAAAGCCTGTGGAATGATTTTTAAACTTTACAAGTAACCCAAATGAATGTTTCTTAACCATGAACATGTCTTCAACTTTGATATATTTTGCTTCCATGAGGTGTGTTTTAAAATTTTCCTCAGAGATAGTTTGATGGTAATCCTGGCAATCTATAGTCTTTTATAGGAAGTATGAACCTTATATTTCTTGTCATATTCAGAATGGTTTTGAGAGTGAGTTGTTAACTTTCTAAGAAAATTGACCTCTATGTTTTAACTCGTAATTAAAAATTAGCTTGACAAAAGTTGTATTTGTAGTGTTTCTCAAGACCCAACCTTTATTGCCTTGTTGGTTTTTTGGTTTGTTTGTTTGTTTTTTGTAATTCAGCTCTTTTAAATCATTGATGTAGATGAAGCTTCGTAGATGTTTGTAATATAAAGGAAAAATGAAAGGTATTCCATCTAGATCTTGGCACTGTTATCACTCCACCTGCACATGCTGGTGATTGAAATAAGGGAAATGTCCAGCCTTTAAGTTCTTTCGTTTAATATCTTATTTCTTCCATAATTAGTTTAATACATTTCTCAGGGGTTTTTTTTCTACTTGAAAATCACCAGTGGACTAAAGTCAGTGAATATTAGTATTTCTGGCAATTAAAAATGCCCTCCTCCAAGTTGCCATCACACACCTGATCAACTAGTAAGAATAGGCACAGCAGTGAAGTGTCGCAGAACCAGCAAGGCGTGGAGAAACAGGTGCGCATGCGCACTGCTGTTCACACTGTGAGCGGATTCAGTACTTCTGTAGAGCGATTTGGGAAAAGGTTAAATGTAATCCTTATCTTTAGGCCAAATGATTTGGGTAACATACTATAAAAGCAAAATATCATGATAGCTGGTTCAGAAATATATATATGAGTAATCTTAAATACTAGAAATATCCAAGATTGGAAGTCCTGTGGCTACAGAAGTGAGAGGCAAGAGCAGAAAGTGAACCTTTCTTCCACCACCTTCTCTCAGCAGTTTCATGTGGTTTTCTTCTCAGGCTGTAGCCTCTTCCCTTCCACATGCACATGTTCTCCAGTTCAGGACAGCCTTCTTTCTGTCCAGGAGCTTCTCAGAGTTTGTGCTGTTATTTTTATTACTCTTGTTGTTACCACCTTTAATATCTAGACCCATGCTTCCTGTCATTTCCCCAAGGTTGCTTTAGAGGAAGGCAGCCAGCAGCCTGTCCTAGTTTGTCATCTGATACTGCTGAGCTTTTTGAGTGCTTTGCCCCATAAAACTTGATTTCTGTCACTGCCCCTCAAAAGATTTCTTGTATGTTCAGAATTTAATGAAATTGACTCTCTCTTCTCTCTTATTATTCCCAATTACTGAGTTTAAAGGGACTATTATCAAACAAGAAACAAAAGGCAAGAGACTATTTTCAAGGACAATTGGTCTATAACTGTGTATCAATATACAGAGACCAATACATCTATGAAATAGAGAAACAAGCTTTAAAACATTTCAAACATTTCCTGTTTAGAAAAAGACTCATCTTTTCTAGTACACAGTTATAAGAACTGGCCAAGTCCTCCTACAGATTTCTCTAAGAGAAATCAACATTTTTAGAGAGGCCAAATAAAAATGAGATACCCTATCACCACCACACTCTGGAGCTCAGATTTGTTATTATCAAGTACTTTTTCCTCCTCCAACATAACTGGGTTTGTCCAGCCATCTGCAATATAACTCTAAAAATCTAGCACAGAGGAGGAGCAGAGTCAATAGTTGAGCTAATAATCACAATCCAAAATAAAGGAAAACTTTGTATATTAATAATATCTATCATACTGGGTTGTTGCAAAGACTAAATAATCTGCATAAAATGCCTGGTGCAATATAAATACTCAAAATTCTAGTAGTTGATGTGTATTGTGTAGAACTGGTAAGGTTGTTAGTATGAACAACCAAATGCATATATTTTATTGAAAATAATTATTATAGGTATTTTAATTACTAAAGCAGTTTCTTATCATCTTGCATTGTGTTCCTGTTCCCAGCATCCTAAGGTTACTTTTGTATTGCTTCCACATTTGGATTTTCTGATTTCCAGACAGATAAATATTGATTTATGCAGTGCTGGTTGAAAGTATGTCATACATGAAGCAGTTACTCTTGCATTTCAGAAAATGTTGCATTCATAGCTAATATATTTGGTGGTGATTAAAGGTTCCCTTAAGACTAAACTAACTGTCCATTGGTAGCATGGCAGACTAGATTCCCTGATCAATTTTTCCTTTGGAAATGCTAAATAAAATTGTTTTTGAAGATGCTAAATAAAATTGTTTTGGAAAGTGTGTTCACGAGCTATTAGATTAGTTAGGATACTCAGAGACAAAACACTGAATGAAAACAGAAGCAGAGCACTGGAAGAAACTCTCAACTTGAGGTTGTTCTCTAAACTGAGTGAACATGAACTTAAGTTTTGTTTTGAGTGTTTTATTTTCTTTCATTTGCTGCCTGAATTCACAATATCAGAGTATTCCAAAAAGTTTGAAGCTGTGAACTTAAATTTATCTAGAAATGCTTATGTCTCTAGGTGTCTGTTAGAAGGACATGATTGATAAAGAAGTCACTTTCAATTCCACTAGATAAAGCTCCAATAAATATGAGCTCACTTTTAAAAAAGAAACAAAACAACATGAGGAAACACAGTGCCTTCAGAAATTATGAGTAGCAGAGTGAGCCCTGCGAAGACTTGAGATATTGGAATATCAGCCATAAAATAGAAATTAGTCATATTTAATATGATATATATATATAGTAAATGTTTAAATGAATTTAAAATAGTAAAAGCAACAGAGTCTTCAAACTACAAAACATTTGCAGAAGAATAAAACTGGTAAAAAGAAAAACAAAACAGTTGAAATTAAGAACTTGAATGGATCTGACAGCAGATTAGACATAGAAGAGAACATAGAGAATATAGGAGAGACTGAAATAGATGAAAAATATGAAAATAAGACTAAGGGAAATGAAAATAATGGGAAAAAAATCAACATTCTTCTAAATGTGTTCCATAAGCAGGAATGAGAAGGAACAGACATTGAATTCCATAAGGAGTAGAGAAAAGAAGGAAGAAAGTCAGGTCACAGCTGAGAATTTTACTGTATGTGTCAAAGACTTATCAATGATTTAGCAGACTAACATGTCCTGATCAAAATGAGTAACATGCCTGCAAAGGCTTAGAGAAATCATAAAGAAGCTGATGAATACTAAAGACAAGAAGGAGATCTTAAAGGCAGCCAGATTGACGTACCTTCAGAGGAATAGCACCTGGCTTTTCAACCTGAACGTGCTAGCCACCAAACCTCTTTGAAAGAACTTGAATGTTGCAGTGGGGTTAAAAGAATGTGGTGTTTGTTGGGAAGTCAGAGGTCAAGGAGAAGTGATAAAGCCAGACATTAGTAAATAAATGGTCTATTTAAACAGCTGCCGACTAGATAAAATAATGATAGTAGCAATATAGAATGAGAAAAACAAATGAAATTTAAAATAATTGTTGAAGGTGAATCTGGAAGTGGACAATACAACTTAGAATTTAAGTTTATTGTTTAGAAGATAGCAAAATGGCTTTAAAATTTGATAAATGAAGCATGGTTATTGAGGCTGAAATATAGTAAATGACTTCTAACCAGAAAGAGGAAGAAAAAATTATTCAGAATAAAATCAAAGTAAATAAGGAGAAAAAAATGACATGCACAAAAGAGCAAATGGCACAAAAGAAGAGGAAGACGACAGGAAAATATGCAAGTGCCCATTTAAAAGACAAATATTGATTTGATTTTTAAAAGAAAATTCAAAATCTGCATGCTGTTATATCTCTGTGAAAATTAAGGGTGCAGAAGGGTTTAAAAGATTGGAGAAAAAAATATACCCAGCAAATTCTTGCCCCCCCCCCAAAAAAAAAGGTAGTAGTCATATCTGTTTATCACAGACAAAAGTGACTTAAAGGCACGATCAATACTGGAGAAAAAGAAATTGAGAATCATTTGATAACAAAAATCTAATCAATGAGTAGATAAAGCATTTCTATGGACTTTCTGACCTCAAAATAATATAACAGAAAGCTCTGCAGCTATAAAGAGAAATAGACAAATCGACCAGCATAGTGGGAGATTTTAGTGCACATTTTAAAGTAATAGCTCATGTGGGGAAAAAAAAAGTAAGTTACAGAAGTTTGCTGCAATGGACACACATGGAATATGGTACTCAGCAACTGCAGAAAACACACAACATTCATTTCTTAGCAGTCATACGTGGAGCTTTTAAAAAATTGTGTGACTTGCCATCAAATAATCTCAACAGGAAGATACACTACATTCCTTAGCCCTAAACCAAGTACGACCAGTGTCTGTACAGAAAGAGGGAAACAAATCTCCAGAGAGAACACATCGTGGGAGGTAGAGGCAGAAACTGGAATGATGTGTCTATAAACCAAGGCACCCCAAGACTGCCAGCAAATAACAGAAGCCAGGACGAGGACTGGGGCCAGTGCTCCTTCAGAGTCTCCCCAGGAGTAACTCTGCCCACACCTCAGTGTTCAGATTTCCACCTGCAGAACTGCCGGACAGTAAGTTTTTCCTCTTTCAAGGCACCCAGCTTGTTGTTCTTTGCTATGGCAGCCCTATGAATGAATATATTCCATATGCTGGGGTGTTAAGAAAGACTCATCAGTCAAAGGATAAAAAGGGCATTAAAAATGTTTTGAACTAAATGATAATGAAAATGCTATATATCTAAACCTAAGAGATGGTCCTAAAGCAACATATAGAGAGATATTTAGAGTCTTAAAAGCAGAAAAGAAAGGATAAACATAAATGATTATGCCAGGCAGTGGCACATGCTCGTAATCCCAGTGACTCAGGAGTCTAAAGTAAGAGGATCACAGGTTCCTAACCAGCTTAGTCAACTTAGGAAACCCTGTCTCAAAAAATAAAAAGGATTGGGGATGAAGCTCACTGGTGAAGTGCACTTGGGTTCAATCCCCAGCACCTAAATAAATATCCTAAATGAAAGAATACAAAATAAACTTGAGCAAAATAGGAGGAAAGATGTAAAAACAAAGGCATATAATGAAATAAAAAACGAAAATGCAATAGACAGTGTTAGATAAATTGCAGGAACATGATATTGAATATTTGAAAAAGCAAATCAGAAAAATATAGGTAACATTCATTTGCATACACATGAGAAACAAAATTACATATTTTGCTATTTCAGGATGCAAATCTATGATAAAATATTCCTGGAGTCATTTACCTCTGAGCCAGAGCTTAATGGCATGGGATAAATGAATAAGAGAATGAAAAGGGAATAGGCAGGAAATAAGAAAAGAAAAGGTGAACTTTTTAATACTCCGTGTTTTATATTTTCATAGTTTTTAATAGACCTGTTGTGACTTTCCTATTCACATCCCCTGTCCCCTTTTCTGTTTTTAAAATCAAGGTTATTTTGGACATGGAGACCCAAGTTCACAAGCTGAGAGAAGAGCTGATCACCGTGAACTCACAGCGGAAACAGCAGCTGGTGGAACTTGGTCTTCTTCGTGAGGAGGAGAAGCAAAGGGCCGCAAGGGATCATGAGACTGTGGTCAGTAAGCTGAAGGCTGATTCAGAAAAGATGAAGATGGAGCTGAAGAAGACGCACGCCGCGGAGACGGAGATGACGCTGGAGAAGGTGAGGCAATTTTTAATAGACAGGCAAAGCCATCTTTAAATCCACCCATGTCACTCTGACACTCAATCTCCAAAAGGTGATAGACATGGACTTGCTCTTCAAATTCATAAACACTTTAAGGAGCAAGTTCACTACCTTGTCTAAACACGGCTAAAATAATCTAGGGAATTCCCTAACTTTATCCATGGATTTTGTGGAAGGGATAATACGGAATATTCCATTCCATAATAAGTAAATATGTGTTGTGATTCAGCAGTATTATAATGTTGTCAAGTATTATGCTGATTTTAGATTCTTGGGCAGTAACACTGAATTTTCCTAGTTTAGACTAAGTTTCATGCTTTCCCAGGTATCTGATAATCATTTCTAGACTTTGTAGTTATTTTATAACACTCTAACATAAATGATAACATGTGTTTTCCAGGTTGATATTTTAGTAAAAATAACAGAAGTTTCTTTAGAATTATATGTTAGTGAAATAATGTCAATATAATGTTTGCACATTTTGGATTGACTCACATTCAACTTGCAATCTCAAATGTCCTTTCTTTTGATGTTCTGAAAACATATAAATATTTTAACCAGGTACTCAACTGTGAATTGCCAGTAATCATTAGCTATAAATTGCCCCTTGGGCAATTTGTTTCTGTGTCTTAGGAATGAGAAACTTGAAAAAGGGAATTGAAGAATCAGCTAATTCTGTTCAGTTTCTCTACCTCTTCTTTGTCTTCAGATAATAAGAGTTCACTTCTGCATTCTAAGCCTTGCCCCTAGACTGCGATCTTGAGGTGTTTGTTTTAGAGTGTCTTAATTCATCTCAAAGCTAGACTTCAGCAGTCTGCCCTTGGGCCACACAGACCAGAACTCAGAAACAAATAGGAAAGGGGTGCTGAGGAGGCAAGGGGGAGCTTGACTTTGTGGAGGAACAGCAGGGGTAGGGTATGACTGGGAATGAGGACCTCAGAGGAGAAGGCAGGTAAGGGCAGGGAAGACCTCAGGAGCCAGGCCCAGGTCAGAGAAGCCTGCAGGGGCCACATGAAAGGCTTTGTTTTGACTGCAAGTGGAGGAGGCTTTGTGTTTTTTTTTGTTTTTAATTTTTTTTTTTTATTTTGGTCATTGTACACAAATGGAGTACAACTGTTGTTTTTCTGTTTGTGCACAAAGTAGAATCATACAATTTGCGTATTCATACATATACATAGGGTAATGATATTTGTCTCTTTCTATTATGTTTCCTTCCTGCTCCCTCCCCACCCCTCATTTTCCTCTATACAATCCATCCTTTCTCCATTCTTCCCTTACCTCCCCCCACTCCCGTTATGTGTCATCAACCACTTATGAAGAATACAAGCAACAATAGGTGTTGGTGATGATGTGGGGAAAAAGGCACCCTCATACATTGCTGGTGGGGTTACAAATTGGTGCAGCCACTCTGGAAAGCAGTATGGAGATTCCTTAGAAAACTCAGAATGGAACCACCATTTGACCCAGCTATCCCTCTCCTTGGCCTATACCCAAAGGACTTAAAATCAGCATATTACAGTGATGCAACCACATCAATGTTTATAGCAGCCCAATTCACTATAGCTAGATTTCGGAACCAACCTAGATGCCCTTCAATAGATGGATGGATAAAGAAACTGTGGTATATATACACAATGGAATATTATTCAGCCATAAAGAATAATAAAATCATGACATTTGCAGGTAAATGGCTTGGTGGTTTTTGAGCAGAGAATTGATGTGATCCAACTCACACTTGAAAGGGATTTCTCCAACTGTGTTCTGAGAATAGACCAAATGAGAGAGACCAGTGAAAAGACTGTTGTAATAATGTAGATAGAAGGTGATAGAGTCTTGGGCCTGGGCAGTAACAGCAAAGATGATAAAGAGACTTGGAATGTTTTCTGAAGGTAGAGCTGACAGGATTTGCTGTTGGCTTAGATGTGGGGCATGCTGGGTGCAGTCACGGGTAACACCAAGGTTATTACCCTGGCCAGGTGGAGTTCCCCTTTGCTGAAAAAAGACTCAAGATCAAGAGGTCAGGCCCTTCAGGGAATACTCAGGTTAAGAAGGCTTTTAAGCGTCTAAGTGGGGATCTTAGTGATAATTCTATCAAAGCAGTACAAAGTAATAATGCTTTGATGCTAAAATAGGCAAAGTTTGAGGAATTAGGAAATCTCCTCATACAGAGTAGCCTGTGATCCTGGTGATGGCAGGTGAGAGGCTGAGCAGAGTGACAGTGGTGTTACCACGCACTCTTCTGTTGGCTCCTACAGCTCCTCTTGGCTTCAGGCATCTCTGCAGTGGTTGAGGGTATTGCCAAGTAAATGTTCTTAAATGGCACTGATACCGGGGTACCTTGACTCAAGACAACTGGGCACACCAAGGCAGATGTGTAAAACATCCAATTTAAGCCTCAGTTTTCTTGCATTTTATAATCACATTTCAAATGTTTCTTTTAAATAAGAGAGAAGCTTTTTCATGAGGTTTGTGTGTGTTACAAAGTGATTTACAGGTTGCAGTTAGTGTTTTTTTTAAGTACTAGAGATCTTTGGTAATTCACACAAAGGCATTATTCTAGGCATTGTGGGGTACAAAGAAAACAGAAGAGAGAGGAGTGGGCACTGCCTCAAATGGTTATAAAATGGTACTGACCACAGACAGAGACACATGCACACATATGCAGAGAACTATAGTGCAAGTAGAATGTGAACCTGGGGGAAATTATTTTCTATTATGGAAATCAGGGGAAATTAATTGGAATAGTTGTCATTTGAACTAGATATAGTGATGATGTGTAGGATTTTGAGGAATAAACATAGAGGAAGGCATTCCAGGCCAAAGGTCATACCAAGCAAGAGCAAACCAAATTGTTTACATGGCATGCAGGCTAACCAAGCAGAGTGGGGTGGTCAGGCTCAAAGATAGTTTATGGATCAAAACTAGTTTTGGAAACTTAAGTGGTGATAAGTCGGTTTCGTTTTTGTTTTGTTTAGTTTTGCTTTTTTGGTATTGGGGATTGAAACCAGGGGTGCTTAACCACTGAGCCACCTCCCCAGCCCTTTTTATATTTTATTAAGAGACAGGGTCTTGCTGAGTTGCTTAGGGGCCTCACTAAAGTTGCTGAGGCTGGCTTTGAACTCGTGATCCTCTTGCCTCAGCCTCCTGAGCCACTGGGATTACAGCGCGCGCGCACCGCAGTGCCCAGCTGGTGATGAGTACTTTCACTGCCTGGGGTTACCATGAGAAGCTACTGAAGGTTGTCTGAGATAAAGTGTCAAGATTCGGGTGATAATTAGGAAATGATTCTGTCTGTGTTGGCCAGATATCACGGGAGCAGAAGGGTTGACTGGGACTGAACTCTCCAGGTGAGAGGCCTGGGCAGCTAGAGGTCTGTGAGGCTTGCAGGTGTCTGGCAATGGAATGGAGAACCATCCCTGAGATGGTGTTGATTAGTCTCAAGTATAACTTCAGCTCTTAATTAGTTGGAAACAGGAGAAGTTTCTGGTTTGGGTAGAAAGGATGAAGTCAGTTAGGACAGGTTGAGCTTGAAGTGCCGCCCTGCACAGAGCTGGGGTGTTCACTTGCTGTTGAGAGAACATTCTGCATATCCTAAGGAAAGGAGGACTGGAAAGGAAGAGCTGCAGGGTCCCCTCCTAGAGAGGGTGTGAGCTGAGGCCTTGGGAGTGTTGAGACTGTTAAAGAGAAAGAAAGGAGTAGAAGAAAATAGAGGGAAGGAAGGAGGGTGGGAAGGAAGAAGCAAATGAGGCATTTCTGAAGGAAGAACGTAAGGGAACAGCTGCATTTCAGAACCGAGGGAAGAAACAGTCAAGAAGGGGGATCAAGGTAAAAGAAGTATGAGAAGTATGTATTTTCATGGAAATAGAGGAAAGGAATATTTGAAAAGGAGGATTGTCAAGAATGTGACAGAAAATCAGGAAGGATGAGGGTTGAGGAAAGGTCACTGGACTTGAAACTGAGAAGTCATTGATGCTCTTGGACGGGCACTGACAGTGACAGCAGAGACAGAACCCGCTGCAAAGGTGAGCGAGGAGGTTCAGAGGAGTGACGCGCTCTTGTTTGTGAAAATGGTTTAAAAATTAGGAGGTCTGGCTGGGATGTAGCTCAGAGAGAGCACTGGCCTAGCAGGCGTGAGGCCTGGGTTTGATCCCAGCACCACAAACAACAGTAGCCCCAAAACAGGGTGTTATAAGTCCAGAGAGCAGGAGGAGTTAAAGAAGATGTATTGTTAGTCTGTTGGGTCTCAAGCATTTTAACGTAGGGAGAAGGGACTAATGGAGAGGAAGAGCTTTCTGGCATGGAGAACAGTCAGTGGTGTGTCAGAGGGGGACCTAAGTGAAGTCACAGCCCTGGCTGACCTCCGCCCCTGGCTTTAGGGGTCCTGATGCAGGACATGTGGCTGGGTTCATTCCTGGAACTGCCCCACTGTGTCCTGCCCTTGGTCCCAACGCCTGCCTCTTCTGCCTGCAGCCTTCTGTGCTTTTCCTACCTGGCCTCATCTCATGGTGCTGCAGTCTGGCTCCTTACACCACACCTCACCCACTGCTCTGTTGCCTTCACGTCTCTTCTCACTTTCTAAAATCATCTTTTGATTCGTGTTGGCTTTTTTCTTCTCTATTCCCTCCCACCCACTAGAACATCCCTCCATGAGCATGTCCATCTTATTCATTCCTGTTTTGTTAATGCCTCGAAAATCTGGCATGTGGCTTGTGTTCATCACCAGTGAATGAGTGACAGAAGGCTGGTCTTTAGACTAGGGAGAGGGAAGAACAGGATGAGTAACAATGTGGAGAAGTTCAGCGACAAGACTTAAGAAAACCTTGGAGCTAAAATTCTTAGTAGACTCCAGTAGTCTGCTTAGGTGTGGAGTTTCAAGAAAACGAAGCAGCCAGGCTGAGTAAGCAGGGAGGGTGCCACTGGAAGGAGGAGGAGAGGAAGGAATCCGCTGAGAGGGAATCAGAGTCATCCTGCAGATGGAGGAGGGAGCAGGAGCAGCACGAGTATGGAAGAATGGAATGTTCCTGAACTGAACTGAGAATACAAATAAAGCAAGAACACAGAAAAGTGAGCTTAGTAGTTTAGTTGACATGGAGACAGCACTGGGGAGGTTATCCAGAATGCAGGGACTTGTCAGCATGGGGACAGTCTGTCCCCAGGGGCACAGTGCTGCAAGTAGGCTGGAGTTGAGTGCAGAGTTTGATTTTTGTTGGTAGAATTTGCCAATCACCAAAGCCATATGATAAAATCCAAGAGCTGATTGGAAATAGATAGACAGACAGACAGACAGACAGACAGACAGATGAAAAAACAAAAGCAAAAGCATTGAGCTTTTAATATGACGAGTTATTTGTATTTCCAACTGATAGATGTTTTAAATTAAGGAGTTTAGCATTTCCAAATGCAGAGTGGACTGAGTAAATAACATGACTTGTGAACTGTTAGTTTCTAAAGTTCCACAGTCGTGGTGCTTTACAAAATCAGCGTTCATTAACAGTTAGATGAGGTAATAAAAGGGTGATTGACTGAGAAATTCAGCAAAGCTCCTGTGAATGGGAATGTGGATAATGGGGATTGTTATTAACTTACTCAGATTCAATTTCAACACGTAAATATTCTAGCCAGTGCAAGATGCATTTTTTTTTTTTACAGACTCCATTTTGATTCATTGTACACATAGTTTGTGTTCAAATGTTTGTAAGCTAGGTGTGGTGGTGCACACGTGTGGGTCCAGATACCAGGAGGCTGGGATGGGAAGATCACTCGAGCCCAGGAATTCTAGCCAGCCTAGACCACATGGTGAGATGTGTCTCAAAAAAAAAAAAAAAAAAAAAAAAAGGCAATCAAATATTCATTCCTGTTAGTGTTGTAATTTCCTCCATATTAATAAATTAAACACAAAGCATATTTTTTTCAGGTATAGTTGTAATTTTTCTACACAGATTAATAAACATTTGAGTTCTTCCTATGAAAGTCCGGATTTACACTAATACTCTGGTAATTTAGTTTCTAATCTGTTGTGTCATTCTGCAAACTTCTTGATTCTTCCCACAGAATCTTATAAAAAGTTTAATGTTGTGTCATGTTTAAATAAATCTGAGTCAAAATATTTGCTAGGAGTTCAAAATTCAGTCAGGATTGAAGGTTTTAGAAATTAATTTTTCATCATTGAGTATAAAATGGAGGTTCAAAGAGACGAGGGCAATAACACCAGAATAATAAATAATCTAAATGTAACATTCCCCGTGGCCTGGTTTATTTCAGTAGCACTTACACTGTTAAGGTTATAAAAGAATTCCTAAGTCCGGCTCCTACCTGGGTGTCTGTCAGCAGCGATTTAGACCTAGATGAGATCTTCAGTGGCCTTGAGTTAAAAGGAACATGCGATAGCTCCACAAGGTCACAATGCTTGAAGTAAAGAATCCAGGGGAGTAAGTGATTGGCATTTGCAAAGGGAACGCTTCTTTTCTTCCCTTTTAAAATCTTCTCAAACAGAATTGAAATAAAGTCCATAAAATATGAACCTTTGCAAAATTAAAGAACATTACTAAGTGATGATAGTATTTCAGAAGATTGATTAAAACCTTGGCATTTAAATTTTATCATTATTTCAGAAAACTTTTCAGCTATTTTTAAAATAACCTTTCTTTGAATAGAGGGAAAGTAGAGACACATGTTAAACTCCCTGTTGTCTCACACCACCCAGATATAATTGGTAGTAATGATTTAACATGTATGTAAAATAGCTGTATCCACTTAGCCGGCTGAGACCATGCTCAGTAAACAATTCTTTCTCTTGCTTTTTGAAAACTTTTGCTAAGAATATTCAAATTCCATTTGAAATTCATTGAGAATATAGTGATCATTGTTTTGTGGTATTCCATTTTATGGGTGTAGCATAATTTATTGTGTTTTTCTTTTATTTTGGGACATTTGGATTTTTTTTAAAAAAATTATTTTATGTGGAGATTAGTATCTTTATACAAAAATTTTTGTCAACATTCCCAATTTTTTCCCCCTTAGGTTAACATCCCTGTACAATTACCAGGTCAAATTGCATTTCAGAAATTTGTGCTAATTTATATTTATCCTGATAGAGTGTCTGTTTGACCTAACCCATCCTTAGTATTATTAATACTTTTCCTTAACTTTTGCTGTTTCATGAAATTGGTTATCATTTTAAGTGCAAGAAATTGAACATTTAGAGTAGATTTCTTATTTGTATATAACTGTCAGTGTGTTATTACCTATTTATTTTTTTTGCCAGTTTCTCTGACCTAATGTTTTTCATAAATTTACAGGAACTCCTTTTACATTTAGAATGATAAAACCCTATTGTCAGTGTGGCAAATATTTTTGGTAGTTGTCTTTTAATTTTGTGAGACACAAAATTTGGTTTTATTGAGTCTAATCTGTTCATCTTTTCTGTGTGAATTCTCTGTGATATTTTAAGCTTAACATTTTGATATTTGAATATTTATTAACGCATTACACATTTATTTCAGTTTACTCTGCTAAGTAAAATGCGCTTAAGAATTTGACATAGTATTCAACAGCGTGGGTTCTGGTCTGTGATTTTAAGTGGTAGCTGAAGGATTATGCTGGAATTCTGCCAGCCTGAAGTCATTAAAACACTCTGAGCAACAGTTCAGCATCTTTTTCAAATTTAAGAAAGGCTCCATATGGCATGATTATTCAGAAAAGCTAAGGTCATAGAAGCTACTTAAACCTTTGAAATTTATAATTAAAGGATTAATATTAACTTATAGAGACATTGTCATTTTGGCTTAAAAAGGATTTCTGATCTCAATTCTGTCCTTCCAACTTTGATCTTTTCCTTGACTTTTTTCTTTGCTAAAAAAAGTGAAGTTTTATATCCTTAAATTTTAAAATTAAATAATAAGATTTATAAAAATCAATTGCCAAATGACACTCAGTATCATTTTTATTGTACCCCATGAATGATGGTGAATTTGAAATTGGTATTTCCCTGAGAGTGTATAGCTTCAGCCTGATATAATGGACTGCATGCAGTGACACCTCTAAACTTATTAATAAATTAACTTAGAAAAGAAAAAATACAAAAATGCCAACTTGGAAAACTTGGGATGTGTACCTGTTTTAGGTGTACTGAATTGGTGTTCACTTATATTAAGGTTGAGAACTTGAATGTGTCTTTGGATGGATGATTACCTTCTTTGAGTGGTGGAAGGGGTTATATTTTGCTTATAAAGAAGTGAAGACTTCGTTGCCATTTTGACAAAATTCCAAATCAAACCAATTCAGGTATTTTAGTTAAGTTGGTTTATATATCTCCTATGTAGCAGGAGGTAGTGCATTTTTCTTTGTCTATACTTCAATTCTAGCTCCTTCCTAATTTGTCTGAGTTCTGATGTGAGGCACCTGGTTCAGAAGGCATCAACTAAATCAAAACTGGAATCACATCTAGGCTGTTCATTTACTAAAAAAAGAAAAAAGAAAAAAAAGAGCAGTTATCTGTCATCACTTATGCTTGATATTTCCATTGTCAAGGGTCCATCCTTCCTCGAGTGGAGCTGCAAAGCCCAGGTATTGTGTAGTCACAGCTGTGACACATGAGAATGGGCTGCTCCCTGCTGAAGGGCTTTTGGTTTCCTAGAGTCTTCTCTTCTCCTTCTCCTTGCCTCTTTGCTGAGTGTCAGAGAACACTTCTGTTTTCTAGCAATCTGGGAGATCCAATCAAAGCTTAACTTCAAAGTTTTCCAAGACTAGAGAAACTGTTTTATTTGAAGAAAATAAAAAGACAGTGCATTTTATATTAAGATCATTTGAAAACAAAATCTAGAATTAAACATGAATCATTGCTTATTTTTAAAGTGAGCATTTAAAATTTATGAGGAGTTTTTTCTTGTTATTTTCCTACTAACTCTCCAATATTCCAGTAGAGCCATTAAAAATGGGAGTTCTGCCATTGACCTGAAGTTGTTGTTTTTCCCTTTTTTAATTACGTGAAAAAAATTCATGTAAAAATTGAAAATCTCTTAGGTCAGTGCAGCAAAAGATCTTGATTTGACTTTAGAAGTTATTGAAAATAGAATGGTTTATTTGCTATCTTCAGAGGTTGATATCTAAACCCAGACAACTGGGAGCGAGTAAAAAAAGCCAATGTTTGTGCTGTGTGTGTGCACACAAGCAAGTGCACTCTGTCCATTTGGGTGGTTTTTTGTTTGTTTTTGTGTGTGTGTATGTATTTAAGATTTGTGTTAATAAATATATATGCCTTTTAATCTTCTTATCCTCACGACTAAACCTGTATAAGTCTTATTGGACAGCGTATCTTTTTCCATATCACTGAAGAAAGTAAAAGGAAATTTTATATACTTCATTACTATTTTATTATAATGAAATTACTACAAATAAGAATGAAATCATGGCACTGTTTTGATAGTTCACCATTTGTGCAACCTGATTTGTCCAGGAAAGTCCCAGTTTATACCTGTCATCTTCGTGACTCATATGACTTGTCATTTTCCCAGCCAGTTTCTCTCTTAAACATGTCCCACCTCCATGTTGTTATATGCCACCTTAACTACAGGGTACTTTTTAGATAAAGGATCCTTCTTTTCTTCTGATTCCTGTAACTTCATTATTGATTGTTAAAGTAGTTGAAACATTATTTTAAATGAGTGCCTTTCCAACAGTAAAACTGACCTTAGGTTATAGATAACTAGACTATAATTATTTTAATATTCCAGGCAACCTGATGTTTTTTCCACAGTAGCATTTTATGCACATAGAACCTAAAGTATTTCCCATTTATTAGGAGACTTAGGAAAGCTGGGGTGACATTCTTGACTCCTGGTTGTGATGTTCTGTGAGTACTGGGTGTGAGGTTGAGTCTCTGAGGTTGCACGGTGCTGTGGGTATGGTATAGTGGAAGAGTTCAGAGCTTAGAGTCAAATCTGGCTCTAACACTCATTTGTAATAGCATTTATTTTCTGTGGACCTGGGTTCCCTGATTCAATATTGTGAAGATTAAATAAGTTGATAATTGAGAGTGACAGGTAATTTAAATTAAATACATTGTGGACACAGTAGAAAAACAGCAAGTACATAGTCAGAAAAAAAGTGCAGTTAGCTTTAAATAAATGTCTTTATTTTCATAAGTAACCCTAGGAAATGCTAATTAGGACTAGATACTATTTTTGATATTGAAAAATAGATTATTTTAAATCATACCAAGTATCATTTTTAGTTAATGTAACAAATACCAAGAATGAGTGAATAAAAACTCTCAAGTGCTGATAATGGGAATGAAAGCCTTTGGTAATCTCTTATGGACCTTAAAAATATCTCTCTTTTGACCTGTAATCTCTTCCTGGGTTAGCAGAACATAGATATCAAAACTTTAAAAAAGTTATCCATCTAAAAGTGATTGGTCTCCCTCATGAATATTGTAAAAAAATTATCAGACAGAAGAATCAAGTAGCACAGTTAAAATATTATACACCATGATCACATAGCATTTATTTCAGGAATGCAAAGATGGTTTGATATTAGGAACACTTGTAGTATGATTCATTGTATCAATAAATCAAAAGAGAAAATGTGTATATGATCCTTTGGGTGAGCCTAAGCTTTTAAAAAAAGGGCATTGGAAGGATAGGGAAGTTTATTCCTCAGAACAGTCCAGCGGCATTAGGGTAACCCAGTGGGGTGAGCAAATGATTTCGTTCCACAGGGCCACTTAGGAATCCAGGCTGGCTGGTGAGATGCCTCTTTCATCCTCAGTCTGGTGGGACCAAATCTATATGAAAGGCTGATATTCCAGTTGACGCCATTTCTCAATCAGTGTCAAGGGGTGATGCCGGATAGGGGAGGGGAATGAGGAAAAGGACAAATCATTTCCTTTTAAGGAAGTGCTATGGAAATTGCACTCATCGTCCTCACATTCAGCTAGAGATAATTTTGTTCTAGGCCACACCTAGGGAAGCAGGGACCTGGCAGCATGGAGAGTGATAAAAGAGGAAGGTTATTATTTTTTTAAGAGAAGAAGAAATGCTGGGGGTGGTCAGTAGGTGATGTCACACTCTCAGTGCTTTCCATGCTTGGCCCCTGTTTTGTGTAGTCCTGGGTGGTTAGGACGTAGCAGTGAAGAAAGTAGGCAGATGCTCCAGTCCCCTTTGAGCTCTTTACAGCAAGACAGACAGACTGTAAGCATCGATTTTTACAAATACACACACACACACACACACACACACACACATATGCACATATATACAAATACAGAATTTTGAAAATTATCTGTGCTATTGAAATGATAGGGAACAATAAGGCAGATTCTGGAATACTAGGATTGGTTCTGTGTAAACAGTGTCATCAGGGTTGACTTCATCAGGAAAATGACATTTGAGCAAAATGAAGGAGTTGAGTGATCCATGACAACTTTTGGAGGAAGGAATTGCTGATAAAGGAATAGCCACGTTAATGGCTCTAAGGCAGGAAAGTGGCTGGCAGGGCTCAGGAATAGCAGGGAAACCATTATGGTGAGAGTGGCACGGACAACGGGGCGGAACATGACGGGAGAGGGATTCCAAGGCTCTGGTCATGCCTTCGAGATCATTCCAAGGATTTGGGCCTCAACTCTGAGTAATGGGCAACATGAGAGTACTCCCCCACAGAGGCGTCCTCTCAGCTACCTGAGAACACAAGTGGACCCGTTAGTCCAGGTGAGAGAGGATAATGATTTCACCCACAGTGGACAGGGGACATTTGCAAGTTCTGGATATGTTTTAGGGTTAACACGGCTTGTCAGAAATGGCTTTGATGGAGAATGTGAGACTGAGAAAGTGAGTCATGGAGGAGTTCATACTTGGGGAAAAGATGGAAAGGAATGTGCTAGGTCATGTCTTTGGGGGATGAAATCACATGTGATGTTTGCATTGTATTTTTCTGTATTTACTAAATGTTCTGTATTCTAACTTTGTAAGATGAGCAGTGATGTTCAGAAGTCACCATCTGGTCATTTTGTTGCCCTGTCCCCATGCCTAGAGAGGCTTCTCCTGCTTCTTCCCCTTGGAGACCAGAGTCACAAAGAAAAGGGTGTGCTGGCCTTCAGCCCTGGCCTTGCTTAGTGACATCAGGAACCAAGCAGTGTGACTGTGATGTCACTGGCCCTGCCTCACCCATCCTGAGAGACTGAGGGTTTCTCAAAACTAACCCCGTGGGCCCATGTCACCTTTCTATCAGGGCAGGGAGGCATTCAAGACAAATAGCAACAGCTCTGCCCCTCCTGCAGCCTGCGCATGGGGCTCGCTCTCTTCATTGCTTCTGGGATCTTAATGGGGGCCGCAGGAGATGTGGACCTCTCTGACTTTAGGCTTCCCATCTCCCGAGGAACGTCAAGTCCTGGGACGGATAGGGATGGAAGAAGAGAATGATAATGCTCCCACCGTAGAGCGGGCTGTCAGGTTGAGGCCCCTGAGGGACAGAGGACTGTCTGGCCACAGAGAGAAGAAGGTAAGACTGGGAGACCTACTGTGTCCCTGATCCAGGGATCTTGCTTGCTAAAAACAAATGCTGTTGCCAATGGTGATGTAAACACAGCCCCTCCCCTTAAGGAGATTAAGTTGAACAGAGAGAGCTAATAGAAGAGGCAGAGCTGATTACCCTGACCTGAAATCCAGCCATTGTCTGACTGTTGGACTGCATGCCCTGTGGAACAGCAGGAAGGTGTCTAGAAGTCTGGGAGAAAGAGATGGAATTGGGCAGAACTTTCTGGACGATGCAGATTGTGAGCTAATAACATTCTCACCCATCCCATCCCACCCCTGCTGAAAAACTTACAAAGTACCATTGCCCAAAACAAAGTCACAGCTTCCAGGCTGTCTGGGCAAAGATTTGCGTAATCCTATTCTTCCTCTCTAAATCTTTCCTTATTTTCTCTTATTTATTTAAATTTTTAAATTCTGGTAAAATATGCATAACATGAAATTCACCACTTTAACCAGTTTCTCCTTCACAGTCAGTGGCGTTAAGTACGTTTAAATTGTACAACCATCACCATCGTCCATCTGCAGGGCTTTTCTCGTCTTGCAAAACTGACACTATACCCATTAAACAGTGACCCTGTCGCTCCGCCCTCCGGTCCCTGGTTACCACCCTACATTTCATCTCTGTGTATCTGATGACTTGACTCTAGAGTCCCTGATGTGACATCCTATAGTGGCTGCCTATTTCATAATGTCTCTAAGGCTCATTCAGGCTGTAGCATGTCTTAGAATTTCCTTTTGTTAGGCTGAGTAAGATTTCATTGTGTGTATTTACACATTTTATGTATCCGTGGATCTGTTGGTGGACACTTAGGTTACTCCTACCTTTTAGCCTTTGTGAATAATGGTGATCTGAACATGGACATACATGTTGCTCCTGCTTTCCGTTCATTTGGATATGTGCCTGGAAGTGAAATTGGTAGATATGATCTATTTTTTTTAAGAACCGCCATTGCTCCATTTTACATTCCCACCAGCGGAGCGTGTGCAAGGCTTCTAGTCTCTCCATCGCCAACCCAATAGGCGTGGAGGGCATCTTCTACTTTTCTTCACTGCCTCCCACAGCCTGTGCTGTGCCCACTCCAGACAATTCCACAATCTCACACGGGTTGTCCCCTCTGCCTGGAAGACCTGTAACTCATCACCCACCTCCAAGATGGTACCTGTCCCTGCCTTCCTTCTCCCCACTTCCCTGGCTCTACTGGCTCTTTTCTGTTCATTCCTCTTTTTTAAAAAACATACATAATTCACGTAGAATTTATGTACAGTTCTGTGAGTTTTCACAGACTATCACGACCATCAAGAGATAGATCAGTTCCAATCCATCACCTCAAATATTCTTCCAGATCCTTGGTCATCGGCCCACTTCCTTCCTTTAGCCCCAACTCCTGGTAATCAGTCATTTATTTTCTGTGACTGTGCATTTGCCTTTTCTGGAATGTCATATAAGTGACTTATTCAGTATGTAGCCTTTTGAGTCTGGCTTTTGTCCCTTAGTATAATGCATTTGGGAGTCACTTATGTGTTTTAGTTCCTTCCTTTTTATTGCTTAGTAATATTCCATTGTACCAATGTATCAAAGTTTGTTTATCTGTTTTCCAGTTGAGGAATGTTTGGGTTGGTAAACATTCACATAAAGATTTTTTGTGGACATAAATTTTAGTTAAACAGGAAAGTACAGGATTACTGAATAAGTTAAGTATGATTTTTAACTTTATTAGAAACTGTTGAACTGTTTCCAAAGCGATTATATCATTTATATTTCCACCAGCTGTGTCACATCCTCACCTGTGCTTGGTGTTGAGTTTGTAATGTTATTTTAGGTATTTCTCATCACATGTGTATTTCCCTAATGACCAGTAATGTCCAGCATTGTTAATAATGTTCATCTGTGTATTTGTCTTCTGCATATCTTTCTTAGTGAATACCTATTTAAATTTTTTTTCAGATTTTTAAAAAATATTTCTAAAGTTGTTAACAGACTTTAGTATATTTATTTATATGCAGTGCTGAGAATCGAATGCAGTGCCTCACACATGCTAGGCAAGTGCTGTACCACTGAGCCACAACCCCAGCCCTTTCTACAGATTTTTTTAGTTTTTTTATTTTCTGCTACTGAATTTTAAGAGTTCTTTATATATTCTGGATTCAGGTTCTTTATAAGATATGTGATTTGTATCTCCCCATGAGTGGCTTGGCTTTTCATTAAGTGCGGCCCAGTTTATCAGTTTGTTCTTTCCTATGTAGATCATGCTCTCGTCACATCTAAGAAATCCTGCCTAACCTGAGATCACAAAGATTTTCTCCTGTTTTCTTCCACAGATTTCATCATTTTAGACTTTGTAGTCAGGTCTGTGGTCCATTTTGAGTCAACTTTTGTAATTAGCACAAGGTGGAAATGATGATTCAGGTGTTTGTTGCAAAGCCTGTCCTTTCTCCCTGGACTGGCGAGCAGCTGACCACATGCTGCGCTCTGCTTCAGTGTGGCTCCCTCCACCGACCTCCCGCCCCTTCTAGGACCACACCGTCTTGATGACCACAGCGTTTGTACGCAGTTTTAGAGAAAGACTGTGAGTTGCCCAACAATGTTCTTTCTGTGTGTGTTTGTTTTTTTCAAAATTGTTTGACCTATGATAGTTTCAGTGCTTTTCGTAGAAGTGGAGTGATGAAAGCTACAAAGAATCCTGGGGTGGGCGGGGGGGTTCTTTTCTAAAATTTGTATTGAATGTATGTCTCAGTTCGGAGAGAATCGAAATCTTTTTTTTTTTTCCCCCCTTTAAACACCAGTCAGCCTTTAATGAAATGGATAATGCTGGTATTTGTCCCCGTTGCAAGTTTTTATATGTATACCCGTAAGAGCCTTGGGACAAGTGTTCTGGACTAAGTGACGAATGAGGGAGGCATTCATACATGAGAAATTGTATTCTGTATTTACTTTTCACTTCTACTTCTTTATCCAAATGGTTGCAGTTGCAATAATTAACCTCAACATGTACAGATGGAATTCCAGAAAGAATTTTAGGATCATATATGATTTTGGGTTTCTGGTCTTTTTTTTATTATTATTTTTACAGACTGCATTTTGATTCATTGTACACAATTCTCATTTCTATGGTTCTGCACCATGTAGATTCATACCATTCATGCAATCATACATGTACATAGGGTAATGATGTCTGTCTTATTCCACCATTTTTCAGACCCCCACCCCCGCCTCCCTCTCATTTCCCTCTATGTAATCTAAAGTTCCTCCATTCTTCTCTCACCCCCTCACACCCCCAACCTGATTATATGTCATCATCCATCTATCAGGGAAAACATTGGGCCTTTGGTTTTTTGGGATTGACTTATTTCACTTAGCATGATATTCTCCAATTCCATTCATTTACCAGCAAATGCCATAATTTTGTTCTTTGTTATGGCTGAATACTATTCCATTGTGTATATATACCACAGTTTCTTTATCCATTCTTCTGTTGAAGGGCATCTGGGTCGGTTCCACAATCTAGCTATTGTGAATTGAGCTGCTATAAACAGGGTCTCTGGTCTAATTCCTAAGTCCTTGATCCATTTTGAGTTGAATTTTGTGTAGGGTGAAAGACAGAGATTTAATTTCATTTTATTACATATGGATTTCCAGTTTTCCCAGCACTATTTGTTGTATAGGCTGTCTTTTCTCCCATTGTATGTTTTTGGCTTCTTTGTCTAGTATGAGGTAATGTATTTTCATGGGTTTGTCTCTGTGTCTTCTGTTCTGTACCACGGTCTGCCTGTCTATTTTGATGCCAATACCATGCTGTTTTGTTACTATTGCTCTGTAGTATAGTTTAAACTCTGGTACTGTGATACCTCCTGCTTCACTTTTTCTGCTCAGGATTATTTTAGCTATTTGACATCTCCTATTCTTCCAGGTGAAGTTCATGATTGCTTTCTCTATTTCTATGAGGAATTTTAATTGGAATTGCATTGAATTTGTATAGCACTTTTGGTAGTATGGCCATTTTGACAATATTAATTCTGCCTATCCAAGAATATAGGACGTCTTTCCATCTTCTAAAGTTGTCTTCAATTTCTTTCTTCAGTGTTCTGTAGTTTTCATTGTATAGGTCTTCCATCTCTTTTGTTAGATTGATTTGGAGAATTGCAATCTTAAATGAATTTTTCTGATCCATGAACATGGAAGGTCTTGCCATTTATTTAGGTTTTCTTTAATATCTTTCATCTGTATTTGTGCTTTTCAGCATGTTTATGTTTCAGGTATTTTGTTAGATTCTATGTAATCTTATGTTTATAATTTCAATTCCTAATTGTTAATTGCTAACATGTAGAAATACAGCAAACTTTTGGATACTGAGCTTCAGAAACTCATATGTTATTCTAGTCCCTTTTCTTGGTAGATTCTTTTTCTACACAGATCATCAGATAACTACCAATTATTTAACAGTTTTCCCTGTGAACAATTAATTGTATTTTAATAATGCCATATATATCAATGTATTTTTTCTCACAGTAATATATTTTATTACTATACTTGTGAATTTTGGAAAATAACCTCTCAGAAATAAACCAGCATATGAAGAATTCCATGAATCCAAGAAAATGCATATATGGTATGTAACTTCACAGTTTAATTTGTTGTGTCTTATGACATACATGTGATTTTTTAAATTATTACATTGTAAACAAACATAGGATAGGAAAAGTGATAGATAAATACCTGTAGCTAAGAAATGTCATTCTTAGATTTCACTCTCCAGAGTAATCAATCTTCTCAAAAGTAAAAATGACAGAAAAATACTTTTAAAATACTGTAATATTCCTTGGCTAGAAAGCCTTGCCTTGACCACTTAAATACTTCAAAATTTCTGCAAGTCATAGTTTTGAAATCAGACCCAAAATATTTTGTTCTCCAGCATCAGACCA
The DNA here is from genome assembly GCA_020662805.1 of Glaucomys volans. Taxonomy (NCBI): domain Eukaryota; kingdom Metazoa; phylum Chordata; class Mammalia; order Rodentia; family Sciuridae; genus Glaucomys; species Glaucomys volans. The sequence continues at coordinate 80,043 of JAJEJO010003505.1, forward strand.
AATGTTTCTTCTCCACACGTATTTAAAAATTGGTAAAAAAAAAAAAAAAATAAAATAAAATAAATAAAGCATTTTGAGTGATATATCTGGCATTGTCACAAATTAATTACCTTTTTAAGATTTTTTTTTAAAAACTCTATTCATGTAATAACTGAAAATTTTTTACAGTGTTAGAATCCCCAGGTTGTATAGAAAACCCCTTTAACTTCCATGTTTAAAATTGTATTCACTTTAAAATTATTTTATTTCTTTTGGTTGGTTATATCGCTCGAGTGTATTTTGAACTGCATATTCTTTCTGCGTATTAGAGATGCACACCGACGGATGCCCAGAGTTCCTCTGCGCGTTCGCACTCCACATTGAGAGCACTCGGGACTCTCGGTGGGGCCAGGGCCTGTGTTGCTGCGCTCACGGCCGTAGCACTAGGCACCCAGCCGGGTGGAGAGGATCGTACAGTGTTTTTTGTATTTTTCAAAATGTATTACAAATTATTATTGAAAAAAAGGAAGAGCTACATTTTTAAGTGTGTGCAGATGTGAATTTTGGCTCACATAACTGTTTTTAATATTCATCTATGGTATTTTCTTGGCAAAGAAAATAGACATTTGTTCCCACTGCATGACTTTAACAGATCAGTGGACATCCTAGGAACACTCCGAGGAAGCCACCCTGGGTCGTGGAAAGTCCTCATAAAATATCGGTGTCTCTGAATCTTCCTTGTGGCAGTTGCTAACATTATTATATGTTTTGTGTTACTATTGAACAAGGAATTTTAACAGATTTTTAAATGAGCTTTTAAAGATTTATAATTTGGATCTAGACTATAAATTCTCATGATTCTAATATGGAGTGTGGTATTTATTCAATCCCAACTACCCTATTAAATTTAAGGAAGTATACATTTTAGTGACTTTCTGAGAATAAGAAATGATCAGAATTTCCATACTTAGATGGCATCTAATGGCTCAACCCTAATAGGACAGAGAGGGCTCTAAATGGATGATGTGAACTTCCAAATCTCTATTTTCCTGAAAAATTTGCAGGAGAATGAGTCAGCATGTATTTAACAAGCATTTACTGTACACTTAACTCAGTGCTGGAGAAGATCACAAAAATATGTGGAGCTTTGTCATTGCTTTCCGGGAATTTTTCTTATTGTAATGATAATAAGAAATTGCAATCATAAACTAAAAAAAGCAGAAAACTATATAGTCGTGCATAGAGTACGATGCTGGGAAATCTGAGAAAGTCCGTAGTAATCAGAGGATGTTCTAAGCACGAGGTGCGTCTTGAAGTGCAGTATTTGAATTGGCACGAGGTATGAGGCGTCTGCCGAGGCAGTCAGAGGTGTCATGTAGAAAGCCGTAGGAGGCCAGGACAGATCTGGAGAACACTCGACACTAATTGTTTATGAAAGCCCCACTTATTCTAAAAAAGATTGAAGGTGACCTTTCTAACATTTTATTTTTAAACTTTTTACTTAGACTTACTGAAAAGTTTCACAGATAGTTCCGAGAATTCCCATGCACTCTTCACCTCGCTCCCCTTAATGTAAACATCTTTATTTACCAAAACCAGGAAATTGTCGTTGTGCTGTAAAATTATTCATTTTCTGTTTGTAAGGTGTAAAATACCTTGGGGGAGAGACTTGAAGAATATACAGATATCCTTAGACTTTCTCCTTACCATTCTATGGTGAATCTTGCCTGAAACAATTATTATCTTTTTTTTTCTCAGTTACTATGAAGTTTGGGTATTTTCTGGCTTTAAGTTATATTGAGGGTATTTTCTTTTGCGGGGCGGGGGGGGCTTGGGGGAGAGTTTGTTTCATTTTTGTTTTAATTTTGGTCGTTTCATATTGTTAGGAGAGAAAATATTGGAAGTCAAATGTGACTTTAAGTGCAAGATATTTAGAACATGTGGGATCTGATCTAAGGGAAATTTTTTAAACATAAGGTGAAGCTAAAGCAGGGTCTACGAAGCCGTCCCCACCACCACCACTGCGTGCTGAGGGACCTCGACCTGACTCTGCAGTGTCCAGCAGCAGATGTAAAGAGAGCATCACACTTAGGACGAGATTCTGTGCAGTATACCTTTAGAAACCATTAGTTCAAATTTGGGGCATTAAAAACTTCAGAGAAAAATGTCTAGGGGTCCTCCTGGAGCGTGAGTGCGGTGTGTTTAATGTGCAGCCTCCACAACACCCCTTACAGAACAGCAGTTGTTTTTCTTAGAATAGAGGGAGAACAAGTACAATTTTGACTTAAACTTTTCTGAAAATAGAGTGACTACTCGGGTGAGACGTGATATCTTAGAAGTTAGTCTGAGCTCCAGAAGTCCTTTAAGAACTCCTGAACCATTGTAAGATTTGTGGAATTATCTGGAGATTAAAAAATTAATGAGTAGGTAGCACTTACTTCAGTAAAAATGGAATTCCTGCTATTTGAACACTGCTAGCTAAATAGCCAAAACCTTGTTATAGGACTATCCTCCTTGTGGTACGTCATTTCATCTCAGATCACCTAAAGGGGATTAAATAGGGATGTCCCCAAATAATCTTGTTCCAAAATAGGACCATAATATTCTTCTTAAGGAGAAAGTTATAACAAAATAGAGATTGACCAAGAATTTACCTTGGTGTAACTCTTGAGAGATTTTTGCTTCTGATAATTAATTTACTGGAGCTGAGAATGTTTAGTAGAGGCATGGAAAAGAAGAAAAAGAGATGTTCATATGCTGCTAGGTTACCTTTTGTTAATTTTCTATTTTCAAAGAGCTGATTTTAACATCTTAATATATGTAGTTTTTATGTTGTACAATGAAGACTTCGATGTATATAATTTTTTTGATACCAGAGATTGAACACTGGAGCTCTTAACCACTAAGCCATATCCCCAAACCCTTTTTTTCAGTTTTTGAGACAGGGTCTCCCTAGGTTGCTGAGGTTGGCCTTGAACTTGGAATCCTCTGACCTCAGTCTTCTGAGCAGCTGGGATTACAGGCATGTGCCACCACACCCAGTTACTTTGCAGTTTAATTTTTTTTTAATTTTATATATTCTTATTAGTTGTACATGACAGTAGCATGCATTTATATGTTTTGATAGATCATACATAAACGGAGTATAATCCCTCATTTTTCGGATTACACACATTGCAGGGTCACGTGGGTCCTGTCATGTATGTACATGAGGTAATAATGTCTGTTTCACTCTACTGTCATTCCTTCCCCCATACCCTTCCCCTCCCTACTTTGCTGTTTTTAACAAAAAGATTTTTCTAAAAAGCTTTTCATAGTATTTGTACGTTTAAAACCACCTCTAGTGAAGGAAAAAGAAATGTGTAATTACTTCTTTCATTGTATGTCACATAGATGTCTAACTCTGGATTACTTTGTAAATTGCCACATTCAGTTTAATTCACTTAAACTTCATATTCAAGTTAAGACTTTGTTGAATACTGACAAGATGAGCTAGGTGATGAGGTAGGTGATGTGTTAAGAACTGAAGGTACAAAGAAGAAAAGTCATCAACATTAATCAGGACCTAAACTATCAAAATACATTTTAACAGATTTTTAAAAAATTATAAATCACCTTCGTTCCCATAAAATATAATCAGAATAAAATTGCCCTGACCTAGTGTTAGCTCCAATTAGATACAGAGTTCAACCAGGGTAGGTGGCTCCATTTGGCAGTATCTATAGAATTTCCATGTTGTCTGCATTTATTAGGTTTTAAGTTGAAAATAAAAAAAGATAAAAATTGCCAGAGCGATGTTTGGACATGATTTTTAACTGCCCTCTGCCATTTTTTAAAATGTGCCTTATATGGCCAAAGAACTGGACAGCACTGTAGTCAGAAATCCAGATGTTGAGATCGATGTTTATCTTTTAAATACCCCATGAGAGCTCAGGAATAGAAGCAAGTCAAAACTGTCCAGTGTTAGAAATTCAATCTTTACTGTTCAGAAGATAGAAATGGCACGGTTTTGATAGATGATTCTTGGAGAAATCTTGGGTTTTTAAAAATCACATGAAAGGGAATTTACATGAACATAAAAGAAATCTGGTGTTTGCTTTGATCATATTTTTCAAGAAGGAAAGAAGAAAGTTATTTAGGAAACCATTTTATGATCTTTTTCAGTAAAGTAGCTATTCAGTCACTGCTGAAATAAAATTTCAGCCACTGCTTTGTAATAGTTTTAATTAGATAGTATTTTAATTTTCTTCTCATAACTTTTGGTTTAGTTTGACCACTAAATTAAATGGAGAGCATTAGTCAGTATGTGAAATATATGTGTTTATTAACTAATATGTGATAATCTCATTTATGTTTTTAAAACCTTCGTTCTATACTATCCAGGATGAATTTTACATTTTAGGTGCATATATAGATCATCACATTATCTTTTCACATGAAAATATATTTTTAAGCAAGGTAAGAAAAAACAATAGCTAGGTAACATTTTATCTTTTGCTTTCACACTTATTTGCAATCTCTGTATACAAGTAACTGCTAGCATTCTCTAGAGGAAAGAGTTATGAGCAGTTGCTTCCACACTCTCTCTGTGGAATTAGCTTAGAAATAATAAGTACTAAATAAACAAGTACATTTTAAACAAGACAACCACACTGGTAGTTTCTGTCATTCATTTAAGGAAGAACTAATAACTAATTAATTCGACACAAATTTTTCAGAAAAATAGAAGAGAAACACTTTCCAACTTAACCTTATGAGCTTTTTATTGCCCTGGTAACAGAACTAGACTGAAATATTGTAAGAAAAAGAAAATTACAGACTACAAATATACACATACCCTTAACAAAATGTGAGCCAGTCGAATTCAGCAGTATATGAAAAGGCTAGCACATCAGGGTCAAGTGGGGATTATCCCAGGAATGCAGAGATGGGTAAGCTTTCAGATGTCAACCACTATAATTCACCATATTAAAAAAGAAAGAAAAAGTCATATTATCTCAGTAAATGCAGAAAGAGCTTTTCACAGAATTTAATACCCATCCACAGAGCACATGAAGAGGAGATACCAGAAAAAGAAAAATCTATTATACTTAATGGGAATATTATGTTTAATTATATATTATTTCTTCTCAAAATCAGTAATGAGGCAGAGATGTTGAATCTCTCCACTTCTATTTTACTTTATACTAGAGGTTCTAGCCAGTGCAACGAGGCAAGAAAAAGAAATAGAAATCAGACAAGAAAAAGTTGAACTGCCTTTATTTATAGACAACGTGACATCTGTATGAAATAACCAAAAGGAACCTACAAAAAAACTACAAAAATTAATAAGTAAATTTAGCAAGATCACAGGGTATCAAATCAGTACATAAAAATCAGTTATATTTCTGTGCACTAGCAATTAATGATTGAAACCAAATTTTAAAAATTCAATACCATTTGGAATGGCATCACAAATATGAAATTCTGGCACAACAAAATATGTGCAGAGTCTTTAGACTAACAACTATAGAACTTTCATGATATATATTAAAGAAGACCTAAATGAATGTAGAGAAATATCAAGTATATGGGGGGAAGACTTAACCTAGTCGGAATGTCATTCTTACAAATTGGTCTTTAGACTCAGTGCAGGTTAGCTGAAACTTCAACTGTTTTTGTTGAAATGTCAAAGGTGACTCTAAATTTCATTTGAGTATTGCCAAAACACTTTTGTAAAAGAATAAAGTTGGATGGGTAGCACTTCCTGATTTAATAACTAACTATAAGGCTGTAATAATACAAGGAATGTGACATTGATGTAAGATAAACATATCAGTCAGTGGAATGAAATCAGACAGATTAGATATCTCTTTATGGTTTTGCTCTGCAAGATGTCTCGCGGTGGGCTCATGTGATAGACAATGCAGGAATGTTCTGTGGTGAAATGAGTAGATTATGACAGCTGTAACCTAATCAGTGACTTAATCCATTTGATGGATTAATATGTTTGGAGTGCTGGGTGGTAAATGTAAGTAGGTAGAGTGTGGCCAGAGGGAATAAGTCTCTGGGTGTATACCCTTGGGGATTTTATCGTGTGTGCTTGCTCCCCCCCACCCCCCCGTCCCCACCCCTCCCTCCCTCCCTCCCTCCCTCTCTCTCTCTCTCTTTGCTTTGCATCTATCACTAGCTAAACAACTTCCCTCTGCCATGCCCTTCCATCATGATGATCTGCCTCACCCTAGGCCCAGAGTGATAGAATTGACCAACCATGAACTGAACTTCTGAAAGCATGATACCAAAATGAACGTTTCCTCCTCTGAGTTGTTCTTGTCAGTATTTTGGTCATAGCCACAAAAAGCTGACTAACATGGTGTCCACATAGGGAGGAAAAAGAGCCTCAACTTTTACCTTATACTTACATGAAAGTTAATTTAGTTAGAGCGAATCATGGCCCTAAACGTAAGTGCTAAGAGTACAAAGCTGTAGGAGAAAATGGGAGAACATCTTAGTGGTGTTGGTTTAGGAAGACTTTCCTTTGGGTGCAAAACGTGGATTATAAAGTAGTTGATAAAGTGAACTTCATCAAAATTAAGTTTTTGATCTTCAAAAACCACTCTTAAGAAAATAGGCAAACCACACAAGCTGACCACAATGGCACACACTAGTAGTCCCAGCTACTGAGGAGGCTAAGGCAGGAGGATCGCAAGTTTCAGATCAGCCCCCACAACTTAGTGAAGCCCTGTCTCAAAACAAAACAAAAAAAATTTAAAATGGCTGGGGATGCAGCTCAGAGATAGAAGGCTCCTGGGTTCATCTGGTAGTGCTGCCAGACAGACGGACAAAAAACATTTAAACCACAGGCTGGGAGAAAACATTTGAAAATGTATATATACAGAAAAGGATTTCTATACTGCACATTGAAGGGTCTCTTATAACCCAATAATAAGACAAATCAGAAAACGATTTAATGAACTAACTTCATAGAAGATGTACCGTGGGAACTAAAATTTTAACTATGTTGTTGAGGCGCTGGGTTTGCTTAACACTGGAAACAGATTCATGAAAATTGGAACTTGGAAAAGCAAGGGCTGCCTCTGTTTAAGGAAGATCATCACAACTACTTCAAAGCTTATTAATTTTATAGGTTCACTGTTCCACTGAGCGCTTGACACGGGGCCCCTCCTGTGTGGGGTCGGGGCAGCTCCACACTGTGGTGGACATCTGGTATGCAACTCTCCTTAACTGCCCTTCCTGATTAAAATGCCCTTCCCATGAAAATGGCCAACGTTTATTGTACCAAGTGTCAAGCATCATTGTAAGATGATCTCATTGTCTTCCTTGCAACAACCCTATAAAGTAAGTGCTTTTCTTCCTTTTGTGGAGGCCTAGATGAGTTCAGTAATTTGGAGAGACCACATTCAAACTCAGCTTGACACCAGAACCTGTGCTCTGGATGGTTCCACACGTGGTAGCAATATGTATAGTGACCACGGTGAGAAGGGAAGCAGGAAGCCGTGGGAACAGCCCGAGCAGACAGCTTGGTCTCAGGATCACAGAAGGCTTTCCGAGGAAATAAGGCTCGTGCTTCATCTTGAATAGTAATGCACATTAGGTGCACGTGCAGGGAGAGGACTGGGCTCCAGCAGAGTCGAGCCTCTGTCCACCCCTGGCTACGCAGCCCTGGACCAGCAACCTGCCACGCACAGCGCTGCCCCGCCCTTCCGTGTTGGCTCTCCTGTTATGAGAAAAGCAGTCCTTTACTGAATAAAGGTGTTTGTTATCTGAGTACGTTTGTTTGCACATTCCCTTTTTTTCCCTTCTCACTTTCCTCCCAACAATTTGATCAAAAAAATACAAGATTTTTAAAAAATATTTTTCTTGTTAAAACTTGACATAATCAAATGACTATATTCTTTTGTTAAGGTCAGATGACTCAGATCTTGTTTTGTACTTACTTGTGCTCAGATAAATTCTTAAAAAAAATTGGTGTGAGTTAAAACAAATAATAAGCAAAGCTCTCTATGTATGGCCTAATGGAAGAGATGTTCATTGTGTGCCTACTGTGTGCCAGGTGTTTCACACACGTTACTGCTTTAATTCTCAGAGTCCTGTGAAGTTGTTATTGCCTTAAAATAGTTGGACATACTGAGGCTCAGAGGAACTCAGTAACTGGCTCAGAGTCATAGGACCAAGATTCTAATTCCACCACTTGTCGGGAAGGTTCCCACGCTCTGCCTGGCTCATCCGGCCACCTGCCAGCTGAGAGAGGCAGCGCCTGCCTCACAGATAAGTGGTTTTATGAACCCACTATGCCTGTTGCCACCTTCTTCATTTCCCAACCAAACTCTGTTTTGCCTTCCGACTCCTCATTACCCACAGCTTTTGTACTCAAGTCCCCCTCGCATTTCTTGTTTCTACCTTGTTTGGTGTCTTTGAGTATTTGATACCTGCTTGTTCTATTAGCTCTTGATTGATAACTTTGGACTTGATTTTAGATCTCTCTGACTTTTTGAATTCTCTTAATGTGCTTTGGTTTTTTTGTTTTGGGGTTTGTTTTTTTGGAGGGGGGTGGGTGCTGGGGATTGAACTCAGGAGCAGTTGACCACTGAACCACATCCCCAGCCCTATTTTGTATTTTATTTAGAGACAGGGTCTCACTGAGTTGCTTAGGGCCTTGCTTTTGCTGAAGCTGGCTTTGAACTCGAGATGCTCCTGCTCAGCCTCCTGAGCCGCTGGGATTACAGGTGTGTGCCACTATGCCTGGTTGAATGTGCTTTTTCTAACAGATTTATTGGTTCATGTCCCTGAACAAACAGCAGACCTTTCCCTGGTATTTCTGTATCGATGATTAGAGATCCTCCCATAATGTGCTGTTGGATCACCTGGGTTCAGGAGAAACGCTCACCTCTGTGTCATCTTAGTATTTGAAATAATGGTGTCTTGTAGATTTTTGCTTTTGCTTGCTTTGTGCTTTGATTTGCCCTATAGATTTTTACTTTTATACGAGTTATTTTCTCAATAGTAGCTTTATAAAACCAAGATCTGTTTTTGTTTTCATACTAGAAATGTTAAAATGAGTTCTATATAAATTCTGAAGTTTTAAACATTTTTTATAAAAATATAAGTTCTCATTTTACATTTTGTTTTGACATCTGTAGAAATTTCTGTCAGATTAAAAGCTTGAAAGTCACTTTGACTTTTGAAAGCAGCTAGATTGCTTTATCATTGTCTTGAGAGATTAGGGATGCTTGTTTAGAACATTGCCTTTTTATTTAAAGAAAACTGTGAAGTTTTGTTGTTCCTTGTAATATTTCATTTTAATCTGGTTGACTGTGGGGATAATATACAGCAGGAACCAAAAATAGTGCCATAAACAATCTCAGTTATAAGTGGGTTGACTGCTGATTGAGTGCGTTAGGTCTCCTGGTCAACTGCATTAGACTGCTGTTTCTGATAGTGTGGAACCATGTTCCCTGGGCTTTTTGTATCTGTTTTAGAGCAACAAGGGTGTAAATGATTTCTATTCCTGTCATAACTCTGAATCATCTGCAAGGAATCAAAAGATATTTTCCCCATATAAATATCCTGGAAAGCAGAGAGATTGAAACTCCTAGGAGAGTTAAATATTTTTCAACAACAAAACAATTGCTTTCAATATGTATGATTATGATTGGAGAGTGACAGAAAATTTCACATGTATCTTGGTAGTAAAGTTCCACTTCAATTCAGAGTTGTAGACCAAAAATGAAACATTCTGTTATATTGCAGAAATGTATCATTCTACATTTAGTTTTCAACTCTAAAAAGAACATTGGTAAAGATAAGAAGGTAAGTTTTTAAAAATAAATCACTTTTATTAAATAACACTTAAATAACACTTTTTGTGAGATTTGCACATTATTTCACGACTGTGTCATTCACAGGGCTTGACCTTGTGGCTATAACTTGTACATGATAAATCTGGTACAGAAAGAGCAGCACATGTTCTACCCCAGGTCATAGTGTCCATGGCCAAGATAACATTGGATGGATGGACCCATTAGTGAGTGTCATTAGGACTCACTGGCTTCTCATCGTTTTTCCACCTCAGCCACCTGTTCCTGGGGATGACCTAAAGGCTTGGCAGTTCCAGCAACTGTACCTTCAAATCCTGGTATCAGGCATTCCACCCTCTTTGTCCACACCACCCACCCGCTTTCTCACTCAGGTTAGCATCCTCACTCCAACCTGTCAGCACTTTTCTCTCTACTATATTATTTCCAAACTCTTAACAACATGAAATTGTGTTTTAAAGAATTCTTTGATCACACGTGCCAAATTATGTTAAATTATTCTATGGGAATAAATTCAATTCCAAATTTCATTGGTTTAAATCAGGAAAGGTTTATCATTAAATGAAATCATAAAAAAGTACTGTTTTTGTAAGTTTAAATTGGCTATTAATAATTTAATGTGATTAATACTTTCCCAGAGTATAAGTCCATTGTTGGTTGGCAGGGAAATTCCATTATCTTAAATACCTTTATTTTTTTGTGTGTGTGGTGTTGGGGATTAAACACAGGGCCTTGTGCTTACAAGGCAAGCACTCTACCAATTGAGCTATATCCCCAGTCCCCCAGTATCTTAAATACCACCAGTCACTTATGGCTTGAAAAGACAGGGTATGAAGAAGCCATACCAGTTTGTGCTTTGGCCCAGAAGTGACACATACTCCACTCATAACCTATCAGCCAGAATTGGAGCTTGGAAATGTACACAGGGAGAAGGATTCAGGATGGGGGAACAGAGGTTCGGCTATCAGTAAGTGCTCTGCTCTAATGCCCCACTTCAACCTCTGTATCATTTTTCTGTTTATCTTTATAGCCAGAGTTTGCAAAAGGACTACCTACTTATTTCCTATACTGTCTTGTCTTTTCTCCTCCCTCTCACCCACGACAGTGAAGCCCTGAGCCACTTCAGTACAGTGACCCATTTGGCCAGCGAGCAGGTTATCTGCTGTAAGTACCTGTGCTAACTGACTATCACTGCAGCCACATCCACAGGTGATGTCTGAACTAAGTGCAGTGCTTAGGCCTTAAGTCTCCCTCTCATTTGTCCTCTTAGTAGTGTGGACACTGTTGATCATGCTCTCTGATGGACTCCAAGCACATTGTCAATCGAGTGTGACATCACACCCTCCAGGGTCTCTCGTACTGGCCAGGCATACCTACTCCACCTCCTTTTCTGGCCCCGCCTTACTTTCACACCCTCTTCGGGTTTCTTTACTCACTTAACTCCTCGCACCCATTCCCACTGCTGTAGTGCATCCACGTGCTGATGACTTTCAGTTTATACCCGTTGTCCTCCTTTCTTCCCTGAGCTCTAGACTAGTTTAACTGACCTACCTCTTTCTGAACTTCTACCCCCAAATTCTAACAGGCCTCCTAGTTCTAACACACCTCTATGGTTCTCATTTCATGTGCCCTGAAATTCTAGTAGGCCTCTCACACACGTATCTAAAACAGAACTCTTGATTCTCCCTGTTTCTTTTTTAATTAGTAAATAGCACAGGTTATCTCTGACTCATTTCTCTTTGACTCCCACATTCTTCCTGTTAGAAAGTGCTGCTGATTGTCTTCACAGAAGACCCCCTCGCATCCCTTCTGTGGTCACCACCCTGGTCCAGCACACCATCCACTCTCGAGGGGACCACACAGCCACACCCACCTTTTTTCATACTTGCTCTCTAAAGTTTATTTGTACAGCAGCCAGATTTTTCTGGAAACAGATAAACATGGGTAATTCCTCTGTTCAAAGCCATCCAGTGACTTCTCATCACTATTAGAACAAAATGGAAACTCCTGAACTTTGTCCTCAAGTTGCTGTGTGATCTGGCCCCTGCTCACCTCTCCAACTTATTTCTGTCTCCTCTCCCCCTCAATTATATAGTTCCAGAATATGACTTTTCTACACCTGGCCTTTAAACTTAACTTTTCTTCTTTCTGTTTGCCCCTCAGATTTCGCGTCTCCTGGCTTCTCTGAAGTGTAAGGGTCTCTCCTGTCACTTTGGTTACCATATCTTACCCTTTCACTCTGCACACTCCTTGGTTCTTATGCTTTACTACTGTCGTTGTTATTCCTTTGGTTATTTTTATTGTTGTTTCCTCTGTGTTTAGAATAGCTCCTGGCACATATTAGGTATCCAGTATAAGTTTGTTGAACAGATAGATTGGTGGATGGAATTTAATGATTTTCCCCAACTATTGCCCTCTAAATTGAGACTTAGTATATTTTATGAAGAATAATTCTTGGCCTTGCTTTCATGAGAGAGTAATAATGATAAATACTTCTGTCACCTGGAAACAGAATAGGGACAAAGTGATGAAGCATTTCTGTATCAAATATATAGCTTGGAATTCTGAAAATAATGCCGAACTGGTAAACATTTGAAACAGAATAACTGAAGCAATACAGGGAGTAAAGCTGTTTCCTTACAAAGACTTTTTAAAAAGTTTTGCTTTTAGGCAGAAGATGAAAGATTTATGATTGGATTCTCTAATACCATGAATAGGTTAATTCAGATTATTTTTTCAGTAAAGCACTGTTTAGATGAATTTGCAAAAGATCATTTCAAGCTAAATAAAAGGAAGTACAAGAATACCTCATTTACCAGATATTTTCCAGGCATAAAATGTTCCACATGTCAGTTTCCAAATAACCAAAAAGTAATCTCTGTACATGTGCCAAGGCTTACCATTTTGAAGGGTATTTTTCTGACATGCTCTACATATTATTCCTACTCTTTCAGACAAAAAATACCAAAAACATCAACTCATCGTCATCATTGTGAAAGTTGTGGTACCACAAAAGTTGGCCTTGCAAAAATATGTACCCCCTGGTCATTCTAGTTCTCTTTCTTTTTTATAGTTCCTCTGTCTCCTTCTTCTTCAGTTGTCACTTTGTGCTGATGACAGCTGCTTTCAATTTGTCATGATTTTATACATCCAGTAGCATGGGCAATGGTCTCAAGGCTGTTCCTAAATCATACACACCAGAATCCCAGAAACTCTGACCTGTGGGCAAGTGAGATGTTGTGGTAATAGCATAGACAGTAATAGAGCATAAACACATTAAAATGATGATGCTAATGAAGAGAGAGCCTGCAGAGTGGGAGAAATCTTTACCACACGCACTTCAGATAGAGCACTAATCTCCAGAATTTATGAAGAACTCAAAAAACTTAACACCAAATACAAATAATCCAATCACTAAAGGGCTAAGGAACTGATACTTCACAGAAGAAGATACAGTCAATCAACAAATACATGAAAAACTGTTCATCTCTAGTGATTAGAAAAATGCAAATCAAAACTATCCTAAGATTTCATCTCACTCCAATTAGAATGGCTGTTATCAAGAATACAAGCAACAATAGGTGTTGGAGAGGATGTGGGGAAAAGGTACACTCCTACATTGCTGGTAGAATTGCAAATTGGTGCAGCTACTCTGAAAAGCAGTATGGAGATTCCTCTGAAAACTTGGAATGGACCCAGCATTTGATCCAGCTATCCCACTCCTTGGTTTATACCCAAAGGACTTAAAATCAGCATACTACAGTGACACAACCATATCAGTGTTTATAGCAGCTCAATTCACAGTAGCTAGATTATGGAATCAACCTAGGTGCTCTTCAGTAGATGAGTGGCTAAATACAATGTAGTATATATAAACAATGGAATATTACTCATTCATAAAGAAGAATAAAATTATGGCTTTTGCAGGTAAATGAATGGAGTTGGAGAATATCATGCTAAGTGAAATAAGCCAATCCTAAAAAAAACAAGAATGTTTTCTCTGATAAGATGGTGATGGTAAGGGAAGAATGGAGGAACTTTGGATTGTGTAGAGGGGAATGAGGGGAGGGGGGAAAGGAAAGGTGGTGGAAAGAGACAAACATCATTACCCTGTGTTCAGGTACGATTGCATGAATGGCGTGACTCTACATTGTGTGTAACCAGAAAAATGAAAGGTTGTACCCCATTTGTATACGATGAATCAAAATGCATTCTGCTGTCATGTATAACTAAAGAGAACAAACAATTCTAACAAGGAATTATAGCTGCTAAACAGATGCTGCTAAGTTCTTTACCCCAAAACAGTAGGAAGATGGCTTGACAGCATCTCAGGAATTGGCAAGACCACATCCCTCTTAGGTTCGAAGGTATAAAAATAAAAATTCCTTTGATAAGAGATCATGGGGCCACTCTGCTTGTCCAGAGGGGTGGAGGAAGTTATTTCACTATGCTCAGCTGCCCAGGCACTCAGAGGCTTCTACAACCGTGGTCCCAGGAGGATTGGCTGTTGTTCAAGATGGCAGCAGAACTTGACCTCAACCACATGGTGCTGGTTCTGCAGGACTGCAGGGTGCTAAAATTAGAGGGTCATGAAGACTTCCACTGAGATTTAAAAGGAAGGCCTGGGAGGCCAGGGAAAGTACAGCAGGGTCAAAGTCCTGGGGCAGCCCTAGAGTGTGTTGTGTGGAGCTGTGAGAAGGCAGCTGAAGCTTTGGCGGAGACCCCCAGGATGAAGGGACGCCAGTACTGTGGGATGTCTTCCCTGCAGGAAGGGAGGGAGACAAGCCAAGAGTAGTCCCATGTGGGCTGCGCCCAGCAAGGCCGCAGGGGTGGAGCCGCACCAGCCCTGTGGAGAAAGCATCCAGATGCTGGATGTGAAGCTCCTGAACCTGTTTGCCCAGCTGGATTTTGGTCTGGCTCTGGCCCCATTCCTTCTGTGTCCCTATATGTTCCCCTTGGAATGGCAGTGTTTGCTCTGTGCCTTCATATTGGATATATGGAACTTTGATTTTTACAAGAGCTCGAGCTGAGAGTTTGCCTTGAGTGTCAGAGGAGACTTTGGACTTGAACTTTTGGGCAATGCTGAAGCTATTAAGACTACAGGGACTTTTGAAAATGGACTAAATATATTTTGTGTTGTGAGAGGAGCACAGCATTTGGGGGCCAGGGTTGGCATGTTAAGGTTTAGATATGAGGTGTCTCCCAGAAGCTCATGTGTGAGATGATTTCAGAGGTGGAATGCCTCAATTATAAGAATCTTGACCTCATCAGTGCATTTATCCATTTGAATGGCTGAATTGGGTCATAACCATAGGCATGGAGGGTGTGGTTGGAGGAGGTCGGTCTTTGGGGTTGAGCCTTTGAAGTATCTATTTTGTCTTTGGTGAGCTGAGCTTAGTTTTATGTCTGCTTCCCGCTTGTCCTATCCTGAGCAGCTTTCCTCTGCCACACCCTCTGCCATGATAGTCTCCCTCACCTCAGGCCCAGAGCAGCGGACTTGGCTGTCTACAGACCGAGATGTCTGAAACCACGAGCCCCAAATAAACTTTCCCTCCTCTATAAAGAGCAGAAACACAAAGCTCCTCTTGTGAGTTTACTTAAACTGATATCTTTTGGCTCAGCCAACCAGACCAAGCCCATTTTTAGAGATTGTAGGTAATTAATCCCAACTCCCTTTTAATCCCTGCCAAGAGGGTCCTGAAAGGTGGTGAATTCTTGTGCATGGGGTTTGGTTTAATGGTTAATTTCTTTTTCCTAGGTCAAGTAAGCACCTGTTCTAAGGAAATATAATCTCTAGATAATGAGTGCTGTTAGCTTGCACTTAGACATGTATTAAACAGCAAAATCATCATTTTTGTCATCATAGATTTATCTACATCTAGGATATATTAAATAATCCATAATTATAAACTACTTTAAATTTATTAAATTTCACCATATGAAAATTCAGAATAAAGAGAAATGCCCAATAATTGATAAAAAAATACTTGTTTCATTAAGAAACTTAAAAAGTACCCTAAGACATATAATTTAGCAAGTTTACCTATGACTATTCAGTGTATGAAACTTGATATCCTAAGATATTCTAGCGCTGGAAACTTGTAATATGAATGATCTGTAATTATATTTATGAATTATCGATTTGGAGATAATAGGCTTTTACTTTTAGAACAGGCAGTATTTTGCCTTTCAGGATACCATATGGTGCATGGTTAAATAATGCAATGAGTTATATGTTGAGCAAATAATGCAGCCTCCAAAGTAAGTATTTGGAGAAGGACTTGTTAGGTACAAGTTCATTCACCATCCACATTAATTACATTCTGAAACTTTTGAACACAAATATGAGATACTTGGTTTTAATCACATATTTACCATATTTATTTTTGGGGGGGGTACTGGGGATTGAACCCAGGGACACTCGACCACTGAGCCACATCCCCAGCCCTATTTTGTATTTTATTTTAGAGACAGGGTCTCACTGAGTTGCTTAGCACCTCGCTAAGTTGCTGAGACTGGCTTTGAACTCGCGATCCTCCTGCCTCGTCCTCCCAAGTGCTGGGATTACAGGTGTGCGCCACCGCGCCTGGCTATGATCTTCTTTCTTCAGTTACTGTTTTGTTTGTCTAATGTCATATAACGATATCATCACAATTCATGTGACTTCAAACAATTTTTTTAATATATTTTAGTTGTAGGTGACACAAGACTTTTATTTTATTTTTATGCAATGCTGAGGATCGAACCCAGGGCCTCACGCATGCTAGGCAAGCCCTCTACCTCTGAGCCATGACCCCAGCCCCCGATATTCATTCTTAACAGTTATGCTGGGTTTGAATTTGGGAGCTATTGAGCGGATTGATTCTTGCTTGTGGTGTGTCTTATGTTTGCTCTTGGACTGTAGCTGGAGCTGAGGTCTTCTTGAAGTCTTCTTCACTCACATTCCTGTTTCTTGGACAAGGAAGTTACACAGCTGGACCCTCTGGCATCTTGTCTTTATGTCTTTTGTCCTCATGACACCTTTCAGGGTAGCTGGGTATCTCCCATGCTGGCTCAGTACTTCCAAGGCTCCTGGCCCGGGACAGAAATTTAGATGGAATTCGTGTCACCCTTTTGGCCTAGCCTTAGAAATCAGCTAGTGTTATTTCTTCCAGTCTTTTGGGTAAGGCAGCTGCAGAATTCTACCCATGCTTAAGAGATAATAACCCCTGGGTTCCACACCGAGATAGAGGGGTTTTTCACGTGTAGTGGCAGGAGCATGAGGAAAGGGGTGTGTTTTGTGTGGTCATGCCTGCGAAATGCAGTCTGCTACACAGAGAAGCCTCAGCTGACTCTGAAGTGTTAGGTGCTGTGATCGTACCTCTACCCAACATCTGACCATCAATTAGCTAACAAAGAACATAGACTTCACAGCATTAGTTCAGAAAGTCACTAACCACACAACAGCAAAACCCCTTCAGCAGCTAACACTGGGGAAGGGAGAAAATCTCATATCCAGCATTATAATATTCATAAACTCCAGTTTATGAGTAAATAACTAAGGCATGTGAAGAAACAAATATGGCCCATTGGCAGGGAAAAATGAAATCAATAGAAACTGTCTCCAAAGGAGCACAGACATTGGATCTCCAAGACAAAAACTTTAAATAAGCTATTCTAAATATGTTCAAAGAACTAAAAAAAAGAAAAAAAAAAACTATTTCTAAAGAAATAAGGAAAGATTAATGGCTGATTTCTCTTGAGAAACCATGAAGGTCAGAAAGCAGTGAAATGCAATACTCAAAGTCTTTAAGGAAGAGGGCTGCTAGCCAAGAATTCTCCATCCAGTAAAATCATTCTTTAAAAATGAAACCTGAGAGAATTTGTCAGTAGCACCTTGCTATACTTAAATGTAAGAGCTAAAACCATAAAAGTCTTAAAGTGTTCAGAAAATCTTCATGACCTTGGATAAAGCAATGGTTTCTGGATAAAGCAGAAGTGATAAAAGAAAAAATAAATTGGACTTCTCCAATATTTAAAAAGTTGTGCTTTAGAGAATGTGCACCATCAAGAAATTGAAGACAGTCTACAGAATAGGAAAAAACACATTAGCAAATTGTCTATCTGATAAAAGTCTGATAGACTTTGGCAACCAGATAATAAAAAGACAGATAATCAAATTTAGAAGTAGCAAAGAATCTGAATAAACATTTCTCTGAATAAGATATATCAGTGGCCAATAAGCACATCAAAAGATACTCAGCATCCTTAGTCATTATGGAAAACACAAATCAAAATCACTAGGAGATACTAATTCACATACCTGAGAATGACTATAATAAAAAAGACAAATAATAAGTGTTGGAGAAGGTGTAGAGAAATTAGAACCTTCATACTTGGATAGTGGAAATGTCAAATGGTATAGCACTTTGGAGAACAGTTTGGTAGTTCATCAAAAAGTTAAAAATAGAGTTACCAGAGGACTCAGCTATTTTACTCATAGGTATTTCCCAAGAGAATTGAAAATATTTATCTACCCAAAATCTTGTATGTCTATGTATGTCTAGTAACAGTACTCATAATAGTCAAATGTGAAAATAATCAAATGCCCATGTTCTGATGAATAGATGAAGAAAATGTAATTTATAGATACAATGAAGTATTATTTAGCAGTTAAAAGGAATGAATTTACTGGTATGTACTAAAACATGGAAAAAGCTTGAAGATATTAAAGAAATTAAATAAACTAGATACAAAATGTCAGATATTATATGATCATTTTATGTGAAATGTTCTGAACAGACAGATCTAGAGAGAGTAGATTAGAAATTTTGGTGGGGAGGTAGTAGTTAGAAGTTTCTGGGGGTTCATCTGTGTACAATGTATCAAAATGCAGTCTGTAAAAATAATTATAAAAAAGAAGTTTCTGGAGGTGGGGAGTAATGGGGAATGATGGCTAACGGTACCTGGTTTCCTCTGGGGGTAATGAAAACATTTTCAATCACTTCATGTTATGGTTGCACAACTTTGTGAACAGCCTGAAAATCTGAATTTTATACTCTTAAGGGTAGATTTATGGTCATCGAATTATGTCTCAATTTAAAAGAGAGTGTGGGCTTAGGGGCAGGAGAACTTGTGAGAGCTGAATTTCACATCTAGAGGAAGGCAGCCTTACCAGTTCCAGGGGAATGCAGATGACTCACCCACGGTTACCCAGATCGCTCAGTACCTCTCTTTTCATTGTTCCTGTTCTACTCTGAAAAATATAATCAAACTAAAGATCTTTACACAAGAATTCCTATAGGAAAATTCTGTGAATGTGTCTGTTTGGGTGCCAGCGTATTTGTGGGAGAGAAGAGAAAGGTAGGTGACAAGTGAAGTGTTCAAAACACAGTGGTTTCCTTAAGCTCAAGTTCAGATTTTTCCCTAATGTGGCTTTCTCTTCCAGAAAGAGGAACAGGTCAGAGCGCCTCACCTCACGACCTTGGTCTCCTCAGGATTGTAGTTACATTAGGACTTTAAACAGCGCCTACCACTGACAGCACTTCTCTTTGAACATTGCCACAGTTATCTGCTCTGATCTCCTGATTTATCCTCCAGAGTCCCAGGGAGGTACCATCCCAGTTCTCCTTCCATCCAGTTTTCTCCCTGCTCACAGACCTCTACCACATCCCACTGCTTGCCTTCAGAATAAAACCTAAATTCCTTGGCCTGATACTCCTTGAGTTGGTCCAAACCCTGAATTATTGGCCCTAAAGCCAGATTTGAGAAGGAGACAGATAAGAGAGTAGACATAACTATTAATGAGGCATACCTGGGTACAGTCAAGGGACTGGTGCCAACTCACATTCCAAGCTCCCAGCCCTGGCATTAGACGCTGTTGTCTAAGCTGTCAAGGAGAAAATTGGTTTTTAATGGAACATACAAAAAGGATTTTCAGCCACAAATTTTGTTTCAAAAGTGGAGGTGGGCAGAAATGGGAAGTTATACTCCATGAATGTATGATATGTCAAAATACATTCTAATGTCATGTATCACTAAAAAGAACCAATTAAAAAACTTTTAGTTAAGAGTGAGGGTGGGGGAGGAGACAATGAACCTTATGTAGGAAATTGTGCAGAGGAAACCTTTTCTTTTAATTTCACCTCAAATTAAAAGGGAAGTAACACTAAGGAATTAGCTACTGCACTTTCATACGCTTAAACTTTTAAAACCAAGTGGAAGGAACAGCTTTTGAGTCTGTTTTAGGGTAAAACATTCATATTGTGCTTTTGACCAGTCAAGAAAATTTAAACTGCCTCTTCAGGAACTGAAGTATTCTGTTCTCAACTTTTTGTCTTGTTTTGGTTTGGTTTTACATTTAAATATTCTGAAAGCTTCTGGCCATAAATAAAGATTAAAGAGTTCACTAAAGCTCTGTAAAAAAAAAAAAAAATCTGGTTTATGATTCATTTGCAGGTAGAATTTTATCTGGTCTTATTTTTTTGGTGAGTTGAAAACCACAATCTTGTAGTTCATGAGAAAAGCACTTTGAGGATTTTAGTAGCTTTAGATTCTAATACAGTTAACCCTAACCTTTCCAAATAAGAAAGTAAACATTCTTGGAGTTTTCCCAAGTTCTGTTCGGAGGTCACTGTACTAGAGTGACAGGTGTTAAGCATGTCAAGAGGCTAGTTTAGAATGCAAGCCAGGTTATGTGCAAATCCTAATGCACAGAACATAGGGTAACAGTGTCCTTCAGAACCTAGGCTACTGTGGATTTAGTCTGGGTGAGTCAGTCTTTTAAAATAACCCATAGTGTTGAATTTCTAGACCTGTGTGGCACGGAACTAAATTGCCATCCCTGGTGAATTCAGCAAGTCAGATGCTGCTTGGTGGAAAGCATCAGAAGAGGACTTTGAGTACTCTTGGAAGCCAGCTGGACCTAGATAAGTGTCTCACCCAAATATCTGGAAGGAAAGAACAGGTTTCAGAATTTTAATCAAAGTGAGAAGTATATTGTTTGTCCTTTACAACCAGCTATCCTGGAGAGGAGGTAGGAGATGACTCTCCGTTGACAAGGCTTATAAGCTGGCCAATTCCTAAAAATCCAAGGACATGATAGAAGGCCAAGGGCAAATTCATGATTCTCAGTGACAGGGTTGGGGAAAGCTTTTTGGAAGCAATGGCTTTCTAACTGGTAGCGACTTAAGCAAAGACGTTTAGAGGCCCAGCACACATTGAGAAGGTGGACGTGGTGTGACCAGGTCAAACTGCGTGAAATAGGTGAGAGCTAATTACAAAAGCAAGGAGGGTATGGGATGCCTGGCTTGGGAGTTAGCACCCTTATTCTTTTTTCATTAGGGGCCATTAACTTTTTTTGAGTAGAATAAAATAACAGGTCTTGGGGAGATAATTCTGACGTAGTACTTGTTGGCAACCAGGGATAATCCAGACCCCTGGGGTTTGAAGTTGCTTAAACTCTCTGAGCCTCAGGTTACATATTTGTAAAATGGGGATAATGTCTCATGCAGAACTGTGATTGAGGTAATTATGAAAAGTGTTTGCAACATAGTAATCATTCATTAACTAGTAACCCCGCTTTTTAGTCAGAGCAACCAATGCTTTAGGATCTTAGTAGTTTAGAGACAAAGATTAGTGTGATTGTGAGTTGGCATTTTAGAGTGAGACAATATAGCTCGAATCCCTGCTCCTATGCTTGTTAGCTCTGTGACTAGGACAATTTAGCAAATGACATTGTTCTTCTCTGCAGCATGACAATTCCTCCCTCATGGGCTGTGTTATAATCAAATGAGGAGAGTATATATAAAAGGGCTTTCTCTGCCCGGCACTTAGGAACTGTGGATGAACTCACTCCTCTCACAGCAGATGTCTGCTGAACACCTGTCTGGTGCCAGACAGCGGTGTGCCCTTGGTATCCTGAACAAAACACACGAAAGTCCCTGTGTTCATGGATGTCACTATCTAAATGACCATTGTTATTGTTGAAAATGAACACTGACCAGAAGTCAGTTGGGATAGCTGGGTCAAATGGTGGTTCCATTCCAAGTTTTCTGAGGAATCTCCATACTGCTTTCCAGAAGGGTTGCACCAATTTGCATTCCCACAGCAGCGTGTGTACCTTTCTCCTCACATCCTCACCAGCATGTACTGTTGTTTGTATTCTTGATAATTGCCATTCTGACTGGGGTGACATGAAATCTTAGGGTAGTTTTGATTTGCATTTCTCTGATACCAAACATGTTGAACATTTTTCCATGTATGTGTTGATTGATCGTATTTCTTTTCTGTGAAGTGTCTGCTTAGTTCCTTAGCCCATTTATTGATTGGGTTATTTTTTTTTTGGTGTTTTTTGATTTCTTTTTATAACCTGGAGATTAGTGCTCTCTCTTAAGTGCATGTGGTAAAGATTTTTTCCCACTCTGTAGGCTCTCTCTTCACATTATTGATTGATTCCTTTGCTGAAAAGAAGTTTGTTAGTTTGAATCTGTCCCATTTATTGATTCTTGATTTTACTTCTTACACTTTAGGGGTCTTATTAAGGAAGTCAGGTCCTAAGCTGACGTAGTGAAGGTTTAGGCCTACTTTTTTTCCTTTTAGGCACAGGGTCTCTGTTCTAATGCCTAAGTCTTTGATCCAATTTGAGTTGAGTTTCATGCAGGGTGATAGATAGGTGTTTAAATTCATTTTGTTATTATATGGATTGGTTTATACCTAAAGAACTTAAAATCATCATATTATACTAATGCAGCCATATCAATATTTATAGCAGCTCAATTCACAATAGCTAAACTATGGAACCAACCAAGATGCCCTTCAACAGGTGAATAGATTTAAACATGTATAATAATAGATAAACTACACACACACACATGCACACACACACAATGGAATATTACTCAGCCTTGAAGAAGAAAGAAATTATGGCATCTGCCAGTAAATGGATGGAGCTGGAGAATATCATGCTAAGTGAAATAAGTCAATCCCAAAAAACCAAAAGCCAAATGTTTTCTCTGATATGTGGATGTTAATTTACAATGGTCAGGGGGTGCTGGAAGAACAGTTACTTTAGGTAGAGTTGAGTGAAGGGGAGGGAAGAGGGGGTATGGGGATGGAAAGGATAGTAGAATGAATCAGATATTTTTACCTTGTGTACATATGTAACTATACACCCAGTGGGATTCTACATCATGTATAGACAGAAAAATGAGAAATTATACTCCCTTGTATACGATGTATCAAAGTACATTTACTGTCATGTATAGCTAATTAAAACAAATTTTTAAAAATTTTAAAAAGGCAATTGTGATTGTCTCGGGAAGTGATACAGAGGCGTAGGAACAGGGCAGACCTAGTAGAAGGGAGAGACAGAGGTATCAGCCACAGGTATGATCCCGCCAGGATCTTGGTCAAGAGGAGACTTGAAGAAGATGTCCAGAGTGTCATGCCATCACGCCAGGAGGATGCGCAGAGAGGGAAGCATGCTCACAGGGGAGGCGGTGAACCTCAGTCTGAGGTGTTTAATACCAGAATATTCACTCGGAGCCAAT
The DNA here is from genome assembly GCA_020662805.1 of Glaucomys volans. Classification (NCBI taxonomy): domain Eukaryota; kingdom Metazoa; phylum Chordata; class Mammalia; order Rodentia; family Sciuridae; genus Glaucomys; species Glaucomys volans. The sequence continues at coordinate 103,366 of JAJEJO010003505.1, forward strand.
TTCCATACAGTGGTGGGGGACAAGGAAATTAGAGAGTAGGAATAGTAGGTTCAGGCTATTCTTTTTTTATATAATGTAGTTTTCAGACACAGATTTTTTGAAAATTTTTTAGTTGTCAATGGGCCATTTTTTTTAAATTTATTTACTTATGCATTTATATGCAGTGCTGAGGATCGAACCCAGGGTCTCTCACATGCCAGGCAACTGCTCTACCACTGAGACCCAGCCCCAGCCCCAGACTATTCTTTAAAAGCATCAAATAGTGAAGGAAAGGAAAGACCGAGAAAGTAGCTTGAAACAGTGTCATCTGGGGATGTGTGTCATGGGAAGAAGGAACCAGTGGAAAGACAGAGATCGAAGTCATAAAAGAGATTGGCTTATTGGTTCCTTTAATGAATATTTATCCTTTTCCTACTGTTTCGGAATATTTTACCTGTCACGGGGCTGTGTACAAAGGAGAAAGAGGTGGACTGTGTTCTGAGGGGTATCCGTCCTTCACAGAGTGCCACGTGCAGGCCCAACTTGCTGCTGCTCTGCACTGGGGCAGGTCTTCTACGTCACCGGGATGTCCCCAGGTTGCTCACTTCCGTATCCCCAGTGCCTGGAGGAGTGTCTAGTGTGTAGAAGGCCTTCCACAAATGTTGAATGGATGGAGGGAGAAAACTGTCATTCCTTCTGTTTCATCAAGGGTGTTTCTTTTACATAATCACTCCTTGGTGGTTTGCTGGGTATGGTGGGGGCTGACAGAACCGAAACACAGACTAAACTGAGTGAACAAGAGAAGGACAGAAAAAGCCACAAGGATGATTGTTCAACAAAGATGATATTTTCCATCAGAACTTTTCTAGGAATAAACAAATGTTATTTATAGTTCTAACAGTTGTTAGAACTAGGATATATTAATGAATCTAGAAGTTAGAGACTTATCCCAACTTTAGGTTCAGTTTCCACAAACGCTGGACTAACTGGGCACGAGGAATAGAGGGAAGTAAGTCTATGTTTCAGAATATAGCAACTGAGATTCTGTTGAGCTTGCCACCTGTTGCCTCAAGGGAGGGAGGAAGGGAGGGAGAGACAGAGAGAGAATGAGATGAAGTGAAAGTTCTTAGAAAAATTGGAAGAACAAATTTTAAAAATCACCTGGAGTGGAAAATTCACATGATAAATGTGAAAATTACATTTTTCTCCTTATTTGGTTATAAAAAAAAGCAGTAGAAAATTCATCAAAATTGTCATCAACACCAAATAATTCTAAAGGATTTGAAAGTATTGTAAATTGCAGGAGAAATGGAGGGATATTTTAGAATTCATTTTCCAAACTCAGCATCAAAAACTCCTGGGGAGACTGATAAAAAGAGAACAGCACGTCCCCACGAGGCCTTGCAGCAGGAATCCCTGTGGATGGGCCCTTCCAATCACGAAGACAGATTTGGCTGCTACTGATGTGAAGTCTGGAGTAGGGGCCCAATAAATGCATATTTATTAATTTGCAATAATATCTCCTCTCTGAAGTTTAGAAATCAACCTTCTATGGAATGAAAATGGATTTGGTTTAGGTGTCTAACAACCCAAGCTTTCCTCCAGAGGACTGCACGGATGGGTCTGTGTGGGGTAGGGCGGCTGTTTCCTCTGCTCACCCATCCAGTTCTCACTCTTGCTACTGTATAAAAGCAGTTCAGTTATTTTTATGTGTGTGTTCCCTAGAATTAGATTGAACTTGGAACTCTCTTCTATTAATTTTTGTACATTTCATGTCAGTATAGACATTAAAATGCTCTTTTTGTTAAGAAGAAAATTGCTAAAATTCCTAAAGCACTCTCAAGGATCTTAGACGTTTCCAGTTGGAAGAGATCTAAGAGACATCTGGTCTGACATTTCCTGCAATGGATGTGGGTATTCAGGGAGAGGGAATTTCAGCAAAACTTTAGCCAACAACTCCAAAGATAGGTCTCAATACCACTTAATTATGATAATTATATACAGTACCTAATCATCTAATCTATTTCTATATGTCAGAACATAGTATAAATATATTTTTAAAGAATTTCCTTTATCTGCATGTGTTGTCCTACTTTACTTATTTGAAATTAAATGGGGAAAATCAGTGCTTTTTTTTTTTTTTTTTTTTTGAGGTAGGAACATCAGTATGTGACTAGTTCCATATTGTTTTAAGGAGAACAAAAGCAAAATGTTCCCAAATTATTTGCTTGCAGCTACAGAGCATGTTTAAGAAATAAAAATCATCACTAAATGTATAAAAGGAAAAAAATTGTTTTGAAGTTCTTAAGATTGGCTTCATTGTAAACTGATACTAAAGAGTCCCCATTATGAGCTGTATATTTTGGTGCCAGAAGGTTTTTTTCTTATGCTGAATTATTAAGTTCTGTCAGCTGCTGGGCTGTCATATAGAGATATAGTAAATCACATTATATTTTGTCATGGATTACATGGAGCAATAAATTTGGGAATAAAGATCAAAGTAGTTCCACAATCGCATCTGAGTGTAGGAGGGATGTTAAACTTGTAGAAAACTGATTTAGGTGAAGCTGTTGCAGTTCTTGTATGAATTGGAAATGAATTTGGATGTTTGGTTGAAAATGAATGAGGATCAAATCCCAGAATGACTTTCCAATTTTGTATTTAGTTCAGAGAAGTTAATTCTAACACCTAACTGCATGACTTGAATTAGATAAATAATCACATGTCGAGAGTAGTGGACTCAGTGAAAATTGTACTTATGTATTTTAATTGCTTTCATGATTAAACAGTATGAGCCATTCTACTCTTATTTGAGTTTTGGGGGGCTACATAATTAGTTAAATACTCTTGCAGTAATGCTGTCTGACTCCTTGGAGCTGAACTTTTTGCTTTTTACTGCATTTAAAATCATTCAAAGCAAGCGAGGGTAAGCATACCGAGTAGCCTTGATTTTTTTAGCTCTTTTTGGTTACTCTCTTTGTCCTGTGTTGCTATAGAGGCTCTTTCGGGGTTATCTAAGTTGATGATATTCATTTCTTTAGAACATCCAAACTGTGCTGGCCAGCCAAAGACTCATATAGCAGAAGTAGTTAGCATAAATTATGTACTGTATGTATTTTATTGTTCTTTTTCTTCTGTTTTAAAAGTGCTCTCAGTTATGTCCTCAATTAGTAGAACAGTGGTTCCCCAGCTTGGCTGACGATCAGAAGCAAGGAAGGTGTCTTTAGTATAGTTTCCTGGACCACAAGAAAGTGTTGCCTCTCCTCTGGTACACTTTTCGCCTTTCATTCTGGGGTCATCTCTTCTGCTTTCTTTCTTCATTCTAATTCTGTTTGGAGAAATATTTTTAAATTCTGCGAACAAACAAATAAGCTTTTCAAAACGATTTCTTAAGATTGTAGTTCCTTATTTCTTTCATTCTCCTTTTATTGATTCTTTCCGTCTTGTGAAATTTAGAAGATTTACACTAATGCTGTAATAAATCAGTCTGACATTAGACTTAAACAAATCTCCCCCAAAATCATATGAAAATTAACGATATGCCCCTTTCACAAGTAGGATCAGAATAAAATGTAATTGGAATGTAGGTGTGACAGCCGACAATGCTGATTTGGGTCTGAAAGGAAAGAAAAGGCCAGTTAGTCACTGTGTGTGTCAGGTGTATCCCCAAGGAGGGTGTTAGGCTAAGATGGAAGGCTTACCACACCACTGCCAAGGCAGAAAGCCAGAATTGCAGCAGTTTGGAGAACTGAGCAAAGAGCATGGGATTGGATTTGCAAGCTCCAAGCTCTCTGACAGGCTCTTCTCATGTCCTCTGTTAGTGCTGTGATGCCTTCCAAGGCCAGGCTCCCAGGTTGGAGCATCTCTGTGAAAAATTAAAAGCAAGTAGAACTTTGAGAGAGTGACCTGAGCCCATATGGTTAGAAAATACAGGTTTTAATACAGGTCACTTCTTTGTAAGAAATCAGAGGAGCTGAGGACTGGAGGTTAAGACTGCAGAAAGAATGGTTTTGGGCACTCTGGGACTGCCCGAGTGGGCCCAGTCACTGATGCTAGGTTGACCCAGGCGGGTCACTTTATGAGAGCTGCCAGGAGTGTGGAAATGTGGCTTGCACATGCAACAACTACTGCAGAGCCCTTTCAGTCATAGTCTGCTTCTTCCTTCGTTCTCACCACATGTGGCCTCACCAGGCTTTGGCCTGGCTCCCGTGTAGATCATGCTGAGATTTGAATGGGTCTCTAGCCCTTAGCCTGGTTTATTGGAAGCCCCGATATCTCATAGTCCCTGCTTCTGATTCTTCTTCCAAAGCTGAAAATGACTCTCTCTGCTTAAGGACACACGTGAAGCCCTGCTGCTCACATTCACTATCGCATTCTCAAATCAGGCTCCATAAGTAGCAGATTGTGCTCTCTTTCCTGGGACTCAGGATGTCAGCGCCTTCTGTAGTAGGAAGAGGGCAGGCTACTCCTTTTATTCTTTTCAACCCCCTTGGTCAGGTTCCAGAGGCAGACTTCTCAGTTCCAGGGAGGCACACTGAGCCTCCAGCCAACAGTATGATCTGGGGTTGGAGGTGGACTGTAATCCACTTCTTTCAAGAAAATGAAATGCATTCCTACTGTGTACTGAGTGCTGGGAGTTTAGATATATAAGCAGTTGCCTCTGCCCTTAGGGAATAGTCAGTCCGGTTTCAGGCAGTTTCAGTGTATCATAAAGAACAATAAAATGGTTATGTGTACAAACTATTAGAGAAGTGTGATTTGGCCCAGAGATTTCCTGAGGGTTTGTGGAAGACTTCCTGGAGGAGATGGTGTTTAAAAGATTCTTGAGAGATGATTAAAATCCCTCCAGGGACAGGAAGGATAATCATTTTTTTAAAAGATTAGGTAAAAATGCAGAGTGTGAAGCAGCTTATTCAGGGAACTACCATCTGATATTAGCAGAAGCATAAAGACTAGAATGGGAATTAGAGAAACATGAAGCTGAAGAAATAAAGGCTGAAAAGATACTATGTGGTCAATTAGGGAACTTGAACTTCTTTTGGTATTTGCTAAGAAACAGTGAAGGGTTTAAAATTACAGAGTGATGTGTTCACATTTTGCCCTTCAGATAGACCTCCAGGTGAAGGGTGGTGGGTGGACCTATACCAAACAGGAAGAAGAGTGTCTGGAGCAAACAGAACAACTAGTTAGAAGGCTGTTGTGAAAATGCAGGAAGAAAAGGTGAGGGCCTGGAAGCAGAAACTGACAGGACTGTCTAGGGGGAGGGAGGAGGATTGTCAGAAACTGTATGTTTCTGGATCTAGTGTCTAAATGAAAGTGCCAGTGACTACAGTGTGGAGGAGCACGAGCCTCCTGGGGACATGACTGAGTACAGTTTGGGAGATGAGCTGAGCGTCCATGGGACAACGCAGAGAGCACCTGTCCTGCCTGCAGTTGGGCGTGAGTCTGGATCTGGTCCTAGGGATGGAGAAGCAGCGAGATCTGGAGTTGGAAGTCCCATCAGCAGAAAGATGATTTGAAACTGTAAGGATGGATTTTGAAAAGGGCGGGTGGCTATGAGGAAAGACCTGTGGGCATAAGGCAGTTCTTACTCAACATGGCCAGAGATCAGCGAGCAATGGTCAGAGAGGGTCCTGGAGAACCAGGAGGGAATGATGTCACGGATGCCAAGGGAATTGGAAGTTCAAATAAACAGGGAGTCGTTCGGCAAAGGCAGAGTGTGATTCTTTGGAAAGACTGGTAAAATACAGACTTTCCAAGGAGACTGCTGAGAAAAATAAGAAGACAAATAGACAAGAGAGGAAATTGGAAAAATAACTCCTGATCCAAAAAAGATAGAAAGGATAATAAAATGAATATAATATAGTGAATAACTTCATGACAGTAAAATTGAAAGTCTGGATTAAATGGGCAAATTTCTGCAAAGTGTGATCGCACAAGAAAAAAGAAAAACTGAATCGTTCTGCAGATACTACATAGAGCATTTGGTTTTAACTATTTCATTAAAGAACCTATCAGGCCCAATTTTATAGCAATTTCTTGCCAAATTTTCAATAAACAGTTAATTTCCAATAATGCACAAAACATACTGAAAGAAATAAAAGGAGGAACTATCACTCTTGTCCATTTTAAGACCAGTATAATCTGGATATGGAAATCAGCCAGGGACAGTACGTGGTAAATCGCATCCCAATCTCACATTTAATTTTAAGTGTAAAATTTCTAACAAAATTTAGTGGTATATAAGAGTAGCTATATATTGTGACCAAGCTGGGTCCAACACAGAAATGAAAGGGTGATTTAATTTAGGCCATCACATTGCCAAGTGAGAGGAAAAAAGCTATATGACCATCTCGGGTGAAGAAGAAGCATTTGGCAAAATCAAACCCGTCTGTGATGCTCAGTCTTACTGAGCCAGGAATAGGAGGCGTTGTCCTTAACCTGAGAAAAAATATAATCAGGAACTTAGAAGCAAACCACTAGAATAGATATAATCAACAGGGCAGGCAGCAGCAAGTTTTAACAAGGATGTGTAGAGGAATCAGAACCTTTATACTTTGCAGGTGGGACTGTAATTGATTGGCACAGTCACTTTGGAAAATTAATCAAAAAGTTAAACATGACTATCATATGACCCAGCAATTCCACTACTAGTACAAGTTGAAAATTCCTTACCTGAAATGCTTGGGACCAGAAGTGTTTCATATTTCAGATTTTTTTGGATTTGGGAGTATTTGCATATGTATATAATGAGATACCTTGGTGATGGGACCCAAGTCTAAACATGAAATTCATTTATGTTTTATATTTGCTTCATATACGTAGCCTGAAGGTAGTTTTTTGCAGTTGTGTGTTGTTGCCTCTGTTTTGACGTGACCTGTGGGTGAGGTGAGGTGTGGAATTTTCCACTTGTAATGTCCCGTCAGAGCTTAGAAAGTTTCAGTTTTGGTTTTGAAATTTTAGATTTTTCCATTAGGGGAACTCAACCTATATCTACCCATGAGAATTGGAAAAATATTTTCTAAAGAAACTTGTACAAGAATATTTATAGCAGCACTATTCACAATAGTCAAAAAATGGAAACGACACGAGTTTATCAGTCGATGAATGGATAAACATAATGTGATATATCCATGCAATGGATTTAGCAATGAAAAGAAATGAAGGGCTATATACCATAGATGAACCTTGGAAACATGATAAATGAAAGAATCGAGGCTCAAAAGACCTCCTGTTGGGAGACAGGCATGATGGCACATGTCTGAAATCCCAGCTATGCAGGAGTATTACAAATTTGAGGCCAGCCTAGGCAACTTAATGGGATTGTCTAGGAAGGAAAAAAAGAATACAGGAAGGGAGTGAAGGAGGAAAAGAAGAAGGAAGGAAGAACACAGTGTTGTATGATACACATGAAATGTCCAGAGCAGGAAAACTCATAAGTGGATTAGTTGTTGTGAGTGGCTTGACGCGAGGTTGAGGTAGGGAAATGACTACTAACAGCTCTAAGATTTCTTTCTGAGTTGATGAATGTTCTAGAATTTGATAATGGTGATAGGTGTATAGCTCTGCAACTATACTAAAAAAACACTGTACGGTTTAAAAGTGTGAACTTTATACTATGTGATTGTATCTTACTAAAGTTGCTATTAAAAATAGAAGGTCTGACAATGCTAAGTATGGTTGAAGATGTGGAACAAGAAGAACTCATTCCTATAGTGAGAATAGAAAGTGCTGCTTTGGAAAATAATTAGGCATCATCCTGTAAGGTTGAACGTTTGATTTATGAACCATTCATTCATCTCCATAACACTTGGCCTAGATATGCATAAATATGCACCAGAAGACATGTACAGGAATGCTTTTAGCAGCATGGAGGAAACAACTTGAAGACTCCAAATGCCCATGAGTGAATTATTTTGATCTGTTCACAACTGAATATTTTAAAGCAGTGAAAATGGAGGAAGAAGTACAGCTTCAAATGAAAAATGATGAATAGATCTTAAAAACAAATTTCTATAAAATATAGCAAGTTGCACAAAACTCTATAGAGCATGATTATATTTAAATAAAGCTAAAAATAGTAAAACATAATAATGTGTTAGAAATACCCATGTGTCTGGTAAGTTTTTAAGCAAGACAATACATAAAATTCAGAATAGAGGTGAATTCTTAGGAAGGGTCTGAGGTTGGAGATGGGGTGTGGAAGAAGCACATAAACATGCTTTTTAATGCCAGATACTGATTTTTCTCATTGTTTTAGGAGGGTTCTTTATCATGTTTCATAAATTTCCAAAATGCTCTGCTCCTTCGTATGGATTAACGTTGCATACTTTAAACATAAGTAAAAATCACTGATGTCGTCAGAAGCAACAAACGGAGCATCCCAGTCTTCGGGACATGTCAGGAAGCAAATTGCTTCCCAAGTAGAGTCTGAGGCAAATCATTTTTTTCCATGGGCTCACAGTGAAAGAATGAACAAGAAAGGGGAACTAGAATCGACTGGTAGCCTGATTTTGGTAACTGACTTTTCTATCAGGCTGATCCTGCAGTTTTGTAAGCTCAAGTAAAGTGACTTCAGTAACATCTATCTTGTTTCTTCCTTATTCGTGAAAAAAATGCAGCCTTGCCTTAGACCTAACATTACTCAGCTAGCTCACCTCCAAGACGGGTCCACCACATTCTCCTTTTGATCACTCTTGCCTTGCCTTTTATTTTTCTCATTTCCTCGCGCATAAAGGGCCTGGTCTTTGTCCTCATTCCAGTGCTGACTCACCACTCTCTGATCCCTTGCCATGTTGAACTTCCACCATTTTTACACTGCTGAACCGCAGCCCTGTGTAATCGCTATTGTCCACTTTATCTGCACATTATAAAATAATGCCCAGGAAAGTTAAATAATTTGTTCATGATCACACTACCCAAGTTGGTTGAACTTCAAAGCCCTGCACCTAACCACCATGCTGTGCCACTTACCACCTGGCAACAGTTGTTGGCATAGTCAATCAAAGCAACTTGAATTGATGAAAAAGTCGGTCAGAGTGGCTTGGAGGGTCTGGGTGATGGGACGTGTAGCTGCAGTGACAAAACCAACTGAACTTCTTACGTTTATAGACTTGAGAAGGAGGCATATTTTTTATGGGCTCATTGCTGTAAGACATTTCAAAATTTTTTTAGACTAATTGGTATAGTAATTCTGTCCCAGTTGTAGATGATCCTAGTAAACTGGAGTAAGTTCTAGGTTATTTTAAATTAGGAACAGCTAATGACTGAATATCAAGAATTTCTCTCACACCCAACCCCAAATAATCCAATATGTGGTATAGAGCATTTGTTAAGTATTAAGATCATTGTCATATATTAAACTGAACTGCCTACACATCTGACATAGCAACTTCTTGTAAATATATTATTTCATAAAAATTCTAATCCATATTCATTGAATTTTTAAATTTTTATACAAATGAGCCAAACAGTGGTTTTCAGAACCAGTATTAATGGAACTTATAAGCATGCCAAATGAGAATTTCTAACTCCTATATTCAAAGCACTTGAAAAATGTATTACTTGATCAATAATTCAGTTAATGTCATTTGATCATTCAGCAGTGTCACTGTTTTTTTATTTTGAAGTCAAAATTTGAAGAAAATCTTCCTAAAAGTACTACTAATACCATAGAAGGCGCCACCCATATGTAAATTATTTTAAGTATGTCTAAAGTATGTCGTATGCTTGTGAAAATTTGTTTAAATATAGTAATCATTTTCCTTTGACACTTGTGATATAATTCAACATTATATTTTGGTATAAATTGTAACAAAGACGTATAAAAATATTACAGAAGGTAGAGATTCTTAAAATTAATTGGCCCCATTTACATTTGGTCTTTGATGATAAATTCTTTTTTGCACATCAGAGAATAGCTGCTTCTTCCCTAGAGCAAACTAAGTCCCCCACCACCTCCCTTACTTTTAAAGTTTGTATTTCTGCCCAAGTAATAAATGAGTTTCAGTTTCTGTGGCCTTTGCTTCAGAGAGCTTCTCTGGGGGTGAGCTTTGAAATATGATTAGATCTTAATTCTATAACTATTTCCATAAGCTTGTTTCACAGTTTGCTTTCTTATTCAGCAAGTAGGGTGGGGACATGTGTAAACCCTATGTGATCATTTATGGGTGTTAGCCATGTAAGTGTATGTTGCAATGGTGAGAAAATTAGTCCCTCTGAATTTCAGTGAGGGAAGACAATCAGCTGTCCCACGTTATTCAGGTTATCTGACATCAAATATCCATTATTTTAGTGCACAGTACTGACTGCAGTTACTGTGTGGACAGAGAGGATATCCATCCCGACTGGTATATTCAGACAAGAGTATGGCGTAGCATGCAGGAGGCTCTGGGTTCCGTCTCTAGGACTACAAAAGAAAAAAGAAATAAGAACAAATTCCGGGATGTATGGGCACTTCTTAGAATGGGTATTGATGATGATACACCTGTCTAGTTTCTCCTTTGATAAAGGAGGTGACGTGAGAGTCTTACAAAATGAATAGGTAGAGACAAAAGACAAAACACCTGTGACTCCGGATTACTAGCTTCTGATTCTGGGTAAAGCAACTATCTAAGATGATTCAATCAATTTGCTAGAGATGAATGAAAATGAGAAGTCGTCAAATATGGAGCCGTGACATTTGCAGCTGTTTTGCCACTGAGACTAGTTTGCCATTTTCTCAAGTTGGGATGTATGTGTAAAGATAGAAAAGGGAAAGAATTCTCTAATTAAAATACTCCTTCTTGTAATGATTATGTCAAGCTGGGAGCTTACCCTTGACTCAAATAAGACTTGACAGTCTTCGGATTCATCATCAGGAACTTAACTCAGATCTGTATCCTCACCTGACCTAACACATAGTAGGTATTCAACAAATATTCATCCACTTCCCACCTCTGTGCTGTCCTGATTACTTTTCTCCAGAAGGAGCTTTGAAATTGGAAATGTGGTAATCAGAAGTCTTAAGTGGCCGTGTGCCTGCCTAATCCTCAGTTAGTCCACTTTGGAGAATGTCATAAGCAAATTAGTATGATCAAGTTGAGGATGGGTTATACCTTTTCTCAACATTTATTTCAATAAATATTTAATGGCAATGAATGTAAAACACTCTGAATATTTCTTTGAACAACAAATATAAACTTCATTCCATTTTTTAATTCATTCCAAAACTTAAAAGAAATGAAATGAAAGTAAAGATAGTTCTTTTAAACTATTCTGTTCGAGCAAGCATAGTAATCTGCAAGGCATAATTTCATTTATTATGTATCATATATGTATACACATATACAGCACAATCTTTAACTTAGCTTTCATATTTTTAGCTAAGTAAAATTTTATGATTTACTACAATGTTTGAGGAACGTTATCTTTTACAACTGCAATGTGAGAAAAGTTATCTTTTCTCTGAATTAATATTAAGATTTTTTTTGAAAATTGTTTTTTTAATCATATTTCTTTAAATATTTCAATTATCTTAAAATTTCTTAAATAGTTATGACATAAAAAGCAAATTACATTTATCAAGATGAAAAATAGTATGCCTTCTCACATAAACAATTATTTGCCCAATTTCCATTTTATTCCAAATTATCTTTCCTCTCCTCTTAGAAGAGGTAGTCTGGAAAATCATTTTTTATAAATACTCATAAACCTTTCCACTTCTACCTCCCTCCTCTGCCTTACCTTGAATATGCCAAATGGAGATGAAGAAATAATGATCTTTTTCTCCAAAAGCTATTTTAAAACTCTTAACAATGCAGCTCATTTGTACTTCTTTTTTTCCATCAGTTCATTAAGCAGTATTTGCTAAGCAGCCACTCAGGGCAGAGCGGCGATGCCAAAGCCACACACTCTGATCTGAACCTATCAGGAAAGATAAGACACATTTTCAAAAGACCGTAGAAGAGTCTCGCATACTACCAGGACTCCAAATACCAAAGGGCAAAAGTACAAATCACTTCAAGGGATGTGAGCAAAGAAAATAATGCCAGCGTTTGAACTGGCCTTGGTACGTTGGTAGGTTAGAGAAAGACATGGCAGAAAGACAGAAACTGCAAAGCAAAAAACGGTCTGGAAAACCCATTAGAAAATGTTTATTCATTCATTCTGCTGTTCCTGGTTGTGTTCTGTGTTGGCCTTGGAATAAATCAGTGAACAGAACAGAGAAGGATTCCTGTTTTTAAGGAGCTAATAGCCTAGCAGAATAAAGGTAGTGTTTGACAGTGTTGACGCAGAAATGAGACGTGAGCTCATGGCATCAAGGGCCAAGGAGTTTGGTCTTGATTAGCAAGTTTCTTCAATGGAAGAGCTGTCACAGTGATACAGGGGAGATTGGAAATGGGCTAAATCTGGAGGCAGGGAGTCAAGTCAGAAGAAATACAAATTAGAGTGAGAGACTATTATTACATTGGTAAAGATTGTGTTACAGTGAGAATACTTAACCCTTCAGAGCGGATGGTGTAATGGGTGCCTCAGACACTGATATGTGGCTGTAAATTTCTGGAATGCACTTTGACAGTGTGAAGAGCTCTACAGATGTCCCTGTTGTCTTGGCACTACTGGGTATTGAACCAGGACCTTACTCATGGGGCAAGATACATCCCAGTCCTAAAACTGTTACCATACATAGGTTTGATTCCACTTCTTGGAATTTGTCTTAAAAATATGATCAGTGCTGTAATGAAGCACATATATGCAGATACATGCCACAGTGTTAATTATAGTGATAAACTACTCATAAGTATCGGGGAATAGAGGAATGATTCAGTAAGCTATGATGCAGCTTATCAGTATCTCAAATAAAAAAGAGAAAACTGAATTTTTTGCTCACATAAAAAAGGGCAGCTGTGCTGGTCACTCAAAGCCTCTCTGAGCAGTGTAGGTTTGGGAGTGAAGTAGGAATCAGGGTGAGGGGACTTTCAAAGCTGTAGCTTGGTGCCAGGAGGAGTGTGTGAGATGGAGACAGGTGGGTTGGCCCTCCGAGGTGTTTGTTGGAGTGAATAGGCCTCTGATAGGCTCACTTTCAGAAGTAAAGGGCTGACAACTCTTAGTTGATTGCAAAAGTGTGTTCACCAAAGTGAGTTGCCATTAATTAGTTTATGGTTTCCCAGTTCTGATGACTTCTTTCAACTGTGGCTACAGTATTTTTAGTCTTTTCCTAAATTTGTGGGAACATTTTATTTAATTCTCAACCCTTATTGGGAAATACTAAGCTTTTAAAATTTAGGTGTTGGGATAATTTTAATTCCATGGAACAATGTATGACATAATGCGAAGTGGGGAAGACTGATCATGCTTTTGCCATCTCGCTCCTCCACTATCTGCGCGCACAGCAGCATGGGCTGAAGGGAGCGCATTGCCTGGCCGCTGTGTTGGCTGGTGAGCGGCATCTCTGTGTATCACCCTTGCACGGCTCTTTCTTCCTCTGCTTCCTTGTGTGCTGGAGATGAGGCCAGAAGTAGGAACTGTCGTGTCCCTTCTCTCCTTGGGCCTAAGCGAGCTTACAGTTGCTTCAGATTCCTAGTCCCTGTGGTTGGCCAGAGGATGGTGACCTGTTAATCCAAACTTCCAAACTTGGGAGGAGGGGGTCTGTGTCTCATGAAGCTCAAAGACTCAGGCTTCTTTTCCCACCCACTCACCACATCAAAGGTATCAGGCTCAAACGCAGCCTATGTTAGAGTGGGTTTTGTCTCTGGTGGCTTTCATTCATGTCTCTGTCACAAAGAAGGGGCATGGTGGCAGGCAGGATCTGAGCCAGATACCCCTGGAATGGCAGTGTAACTCCTTATAGTGACGTACCTATTACAGATCTCAGGCCATCAACTCAGAGGTAGAAATCTACTGGAATCTCAGCTTCTGTTTTGAGTCACTTGGGCTGTGTAGCAGAAACATGATACTTGTCCTTGTCACCTCAGACCTTGGTCACTTCCCGACAGTGTCAGGTAAGCCCTGGCTCCTCCATCATGCCAGGGGTGGTGGATGAGGGAGGGCCTCTGATCCCAGGTGCCACCTACTCCCTGGGCATCCCCAGGGAAATCTGATGTCCCTGCTGATCTTGGACTGCCAGTTTACACGAGTCTCACCCCTGCCATCCCTCCGTCCTGAGAGTCCTTCAGAGCTGACGTGCTCCTTGGTACATCCTTGCTGCCCTCGGAGAAGGGGGCCCAGCAGTGTTGCAGCCTGCTGAGAAGCACAGCCCCAAAGCCCCTTCCTGCCTGTGGGTGCCCCACACGAGTCGCTGTGGCCAAGGGTTCCAGGCCGGCATCCTCTGCCCCTCTTGGCACAGGCACACGGGCCACTTGGCCCTCAGTGGCCCCGGCCTCCATGGGGTTGTAGTCTTTCCCTGTATTCCAGAGAGAGGGAGAGAAATAGAGCCAACTCTTAAGAAAAGACCCCCTGATAAACGTTTCCCTTCCCCCTCCACTCTGCCCCATTTCCCAGCCTGGGGACTCTTGTCTTGTCCGATAGTGGGGAAGAAATGGGGGAAGCCAAGAAAGTTCTTCCCTCTGTGAACACTAACTCTGGAAGATTTTTTGGGCCATGAATCCAGTTGACCCAGGTTATAACTAAAAGCCCCAAACTGACCCCTCTTTTTTCTCTGTATTCTACTGTTATTACTTAGTTATAAAGGTGTAAAGCTAGAATGCCAAGTGAGGAGCCTGAGTCGGGGAGATTACCAGGTCGAAGGCTTCAGACATATCCAGGAGCATGCAGGCCATCCTGCAGAGAAAGATCACTACGGTGTTGGCCTTGTTTCCCTGGGTGAAGGATTACAGGAGGCTTCACCACATATGGTTCTTTTTATTTCTTGGTTTTCTACAATAATCAATTTCTTTACATTTTCTAAAAACTGCTTTATTGAGTTTTAATTTACATACTAAAAACTTGCTTTAAATGTATAGGTCAGTGATCTTTAATAAACTTTAAGGGATCGTACAACCATCACCATAATCTGTGTTTACTTTTATAATCAGAAAAAAATGCACTGAAAGGTCTTTGGCTGGTTAAATAGAGGGGACAGAATCAAATTTCAGGCCATTAAGTACAGAACAGTGGTCACCAAGGAGCTCAGTAACTATTTCAGAGAGGGCCCTCTCAGGCAGTGGTCCTGTGAAGAAGAAAAGACAGCATGGTGCCCCAAAACGCCACGCTTTCTCAGGCTTCTGTCCCTGTCTCTTTCATTGCTTCCATCTGCCATTTTTTTTTCATCAGTTGAGAATTTGCTCCTGGGTGTGACATTCCGCCTCTTGGTTTTGGGGTGCTGGTGCTGACCGCAGAGTTGAGTGAGTTAGACAGAGCTGCTCAAAGTGTACAGCACCTAAAGCAAGAAAAGTGAGTGCGTTGTTGTTTGGTGGGGCTCTCAGCGTCCTCAGCGTCCTCGTCCTCATCATCATCATCATCATCATATCACCACCCTGTAATCCTCGCCTCCTCGTGAAGCCTCTCTGATGTGAGGCATCTCGAGTGTCCTCCCTAATAACACCCTGTGCACATCTCTTTCATGACACTTATCATGCAGCATTTTACTAACACACTTATCTGTCCCCTCCCCGAATGCATTAAATCTTCCACTCTGTAAACACAGGGCGCCTATTACAGAGGGAAATTGGATTCACTGTTTGCAAGGCTCTCACCATGCCCAGTTCGGGTTTCAGAAAGGCTGGTGCGGGACGTGGGGGGTGTAGGAGAAAAACTTGTCTTTATAATTACATGGAAATGAGTCAGTGTAGAAAATATGGGAGACATGAAACGAGAGGTGATGGGATAATCAGAAGACGGAGCATCTTGCTTTGCTGGGCAGTGTCACCCCTCCAGCTGGTTATCTGGTGGGTCATGATGCAATTTCTGCCTACTCTGTTTTCTGCAAGTGCTAATGTTAAGTATGTATTATTTCTTTCTTAGGAGTTTGATACAGTTGATTAGTGAAACTTCTTGGACCTAGCTATAGGGCTGTGCGTGCGTGTGTGTGTGTGTGTGTGTGTGTGTGTGTGTGTATGGTAGCTTGTATCATTTAAGAGTTTCATCTAAATTATTGAAAATTCATAAATACAATGTTGACAATATCTTATTACACTATTAATATCTGTAGAATTTGATAGTGGTGTCCTCTCTCTCATTTCTGATACTGGTATTTTTGGTCTTCCTTTTCTGAGCAATGTATCTAGAAATTGCCAACTTTATTGTCTGTACTAAAGAATCAGCTTTTGGTTTCATTGATTTTTTTCCCTTTTATTTGTCTGTTTTCTAGCTCACTCATTTCTGCCCTTGTGTTAATTATTTTCTTTCTCTTTGGTTACTCCATGTTTAACTTGCTGTTTTCAACCTTCTTGTGGAGGTTGCACCACTATTTTAGAACTTCTTCCTTTGCTAATAAATGAATTCAATGCTAAAAATTTCCTCTAAGTACAGATCTAGCTGCATTCCACAAATATATGCTCCCATTGTCATTTATTTCAAAATATTTTCTAATTTCCTTTCTTAATTTTTCTTTACTTATAAATTATTTATATGTACATTTTTTACTTTTCAAATATTTGGGAAATATAAGGTATATTTCTGTTATGATTTCATATTTAATTCATTATAGTCAGAGAATCTCTATAAAATTGATCCCTTTTTAATTAAAATTCATTTGATGACTCAGAACATAGTCTATTTTGATTGATGGTTAGGCTGGTTGATGATATTTTTCAAATCATCTAATTCTTTTTTAAAAATTTTTTTATTTGTTGTTTTTAGATATACATGACAGTAGAGTATATTTCGACATTTATGCTTACATGGAGTATAACTTCCCATTCTTGAGGTGGAACATGATGTGGAGTTACACTAGTTGTGTATTCATATATGAACAGAGGGAAGTTATGTCTGATCATTCTACTGTCCTTCCTATTCCCAGCCCCCATCCCTTACCTTTATTCCCCTTTGTCTAATCTGATGAATTTCTATTCTTCCACCCCCCTCCTCCTTATTGTGTGTCAGCATCCACACATCAGAGAGAACATTCAGCCTTTTGCGGGGGGCGGGGGGATTGACTTATTTCACTTAGCATGATTGTCTCTAGTTCCATCCATTTACCAGCAAATGCCATAATTTCATTCATTCTTATTTATGGCTGAGGAATATTCCATTGTGTGTGTGTGTGTGTGTGTGTGTGTGACATTTTCTTTATCCATTTATTTACTGAAGGGCACCTCGGTTGGTTCCATAGCATAGCTGTTGTAATTGAACTGCTATGAACATTGATGTGGCCACGTTCCTGTGGTATGCTGATTTTAAGTCCTTTGGGAATATGCTGAGTAGCGGGAAGACTGGGTCAAATAATGGGTCCATTCAAGTTTCCTGAGGAATCTCCATACGGCTTTCCAGAATGGTTGCACCAATTTGCATACCCACCAGCAATGTACAAGTGTATCTTTTCCCCAAAATCCTTGCCAACATTTATTGTTACTTGTATTCTTGATAATTGCCATTCTGACTGGAGTGAGATGGAATCTCAGTGTAGTTTTAATTTACATTTCTCTAATTGCTAGAGATGTTGAACATTTGTTCACATATTTTTTGTTTGTTCCTATTTCTTCTGTGAAGTATCTGTTCAGTTCTTTTGCCCATTTATTGATTCAGTTGTTTTTTGTTTGTTTTTGGTGTTAAATTTTTTTAGTTCTTTATATATCCTAGAGGTTAATGTTTTATCTGAGGTGCAGGTGGCAAAGATTTTCTCCCATTCTGTAGGCTCTCTCTTCATGTTCTTGATTGTTTCCTTTGCTGTGAAGAAACTTTTTAGTTTGACACCATCCCATTTATTGTATATTCATGTATATTCTTGCTAACAGTTGATCATCTTGTTCTATCAATTCCAGAAAAAGGAGTATTGAATTCTCTCCAGTTAGAGTTTGTGACCTCGCCTATTTTTTCTTTCAATTATGTCAGTTTTTGCTTCATTAATTTTGAAGTTTTTGAGATTAGACGCATACATATTTAGGATTGTTCTATCATTTTTATGAATTGAAATTTCATTTTTACTCATATATCTCTTTATTGTTGATTTTTTTAGCTCTTGATCTAGGTTTTACAGTATGAATGTTAATTATAGCCTGCCTTCACCTACTATTATTCCAGATTATGTGAAATGTAAGTTCCTTCATAACTATATCCTTCCGTTTCCCCATTCTACAAATATTTTAAGCCCCACAATATACTTTTTTTATTATTTCTTTTAACATTCAACTTGTCTTTGAAGAACTGTTAGAATAAAATTATGTTATATTTACACACATATTTTCTATGTTCAGTGCTGTTCATTTCTTTGGGCCCATCCAGGTTTATATTTATTATCTGTCCATCTGCCATAACAATTTCTTTCAGTGTTTTTTATATTCACATCTACTGATAACATATTCTCTCAGATTTTTCTTTGATTTTTCTGTTTCTTCCTTTCAGTTTGGAGGGATATTTTCACTGGATATGCAATTTTAGATTAACAGGTTTTTTTAACACCTTAAGTATTAATTTTGTTGTTTTCTGACTTACATAGTTTAAATGAGAAATCTTTAGTTATTCTTGTCTTTTTAGTGTATCTGTTTTTCTTTGCCTGCTTTTAAGATACTATCTTTATTTCTATTCTTTACAATTTTATTATGATGCATCTTGATGTAGTTTTCTATGTTTATCTTGTATTTTGTTCACTGATCTTTGGGCTTGTGGTTTTAGAAGTTTTTCAGTTTGGAAAATTTTCAGCCATAATATCTTCAAATATTTTTTGAGCCTTCTTTCTTCTTCTGGGATATAATTACACATATGTTAGAGAATGAGATACTGTCTCAGATATTACCAAGACTCTCCATTACATTTACCCTTTTATCTCTCTGGAAATTATTTGGGTATTTCTGGTTTCTGGTCAGGCATATGTAGTGGTTGGAAGTGTCATTCATCCTAACAGAAAGTAAAAAGCTTAACAAACTCAAAATCAGCAGCTTTTCTGAAATGTGTCAGGTAAGGGGGCTCCTAGGGCAAACTGCTGGCTTAAAATTTAGAGACAGACATGGAGAATCCAAACTTACCTGAGCAGAAACCTCTGCCTGAATGGGTGTGGGGTAGAAAAACCAGAACTGGAATCCATGAATTGGTGGAGGTTTAGTGTGGACAAATCTGGGAGAAAAAACTTTAGTGAGTTTTACCTTCCGGAGTTTGACCTGAAGGTTAAGAATGAATATTGAAGAAAAATCCAACTGTGCTTGTGGCAGGAGACAGAGGAAAAGTGACCATTTTGAAATACACCAGAGTGTTCTCTTACCCTTCAAAAGGAAACTCGACTGGAACTATTTTACCAGAGGCTACACTCTTAGGGAGGGAAATACCCAATACCAGCCCACTCTTGACTTCCATCCAGGGGAGGAGAAATAGCAACTGCAGCTCCCTCCAGCCTTCCCATCTGACCCAAGAGAGGGGCAAGCTGAGATGCACTGGGGAACTTCAAGGTCCAGGGTATCGACTCAGTAACAGATGATCTAATCATGGTCTACAGAACACTTGCTCCCCTGCCCGCATCTTACCACTATATTATAAAGCCCTTTTTATGGCAGTTCCTTATACCCAGTATATATTTTCTGGTTATCGAGAAGAAATTTGAAGACATACTAAAAGGAAAAAAAATAAATAAACAAACAAACCAAAGCATCATTTGAAGAGATAGAGCAAGCATCACAACCAGACCAGAAAGGCAGGAATGTTAGAATTACCAGACCAGAAATTTGCAACAACTGTGATTGAAACTCTAAGATCACTAATAGATACCACATACAAGAACAGATGGGCAATGTAAGCAGAGAGTTGGAAATCTATAGAAGAATCCAAAAAAATTAAAGCAATCAAAAATACTAACAGAAATTCCTTTGATGTGTTCATTAGTAGACTGTACATAGCTGAGAAAAGAATTGCTGAGCTTGAGAATATCTCAGTAGAAACTTCTAAAAGTGTAAAACTAAGATCAAAAATACTGCAAAAAAAAACAGGATAGAATATCCAATAACTTTGGGACAACTGCACAAGGTATAACATATATTTTATATTCCTGCATAACAGGAATATAAAAAGGAAAAGAAGGAAAGAAAGTAACAGAAGAAATAACTGAAGAACTAATGACTGAAAACTCTCTAAATTAATGTCAGATACCAAACCACAAGCCTCAAAACCTCAAGAACACTAATTGGGATACATCCAATGAGCAAACTATACCTAGACATATTACTTTCAAAATGCAGAAAATTAAAGATAATGTTTTGAAGTATGTAAGCGGGGTTAGGGGAGGAACTTTACGTATAAAAGAACTGAGATAATAGTTACATCCATCTTCTAAGAAACCATGACAACGTGAAGAAAGTGGAGTAAAATATTTAAAGTATTGAGAGCAAAAAATCCTCACCCAACTAGAATTCTGTAACCTGGAAAATTAGCCTTCAGTAGTGAAAGAGATTCTTTCTCAGACACAAGCTGAAATTTGTTGCCAGTAGATCCCTGTCCTTGAAGGAATGTTTAAAAAAAGATCTTTAGCAAGAAGAAAAATTACATATGTTTTAGATCTAAACTTAGATTTATATTAAGAAAGGAAGAGTATTAAAGAAAGAATAAATGAAGGTAAAAAAAAACTTAGCATTCTAAACAGCACTTTGTTGAAAATAATAATAGCCACAATATATTCAGTCATATATTATACATATTTGTGTGTATATGAAATGAATAACAGCAATGATAAAAAGGACAGGAGAGTGGAAACTAGGGTTGTTTTGTTTGTTATAAGGTACTTATACTACCTGTGAAGTGTTATTTGAAAGTGGAATATATAGCAAAGTCTAGGCAACCATTTAAAAAAATTCAAAGTGTAACTGATATTCTAAGAAAGGAGTGAAAATAGAATTATAAAATGCCCAATTAAAACCACAAAGTACAGAAAAAGAATGGAAGACAAAATTAGGAATGAACAAAAGCAATGATTAGACAGCAGTAACAAATATGCTAAATATTGATCCAACTATATCAGAAATCACTTAGAATGTTAGTGGTCTAAATGTTACCAATTTAAAGAGAAATTTTCAAAGTAGATCAAAAAACAAGAGTCAACTATACTTTGAATATAACTCACATATAGATGAAAAGTAAATGGTTAGAGAAAGATATACTAATCCCATACTAATCCTAATGAGAAGAAAGCAATAGAAGTTACATTAATTTTAGAGCAGATTTCAGAGCAAAGAAGGTTATCAGGGATAAAGAAGAGCATAATATAATGATAAAAGGGTCAGTTCTCCAAGAATACAAAACTGTCCTTAATATGTGTGTACCTAACAATACAGCATCAAATTATGTGAGCAAAAACCAGTAGAACTTTAAAAAGAAATGGAGAATCCACTGTTGTGCTTTGAGAATTGAACACCCTCTATCTGAAATGGACAGATCCAGAGGCAGAAACATCATTAAAGACAATGGTTGAACTCAGTACTACCACCAGTCAACTGGAGGTAATGGATATCTGTAGACCACTTATCCAACAGCAGCATAATACACAATCTTTGTAAGCTCACATGGATTATTCACCAAGATGTATCACAATCTAAAAATCTTAAAAGAATATGAAGCAATATAGTGTCTGCTCTCAAATCACAGTGGCATTAAACTAGAATCCAATCTATAACAGCAGGATAACTGGAAAATCCCAAAATATATGAGGATTGTACAACACACTCTAATACATGGGTCAAAGAAGAAATCTCAAGATGAATTTTGGACTGGGGTTGTAGCTCATTGGTACAGCACTTGCCTAACGTGTGAGGCACTGGGTTTAATTCTCAGCACTGCATATAAATAAATTAAATAAAGGTCCTTTGACAACTAAAAAATATTATTAAAAAAAGATGAATTTTAAAGTATTATGAAATTAAAGCACAGCTTTTCAAAATTTGTGGGATACACAGAAAGCAATTTGAGAAAATTTATACCATTGAATACATATTAGAAACGAAAGATCTAAAATCAAGTTTTTACTTTATTAAACTAGAAAAAGAAGAACACAAGAAAATAAATAATAAAAATTACAACAGATATGAGTGATATTGAAAACAGGAAATTATTAAAAGAAATGAATGAAATCAAAAGCTGATTCTTTGAAAAGATCAATAAATTTGATAAGCTTCCACCATGCTAAGAAAAAACAGTATACAAATTACTAGTATTAGTAATGAAAAGGTAGGACATCACTATGAATATGAGGGACATTGAGGGATAATAAATGAATAATAAAATAATTTTATGCCCAAAGATTTGAAATGGACCAATTTCTTGAAAAACATTCATATGTCAAAACTCATACAGGAAGAAACAATCAAGAATAGGCCTGCCTCTATAAAGAAATTAACTCAATAATTAATGACCTTCCCCTTCCATACCAGAAAGTTCTACCAATCATTTGAGGAAGAAATTATACTACTAATCCTCTATAATCTCTTTGAAAGAGTAGAGAAGCAGAGGGATTACTTCCTAATTCATTCAATGAGGCCAATATTACTCTGATCCCAAAATTAGACTTAAAAAAGAAAACTAAAGAATAGTATCCCTTATGAGCACCAATACAAAAATCTTCAACAAAAAATTAGCAAATTGAACCCAGTGATGTACAAAAAGAATTAAACACCATTGCCAAGTGAGATTTATTCCAGGTATGCAGGGCTGGTCAACATTTGAAAATAAATGAATACATCATATCAACAGACTAAAAAAGGAAAATCCCATGATCACATCAATAGATGCAGAAAAGGCATTTGACAAAATCCAATACCCATATGTGGAAAAAAAAAAATCACAGCAACTGGGAATAGAGAGGCACTTCCTCAGCATGATAAAGAACATCTACAAAAATCCTAAACCTATCATTTTACTTAATGGTAAAAACACTAGAAAATTTCTCCCTAAGATCAGGAACCAGGCTAGGATGTTCCCTCTTACCACTCTGTTCCAACGTTGTACTGGATGTCTTCGCTACTGCAACAAGACAGGAAAAGGAAATAAGAGGTTTACAGATTGCGAGGGAAGAAAGAGAACTCTTTGTTGCAGATGACATGGTGGTCTATATAGAGAAATCAAAAGAATCAACAGATTCCTGGAACTAATAAGCAAATTACAGCAAGGTTGCAAAATGAAAAGTTAATATACAAGTTGATTTCTTTCCTGTATATCAGCAATGAACAAGTGTAATTTGACATTTAAAGCACAATACCATTCAAATACTATTTACATTAGTATTTCCCAAAATTTAATGTGTATAAATTTAACAAATATATACCAAATTTATATGAATAAACCTATAAAACTCTAGTAAAAAAAAATCAAGGAACTAAATAAAGAACTAAATGAGAGCTTACCCCTTTGTTTTCCTTCTCTTTGTGCTTCACTCCTGTGTTTCCTGTTGCCTGCATTCTAAAGCAATTTTTCCAAAACTTTGTCAAATTTCCTCGATGTTTAGGTGGCAAATAAAATATAGTCCCAGTCATCCCATCATGGCCAGAGTGGAAGTCATAAATTTTATTTCCGCTTCACAAGTTTACACCTTTGTTTTTGAAGTAAAACATAGAGACTTTCAGGCTCAAGTGTTCTGCAAATACATTAAATTAAATTAAAGTATTCGTTATGAATTCTCTGAATATTTTTGCCAATAGGATGATGGAGCCGTACCAGACTGGCCAGTGTACTCACCGTGTTTCAGGAGGTTCACATGGATGCATACCAGGATTTTGAGTAGAAAGTGCTGAATAATAATCTGAGCTTTTTGCCATGTTGCAGTCTCTGAGAACCATCCTTGTTTTCCTTCATCCTAAAAACAAATATTTTATTCAGAAACTTATGCTATTATATTTTAAAGAGATTTACCTTCCAAGGTCTGGTCCTACCTTAAATATAAATATCTCAGAGTAGAATCTTAGTTTTCTTTTCTCCAAATCATCTTCCTGGAAATCATGAGTGCCTGAACTTTCACCATTAATAGTAGGAACTGGACCGCAAAGGAATGGAGGACTTATTTTGAATTAAGGCATAATGCTAAGTACCCTGCAAGAAAAGGGAAACCCAAGAAGATGATAACTAGCCACAGACTCCTGTGTGAAAATTGTTTTATTATCTTTCTAGTTGTGTTTTAAACTCAGGACAATGACCTGAAGAAGAGACCCTACAAAAAGCAGAGAATGGAGTGCTTGGTGGAGGGGGACGGCATGGCCAAGCTTAACTGTAAGCAGTGAGAAAGACGCAAAGATAGACACAGCACCAGCTACTACTACCACAAGTACCACTAAAACTTCTTGACTCACTTCAAAATTGTGATTTTTCTTCTCTATTTTGCCTCTGATCAGACCATGCTGCAGGTGACATATGAAAATTTTGTTTCTACATAGAAATGGTAGCTATAAAAATAAGACTTGGTTTAAAATAACTACTAACTTATTTTTATGTATAGAAGTGAAATGTATAGTCAGTACTATTCTGAGAATTAAAGAATTTAAAAATGTTTTAGGGACAGCTTGCCTGATAAATAAGCTATGAATTTCAACCATCCTACACTAGCATTTTCTAGATCAATATAAGAGGGATTCAGAAATGTAGGCAGCTGCGATGTAGGTTCAAAAATAGCAAAAACCTTGAAGGTTAATAAGTTAATTTCATTTCTTCAGTTATTCGCCTTAGTCTCCAAAGTATTGATGCTGCTTCATTTAGTTTTCCACAAATTCTAAAGGTATTTACATATTACATACGAATCTTACTGTGAATTTAAAGCGAGTTGTTGAATTCAACTTTAGTAATTTCAAGTGGGCCCTGATGCTTCCTGGAATCCGGAGACTTCCGCCGTGTTCCCCAGGCCTCCCTGTCCTGCCTGCAGGACTGCTTTGTATCTCTCCTCAGTCTCATGTCTCCCACAGCCTT
The DNA here is from genome assembly GCA_020662805.1 of Glaucomys volans. Lineage (NCBI taxonomy): Eukaryota > Metazoa > Chordata > Mammalia > Rodentia > Sciuridae > Glaucomys > Glaucomys volans. Next base: position 128,344 of record JAJEJO010003505.1, read on the forward strand.
TTCCTCCGTCCTCATGCCCAGCTGATGAATCTTTCCTCCAGTTTCATGGAGAAGTGAAAGCAATCAGAATCTCTCACCACTGGTACTGGGGGTCCTTTGCCTGTACTCCTAGCAAAGACCATCTCCTCTCCTGCTGCTCCGAGTCCCACCCGGTAGCAGTGCACTCAGGCTGCCGTGACAAAACACCACAGATCTGGTGGCTCAAAAAATAGGAATTTATTCTCTCACAGTTCTGGAGACCCAAAGTCAAGATCGAGGCAGTGTCTGCATTGCCTTCAGTGAGGCCTCTCTTGCTCGCTTACAGACAGCAGTATTCTCTGTGTCCTTACCCGGCCCGTTCTCTGTGCGCTCACATACACATGCACACGTGCACAGAAAGAGGGAGAAGGTGGGAGAGATCTGGTATCTCTTCCCCTCTTCAAATGACCCTGCTGCTATTGGATTAGGCCCCGCCCTATGACCTCATTTGACCTTAATTACCTCTCTACAGCCTGTCCCCAAACAGAGCCACATGGAGGGTTATGGCTTTTATATGAGGAGTTTGTGGTGGACCCAGTTTATAACTTATCCCCTCTCCTTTTCTCGGGATGTCTCTCTAATAAGTCTCTGACCTTCTCTCTTTTCCCCCTCTGCTGCTAGATGGCTCCCATCAGCCTACAGACTGGCTGGTAGTTCTCTTTCCTACCAAAACAAAACAAACCAGCCCGACTTACCCACTTGCCCAGCAGCTTCCACCCATTTCTTTCCTTTCCTTTCTAACAAAATTCTGAACAGATTGTCTGTATTCTACCCCAAGGTCTCTTTTTTCCTTCCTTCTTCAGCCTCCTGCAATCCAGCTTTCATCTCTCCAATGACACCAAAATTACTTTTATCTACTTCACCAGTGACCACCGTGTTCCAAACCTAGGTGATCATTTCTCAGTTCTCATTTTACATGACCTCTCTGTAGCATTTGTTGACACTTGACCAGTCCTTGAAACACTTCTTTCACTTGGCTTTAGGATTTAGTTTCTTATCTCTCCAGCTCTTCTGTCTGCTTTCCTCCCTATTCCCTTAGCCTCATAACATTTGCATGCCCAGGACTGAGTATCCTTGAGCCTCTTCTTGTTCTGTCTATACTCAATGTCTTGAGATCTCATCTAGTAGCATGGTTTCATATATTGCGTATACACTGGTGACTTCTGAATTTATGCTTCTAACCTACTTTTCTCCCATAAACTCAAGACTTGAATACCCTAATATTCATTTCAACAGTGAATACCTGATAAATATCTCCAAGCTTAGTCTGACCAAACTGATCACCCACCTTCTTCACTAAACCAGTACCACCCATAGTTTTTCCAATGTCAAATAATGATAATCTCATTTTTCTAGTTGCTTTCAACAAAAATCTTTTGTAAAATTATTTTATATATATTTTTAGTTGTTGATGGACCTTTATCTTATTCATTTATTTTTATGTGGTGCTGAGCATGGAACCCATTGCCTCACACATGCTAGGCAAGTGCTCCACCACTGAGCCACAACCCCAGCCCTCAACAAAAATCTTGAAATTATCCTTGACTCATTTCTTTCTGTCGTGCATCATATCCATTGGTCCTCCTTTTGAATTTCTCTCGGACTCACCACTTACCACCTCCTGTTACCATCCAGGATTATGTGCAGTAGCTTCCCAACTGACTTCTTTGCTCAGTTCCTGCCCCCAACAAAGGCTGGATTGATCTTGTCAGTACATAAGTCAAATTATAAATTTCTGCTATACTAAAAACACTTTCGGTGACTTCCCATTTTACCCCTATTAAAAACCAAGTTCCTGGCCATCACACTGTCCCATGTGGAATCTGGCCCCTTCTTCTCTTTCAGAACACATCTTGTTCAAGGGACACGTTTCTCCCTGATCCACTGCGCTGCTCTCTGCACTGCAGGCCATGCCAGGGCCCTTGCCCAGCCCTTCCTTCTACCTGAGATGCTTTCTCTGGGGTTCACCTTGGCTTCATCTCCTGCAGGTTTTATCACTCTCTCAAGAAGACCTTCTAGAACATGCCTGTTTTTACAGTTAGTATATCTGTGGCACGCCGACCATCCAAATTGAAAATTATTCTGTTTACTCTCTGGGATAGCTGTGCCATGGGTCAAGAGGCTTTCTCATCTGTGTATTCAGTGCTGTTATTCTAGAGTGGCTGAGTGAACTGAAAATGTCCTTGTCAAGGAGCTTGTCTGGGTTTGTGAGCTTCCAGGGCTGAAGCACAGCTGTCCTGTGCCAGCCAGCAACTCTGACTCCCACTTTTTTGGGAAAAAGGAACTTCTTCTTTATGACATGATAATTAATTTTTGGATTTTTCTAGTGGATAAATACTTTTAAAGCACTTGGAACAGTGTCTGGCCCATAGTAAGAGCTCTGTGTTTATTTAAAAAGCAGTAAATACTTCATCAAGCATTTTGTGACAAATAACATTGACAGAATGTGAACCAAGACCAGTAATCCTCAAGAGGTTCAGAGGAGTCCTCATTCTGTAATGGAGAGTGGCTTTATTTTTGCATTGTTTTACCCTCCTCATGCCGGCAGTCAAACCTGGAGCCTTGTGCATGTGAGGTAAGCGGTCCACCACTGAGCTCCACCTCTGGCCTGAGAGGGACTTTGTCACTCACGAGCTGGAATTGAGTGCAACAGTTTCCTAGAAAAAGAGCAGTAGTCACATGCCCTCTTTACTCTGGAAGGAAAACAAATTACCATATATGCTCAATGGGATTACAGGTGCAGAGATCTGTGGAATAAACTCTAAAGAGCTGCATTTGATGGTGCTGAGAAAACAGGTTATGCATATGGAGAAGAATGAAACTAGACCCTTATCTCTCACCCTGCACAAAAATCAACTCAAAATGGATCAAAGATCTAGGATTAGATAAGAAGCTATCCAACTCCTAGAAGAAAACACAGGGTCAACGTTCCATCATATAGGCCCAGACAATGACTTTCTCAATAGGACCCCTAAAGCTCAGGAAATAATGCCAAGAGTTAATAAATGGGATGGTATCAAATTAAACAGCTTCTGCACAGCAAAGGAAACAATCAGGCATGTGAAGAGAACCTACAGAATGGGAGAAAGCTTTGCTAGCTACTCTTCTGACAGAGATTTGATATCTAGAATATATAAAGAACTCAAACGACTATACACCAAAAATCAAATAACCCAGTTAATAAATGGGAAAATAAATTAAACAGATCCTTTTCAAAAGAAGAAACAAAAAAAAAAAAGAAGAAACAAAATGGCCAACAAATATGTGAAAAAATGTGCAACATCATTAGCAATTAGGGAAATCAAAACTACACTGAGATTTCATCTCAAGCCAGTCAGAATGGCAGTTATTAAGAATGCAAATAATAATTCTGGGCTGGGCGTGGTGGCGCACGCCTGTAAATCCAAGTGACTTGGGAGGCTGAGTCAGGAGGATTGCGAGTTCAAAGCCAGCCTCAGCAACTTAGTGAGGCCCTAAGCAACTCAGTGAGACCCTGTCTCTAAATAAAATACAAAATAGGGCTGGGGATGTGGCTCAGTGACCGAGTGTCCCTGAGTTCAATCCCTGGTTCCAAAAATAAATAAATAATTCTGGAGAGGATGTGGAGAAAAGAAAACTTTTACACTGTTGGTGGAACTGTAAATTCGTACATTATAGGTATCAGTACGGAGGTTCCTGAAAAGGCTAACCCCATATAACCAAGCTATACCACTCCTTGGTGTTTACCCTTAAGAATTAAAGTCCTCACAGTGTAGTGATGTATGCATAGCCATGGTTACAGCAGCACAATTCACAATAGCCAAAGCATGGAACCAGGTAAGGTGTCCATCAGCGTATGAATGGATTTTTTAAAATATGGTATATATGCACAATAGAGTTTTATTCAGCCATAAAGAAATGAAATTATGTCATTTGCAGGAAAATTGATGGAACTGGAGACTATTATGTTAAGCAAATAAGTCAAACTCAAAAGGCCAAGGGTTGTGTGTCTTCTAGAGAGGAAAAAGGAAAAGAAAGGGGCCTGGTGGGGATCTCATGAAAATCAAAGGGAGATCAGCAGAGGAAGGGAACCAGAGGGTGGGGGAGGGAGGGAGGAAGTGCTGGGCAGGGATATTAGTCGAATTATATTGTTATATTATATGTAGGTATAAATATGTAACAACGGATCCCATCACTGCAGAAAACTATAATGCACCCCAAAAAATGTGAAGAGAAACAAAATTGCGTTTGAACTTAACCACGAAACACAGAGTTTTGAGAAGATAACTTTAGAGGTGTGAGCTCAGGGATGGAAAAGGAAGGGGCTGGGTGGCCCAGCCATTCAACACTAGGTGAAATTCACATACCCAGCACTCTCTCGGGGGTAGGGCTTGACTTCTAGGATCTCACCCCCTGGGGGGAAGAGACCGTTTGCCAGCAGCTCACAGTTCAGCCCTAGCGCTGATAGAGACGTGCCTGGAGTGGGTTGCTGCCTCATCTCACTGTGATATCTAAGTTAAGAAATCATTTGCTGCCAGTTAAAGGTAGTGGACAGAACTCACCCGTTCATCTCCACACCTTGAGGAAGTCACTACTGAGATGCAAGAAATAAAACTGAAAGAGTCACGAACGGTGGCGTTAGTTTTTGTTTTGCAAGGATTGAACCCAGGGGTGTTCTACAACTCAGCTACATCCCCAACCCTTTTTATTTTTTATTTTTTATTTTCAGACAGGGTCTGAATAAGTCACCCAGGCTGGCCTGGAACTTGTGATCCTCCTGCCTCAGCATCCCAAGTTGCTGGGATTATAGGAGTTCGCCACTGCACCCAGCTGTGAACAGTGGTTTTTAACTTTGGCCAAACATTAGAGAGAGCTGCCAGGATTTGTTGAATTAGAGTGCCTAGGCTGTACCTCAGATAAATCAGAACCTCAAGATGAGACCCAAGCTTCAGTATTTTTATGCTATGATTTCTACAAAGAGGACAGGAGGGGAGACACAGTACACTTAAGAAGTGAACATCATTGCAGCAGTTGAGTAGGGCCTGGATCCAAAATGGACTTAGCAGAACTAAACATACCAAAAATCCAAAAAGCCTCTGGGAGAAAGGAGGCTTGGAGGACATCTGTTAGAAGCAGAGTCTGTCCTGCTTGGGAATGCTTCAGGAACCTGGGAACCTGGGCATGGGAGAGAGGAGACCTGAGGATAGGCCCAAAGACTGTGGAAGGAGCAGCAAGAGGGAACAGCCTATCCCCTGACTGCGCTGACCTGCCCCGGGCTGGCTCCCTGGAGAGATGGAGTGAGAGAGAGGACTTGGGTACAGCTGAGGGCAACAATGAAGACAGGCCTAGGTGAGAGTGGCTGTCCTGAGCATCTTAGGTGTCTTCCACAGACAGTGGAGCCAGACAGGCCACCAGGCAGTAGACTAGAGCATGCGGCTCTGGGCAAGCTAGCCCAAGAAGAAACACCCTGGGGGCTGTCCATCCATCCGCTAGCTCCGCAGCTGAGCTGCTGCTGCAGTCATCTGTAGGGGACCTCACTGGAAACAAGAAAGAACAGCAAAGTGGTCCCCACATATTTAAGGAAAGTATTTAAAGTGAAAGCCAAAAACCCAAACAGCCTGGCGAAAGGAAATAAAGGGAACTTGGGGAAAAAATAACACACTCCAGGGAGCAGGAAAAAAATTCAGGAAGATAGATAGATAGATAGATAGATAGATAGATAGATAGATAGATAAATGACCACATATAGATAAATAGATAGATAGATATAGACCTAGATGTAAAATTAATAACCTCAGAGGAAAGTGGGAATATACTGAGAGGCACTTTGCTGGGTGGTATGGCTGATGGAGCATCTATGCTCTGTTCCCCACTATGTGTGGGAGACTAAGTCCTGGTTCTGACACTCTGGCTGTGTGGTTCTGGGCAAGTTACTAAACCTCTCCGTGCCTCAGTTTCCTCAAGTGTGAAAGGGGATCCAGGCCCTTCCCAAGTGCTAAAATGATTTTGATTCCTTATGTGTACTGTTTTCCCCTCCTGTTCTCTTTGTAAAAATTATAGCATAAAAATATTGATGCTTGGGTCCCATACTGCTGTTCAGAGAACAAGAATCTTTAGAAATTATTAATAAATAGAGTTTTGAAAAAGTCCAGCAGAAAGTTCTAAACTAAAAATTGAGGAAACTCTGAGAGAAATGAAAAAAAGTCTAAGAAAGAAATGGTAATCGAAACAATAAGAAAAAGATGATAAACCTGAGAGGTATTAGAGTCGGAGAGGGTGAGAGGTGGGGTGGCAGACAGAGGAGAAGAAATCATGAGAGGAACGACCCAGACCTTTCCCAGGAATGATGGACAGGAGGAAGGCCCCACCTAGGGCATGTCACCACGTCCTTTGTGAACACTGAGGATGGAGTGTTCACAACACACGTGTCCCAGACACATCCAGAGACAGGAAAGCACATCACACCCAGCAATTGGAACCTGAGTAGCAGAGGGGTAATCCAGTTCTAAGCAATGTGGACTTCTTCTGCAAAGACCACCCTACTTCTAGAATGCCTTACTTCTAGAAGATAAAATTGCTTGATTTCGATGTATTTGTGGCTCCAAAAAACAAGTCTTGATGCTAGGCTGCATGGGGGCTCAACTCTTTGCTGAGTAAATCTAAACTGTTCATGTCTGCCTTTGTCCAAGAGCACCTATTTCTTTTATTTTTAAACGAAGGAGTATTATATCTACCACCTCTTTTCCTCCTCCTCCAGGCCCCTGTCCCTGCTTTCTCTCCCAGTTCTCTCCCCTCTGTTTCCTGTTTCTTCCCTTCCTTTACCTTCTGAGCCTTCACACTTTTGGGGTGTCTATTTCTGCCTCTTCTCTTTCTATCCACAGAAGTCTGTGTTTGTCTAATAATTGGCAGGAGAGATCTTTTTTTTTCCTCTTTTTAAGTGATGAATAGTTGGCGTCAGATCAAAGACCAGCCCTGTGGTTTTCTGGCTGCCCCAGAAGGGCGGTGCAGCTGGCGGGCGGCCCAGCTGCCTGGTGATAGGCATGTGCGGGAGATACCGAGCTCACGGGTCACTGTGTGTGTGTTCCTGTACGTGTGTTTTTCAGGCCAACAGCAGGCTGAAGCAGATTGAGAAGGAATATACTCAGAAGCTTGCCAAATCTTCCCAGGTAAGCAACAGTAAAAGAACCAAAGCAAAGTAAAACCAAAACAAAAACCAAAAATGAAACTCACACATCAAAGACTTTGTCCTTCAGAGTTCAATTTAATTCTTCTCTGTTTCTCATGGATTAGTATCATATATTTGACGGGTGTATAAATAAATATGTTTTTAATATCCCAAGAAAAATGAGGCAGCCTGAACCATTTGAACCGACACACTCACACACTCAGATGTTGTAAAACCAGCCTGTGCACCTGAACAAGCCCAGGCTGAAGCACATTTCACAAGGCGGAGACGCACACCTCCGTCTTTGATAGGAGCAGTTTGAGGCCATCCATGCTTTTCTGCAATATGCCGTTTTGCTTCTTCCAAAGGCTACTTTACCACGTCAGTCGAAATAACAAGTATAGGTTAAATCAGCAAGCAGTGTAATTGTTGATTCCCTTTGGGAAAAAAGAAATCCTAAGTCCCCAAATCCACACCTTGCTGTTTGTTGTGAACTATAATAACTTTACTATAGGAAAGACCAATAACTGAATGCTCACCTCCACTTGGAATATGATGCTCAGAGTACTTTTCTAAGTTGTTTATGTCAAGTGGCATTGTTTAGGCAATCCCAACCATTCCCTAGGTGTAAGGGTCATTCTAGAACAAATAGGTACCCTTTAATCTTCATTCGCAGATGGATCAATTAAGCCATTTAGTTTTGTAGGCTTCATATCTAATGATTTTTAAATTGTCTTATGTCTTTACATGTGTACAATGACATGTGGTAGTAAACTGCAATTTATATACCATGTTACGAGTTACCACAATAACAGTAGTAATAACACAATAGCAAAACAGTAATAGTATCCAATTGCTTATGGGAACTAAGTCTGTTGACTCATTCAGCCTCGTTCGCAGGAGCTATGGAGTTAGGAACTATATTATTGGCCCCATTTTTCCAGTTGAGAAAACTGAGACTCAGAGATGAGATCACACAAGTCAGCGAGTGACTAAGCCAGGATCTGACTTCAAAGTGGAAATTCTAAACCTCAACACCACTAGCCTGGCCCAACCCTTTACATTTTTAATATGGCAAACTTTAGTGATAGTTATCAGGAAGTGTCTTCAGTTCTATAATTATTTCTAAAATGTGCGTATTATATAATTCTCATCCCATTAGGAAACCAAAGGAGTCTAAATGAAGAGTCAGATATGTTTACACAAGAGTGATGGTGGTGTCTTATTGCCAGGAACCCAGCCCTTTTTTTGAAGAGGAAACATAATGTGTCCTTTTTAACCCCTGAAAAAGATTCTTACAATCAAAATAAATCTTATTATTCCCAAAATTAAAGTTTAAAGTAAAACATGACATATCCCCTGCTGGCACACACCTCCATCCTGCTTACTTTGGTTTATGTTAAATGGGGGAAGCAGACTGAGAGTGAGATATAAGATAGCTAATAAAAATGCCTAAGTAATGAGAGTGTAAACAGGAGGACTTAAGTTTATCTAAAGGAACGTATGAAGCAGCCCGATTAGGTGACATTAAAGCAAATTAAATTTAAGTTAATGTGAAAGAAAGCCTCCGCTTTGGAGTCCACAGGCCTGGGTTTGAATACCAGCCCTACCACTTGTGTGACCCTGAGCCAACTCACCTGCCCTCTTTGGAATTTGGTTCCTCACCTGTTAGATGGGGAGGCAGTGCTGACCTCATAGGACAGTTTTAACCATTAAGTGAAACAATGCCAAAACGTGTGCAGTGTAGTGCCTGCTTCCTGCCAGAGCCTCAAAGAGCTGGGAGCAGTTTTAGTAGCAGTACCAAAATTGCAGTAGAGAAAGGACACAGGGAGGGAAGAATTTTTAAAAGGGCTGGGAGAGGGAGAAATTATTTCTCAGGTACTGTGTTTCGGAGTGCTCAAGAATTGATAAAATCTCCATGCAAAATTTGGAGTTGCATAGGGTTGCGATTTTGTCAATAAAGACATGAAAGAAGAGGAAAAGGAAGTGGAAAAAACAACCAGGAGCAATTGTCATGCTATAATCCTTGTTTCATAAATGAAAGAACATTGCAACGCCAAAACAAAACAAAACAGAAGATAGTCCACCCGACTCATGAGTGTGATAGCCCCACTTGGATAATATTTTGTTTGCCCACCACTGAATACATATTAATATTTATTTTTATGTAGGTATATTTGCAGATATTTGTATCCATAAATTTGCACTAGAGCAACATTGGTTACATGCCAGTCAGTGCCGAAAACAGATTATTTTTAAATGAACGTTAGAAAACAGACCCATGGATTGGCTTTTTCCACTTTCAAGTGGTAGTTTACTGGAATCTCTAACACACATTTATCTCATCAAGTTGATAAGAACACAGGAAGCAAAGTTGCTTAACTCTGTTTATCAGATTGTAAAAAAATCTCTTTTTAAAAAAGTAGTAAAATGAATGCATTAGTGATGGATGCATTGGCACTGAGGAGAGCAACAGGTTAAATTTGGAAAATTTCTTTCCTCCTTTAGAGGAAGCTACTTTAAGAACCTTAGGACCTAACCCACCAGCATTCTGAACCCCAGGCCCTCGTGTTGGCCTTGTCGCCCGTGTTCACATCCTCCCTGTCCCTGGGCGGCTCACAGACACCACTGCCTCAGAATCCAATGTTTGGGGTTTTAGTCTCAACATTAATATGTTAGCCTTGCTTTTTCAATCTCGAGGCAATTTCCCTACTTAGCAGTCCCCTTGTGGCCATTTCTTCAAAGAAATATGGCACTGTTTTGCAAGAAGATGCCTCGTTCATTGAGAAAGTGGAGAGAACCAAACCAGGATATCTCAGAGCACACCCGACTGAGGGCTCACCACCTGTGCACATGGATGCCAGGGCGCATGCCCGTGTTCCACTGGCCATTCTCCAGGGACCAGGCTGCAAAGGGTAGTGAGGAGCTTTGGTGTTCTCCCAACCTTCCGAGTATAGCCGTAGAGCCCATCCTGTCTCGGTGGTTTTTTGTTGTTGATGGATCTGGGGGTTGAACCCAGGACCTTGTGCATGCTAGGCAAGCATTCTACCAACTGAACTATATCCCCAACCTAAAATTCAGTTATTTTTAAGACCTTAAATAATATCCCTAACATTTACACAAAATGTGCATTGCTTAACAATTATTAACTATCATTGCTTTCAAGGTTAGGTTGCTTATAGCATCAGCTCCAAATAGCTCTTCTTTTTTTGCCAGCATATCTTTAATATCTGTATGAGAATGTTCTAAGCCAGTTCCTTCTCTAGAGCTAATATAGGGTAAACATTTAATTGACTAGTGGCATTTCACTTTATAGTTTTTAATTATGATTCAATCATTATGATTGTATACATTACCTTTCATTTTTCTAAGAAAATTTTTACATTAGTTTTCTATTAAAAGTCTAGATTATCCCAATATAATTTGCCAGATGATAATTGTTCTTATTTACCTTGATTACAGTTACACTGCTTAAATATTTATTGAGTGCTAGATATGCACTGACCTAAGATGAAAAAGGTCCATTTTCTTATACTCTAGGACTCCAACTAATAGACCTAAATACCCATGCTTGATTTCTTACATAAAGCATGCATGTTAATCTGAATGTTATGATTGTTTCTCAATCTGAAAATAATTATTTAATCCTGTTTTTAAAAATCACCCTTATTTCAGCAGCCTCTCTATATCCATCTTATCTATCAGTCAGTCGGCCAATTTGTCTATCCAAGGTGTTTCACCCAAAATGTTTAGGTATTCTCCCCCTTATGTCACCTTCATAATTTTTAAAAATAGCTTTCCAAATGTAATCTCATTATTCCTCCCATAGGAATATCATTATTCACCCAGAAAATAAAAGGTTTCTTTTTCCCCAGAAAAGCAAGCATGCCCCCTCTAAACATCTTAGATTTGAATCTCCTCCCAAGTCTCCTTTTGATGTGCTCTTAAGTCTTCTGAAAATAAGGAGTCCCTGTTTTGTGCCCTTGTGGTCATTTGAAGTAGCCTACAATATTTTTGTCTTCAGTCTTTGGTTGGTTATGATAATCTCAATCCTAGAATTTTTTTAAAGAATAAAATTACCTGGGCTGGGGGTATAGCTCAGTGGGTAGAGTGCCTGCCTCGCAAACGCAATGCCTTCGGTTCAATCCCCAGCACCGCAAAAATAAATAAATTAAATAAATAAATAAATAAATAAATAAATTTTAAAAATACCCTGTACTTTAAAAATAGGTTACATGACTGTGATTGTGGATATGACTCTACACATGCGATAAAATTGTGTAGAACTAAACACACACTTCACAGAGCTATAAAGTTGTAGTTTATTCATGTTGAAATACTGAAATACTAAGTTATTTTTATTGTTTGGCCCCATGTTCTTATAAAAATATCAATCTTAAATTTCATGTTAAGCCAAGGAAATCCAGATCTTTCTGATCCCTTGCTCCTTTGGCTGTGTGACCAGAGCAGATCTTTCTGTTTTTTGACATTTACTATAAGAATTTACTCTTTCCCATTTCACATAGAGACTATCAGAATTAATTGAATTGATGCCAAATGGAAACATTTTATCAAAATTCAGAGAACAGATGAAAACTGTTCTGTTCCAATTCTCAATGAATTCCTCCACTCATAGCAGGAGGCCCCAGTTTGCGTTTAACAATACCAACATAGACTATTATGTACCTTATAATTTAACAATTATGTTACTATTTGATTATTTACATATTCTAAATTTTAAACTGTTACAGTGAGTTTGTCCATTTCTAAAAACGTAAGCACTCCATATTTTCTATAGCTAAAGATGCAATTGTTTATGTCAGTGATAACAGTTAATGTTTTATAGGACTTGACTCCTCAGGGACTCCACACAATCTGTGATTATTGCCTTCTGATGCCATGATCTGGTTTTGTCACCTAATAATAGTTGGAAAAACTGAGCTCAAGAAAGATAGCTAGTGAGTCCATTTCGCACCAACCAACTCCCCTCCTGTGGAACCAATAGAATTATGTTCAAACCCAGGACATTATTTTTTTATTAGAAGAAGCACCATTTCCTGCTTTTAAAAAGTCATCACTATTGAATTTGAAAGGAAATGGATACCAAACCAAATGAAGGGCAGTGCTCTCAGTAGGCCCATTAAACGTCAAAATTCCTCATCACATAATTCATTTGAAGAGTGGGAGAGAACCCTGTCCTGGAGGGAGCCATTTCTCACATATAGGGAATGCTTCAGGGGTCTCTGAAGTGGTACCATGTGAACCCAAGTCACTCTTCATGATTATGTACCCGTTAGGAAGAAGACAGCATGTTTGGAAGTATAAACTTCTCTTCAGTACCAAAACCTTGCCAAAAAGAAAAGTCAAGTCTGCTAGTTAGAGGAACCAATTAGTGCAGCAATGAATCTGACCGCATGCTTCAGCGCCTGCCTATCTCCTCACTTGGATGTCATCTTCCACAATGTAAAACATGTGACATCTCTCCGTGCCTCTGTTTCCTCGTTTATGAAAGAGGGGTGACACGTGCCTCACAGTAGCACATGACATGAGAACTTGAAGTGCTTAACATACACACAAACATAAGTCCAAAACTTAACATAAAACTAGGTGACCATGAGAAGCGAACTCTATTCATTCTCTACTTTGGTTGTTATAGTTCAAAGTCCTCTTAAAGACAGAATAACTTTTCTCACTCTAATAAGTGTATTTCCCAGTAAAATAAAATCTGACGCTTTTCATGTTTTTGAGATCACAGATGTCCTTTCTTCTGATGAGTAAATATTGTGGAATGTTATAGTGGAAATGTCTTCCAAGTATATTTGGTCCAGCAGTTGTTCACCATTCACAGTTTTATTGTAGTCTTTTATTGTGTGGAATTTCATGCATTAATAGTGTATGATATGTTAATTGAAAATATTAAGTTTGTGAAAGAGTTTTGCCAAATTCAGCCTTTTATTAGGCATAAATACATATAAAATAGATGCCTCTCACTGAAGAATGTGGAGTTCTAGCATGCTGTTTTCATTTCAGATCATAGCAGAACTTCAGACAACCATTTCCTCTCTGAAAGAGGAGAGCAGCCGGCAGCAGCTTGCTGCAGAGAGGCGGCTCCAGGATGTTGTACAAAAGTTTGAAGATGAGAAGCAGCAGCTGATTAGAGATAATGATCGAGCAATCAAGGTAATCTGAAGACTTCAGTAACCAGTGGTACCAGCTGCTTTCATGTAATTAAAAGGAGGCTGAAATCCCAGCATGGGCAGATGAATGCAGGTATCTGGCCCGCTCACACAGCCTGCAGTAATTCCATTCACTGGCCTCTACCTTTGATGTATCCAGTGACTCAGGCTGACTTCCCTTTAAGAGATTGCATGCCAGCATAAAGAGTCATTTTTGGCAAGCCCAGTCCATTCACATTGAACAAATATTTGAAAAATACCTTGTCCTTTCTCTTGAGAACCACTTTGGAATTGTCTCTTGAAATTAGAATGACTGTTTCAGCCCAGAACTGCTGCCTGACACATTCAGAAGTCAGCTTCCAATTTACATTCTGTTCTTTGCCCACATCCTTTCATTATGTATTCGCATAATGAGAAATAACCCATTTGAGGCTTGGAATGCCAGCCATTTGATGTGTTCTGACACAGTACAGGGTGGACCGTTGCTGCTGAGAACTGAGGTTGTTTCCAAATGACTTCAGAGAATCACACCTTAATAGCCACAGAAAACTCCCTGGACCTGATTCTTTAGGTGATAGGCAGGCAGATCTCAAAGTAGTTTTCGCTTGGCTTCATAGTGGTGAATGTTATTGTGAGCATCTGCATCATGCTGTGTTTAATCTGTGAGGATAAGCATCTGGAAACCTTTATAAATAAGGCTTAAAAGAGAACAAAAAATTTTTAAAGAATTCCCAGCAAAAGATTATTTTTCAGTGATTTGACTTTAACAATGCTTAAAGCATGAAGAGTAATCATACAAAGAAAAATAAAAATTCAGATTTTATTCCTGCCCTTCCTAACCACTTCATGTTCCTTTTCTGTTGCCCATTGTAAGCAATCTGAGTAAATTAGGGAAAAGTTAGTGTTTGTGTAAGTTATTTTCCTACAGACACACACACGCACACGCACGCACACACACATATATACACCCTTTAAGCCTATGGATAACATTCAATAAAATAAAAAGCCTTGAGAGACGAAACCTTCAAGGCCATTACATCCAGCCTTCCCACTTTACAGGTAAGGACTCGTGTGTTTGATAATGACATTTTCCCTATTTATTTCCTTGTGTGAGCTTTTTTTCTGCATGTGTTATGAGATAAAAAAAAAAAAAGACCTTTCTTTTTCATATTCTGGTAATTTAAGCATATCTTTCAAGGCTTTTTCACTTAAAAATGCACAGGAAGTGTCCATTGATCTGTCTGTTTTGCTTTGCATGAACCAAATTGCGTATTTTGTTTAAATAGTTTCAGTTATATAAGTTTTATTTCAAATGAATTTCTTTTCCATTGTGTTCAAGTTCCAAGTGGTAGGTAATTTCCAAATTTTAAATAAATAATTGAATCCCACTGAATAAGCAAAATGGGGGAAACAAATTTGGTTACCCCAATAACGTAATTCTAGTATTGTTTTTTGAAGATTGAAAAGTATGTTGAAAGAATTGTAATTAGTATAATTGCTCATGTAATGACTTATTCTAGAACTTTAATCCACTTACCTGTTAAAAGGGAAAAACATTTTAACCTAATTTTAAACAAGGCCCAAATCACCAAGATTAAGCTTTAAAAAATGTCATAGAAACATAAAGTATATTTAAAGAATGTCACCTGAAAATCAAAAATTCAAATTTTAACAAAATTAAGATTCAGTTCAGTTTTGGTTCACTTAAATTAGGTATTAACCTACGTTAAAGTTGCTAAGATACTTGATTTTTTTTAGCACTTGTCGCCTTTGCTCTTCTTCCACTAGGCTGTGTCACAAAAAATAATAGTGCCGGGCATGGTGGCGCACACCTGTAATGCCAGCGACTCGGGAGGCTAAGGCAGGAGGATCGTGAGTTCAAAGCCAGCCTCAGCAACTTAGTGAGGCCCTAAGCAACTCAGTGAGATCCTGTCTCTAAATAAAAATATAAAATAGGGCTGGGGATGTGGCTCAGTGGCCGAGTGTCCCTGAGGTCATTGAGGTCATTCCCTGGTTCCAAAAATAAATAAATAATAGGAATAATATCTTATCTTCATGCAACATATACTAAATGCTGGGTCTCTACCAGGCATCTTCATTCATCTCATGTTCCAATACCTCATTTAAACCTTGCAATAATATTTTTTTACATTTCAAATTTCTTTATTTTCTGTAACCTTTGCAAATTAATCCCATGAAACCACAAAATTAGCAAATGTCTTAAAATCTGTATGTAAAACATCAATTATCTCTAATTTCAAACTTTCACTTATTAGCATATCACTCAGTCTTAAAAAAAAATAAGAAAAGTAAATCCAAAGCTAGTTTTATGCCATTCTTTAAAAAAGGAAACTTCCACCAGGCACAGTGGTGTATGTTTGTAATCTCAGTGGCTCGGGAGGCTGAGGCAGGAGAATGTTGAGTTCAAAGCCAGCCTCAGCAACAGCAAAGCGCTAAGCAACTCAGTAAGACTCTGTCTCTAAATAAAATACAAAATAGGGCTGGGGGATGTGGCTCAGGGGTGGAGTGCCCCCCGAGTTCAATCCCTGATTCAAAAAAAAAAAAAGAAAAGAAAAAAGGAAACTTCCTTTAACTTTACACCTATCCCACGCTCCAGTTTCAAAACACATCATTTCACTGTCTTGGTGATGGACATTTCCATGATAGGATTTTCCTTCACTCGCATAGCTTCTGGCTGTCAGAAAACCTGCTTTCCTTTGCTGAAGTGTCTGGTCCTGCTGGTGTTGGTCACCCTCCTAGTGTGCCTCGTCCTCATCTTGGCTTCGAGGTGCTGCCTCCAGTTCGCTAGCTTCCTTTTCATTTAAAGCCTCTGTTGCTGAGTGGGTTTTTAAAGAAAGCGTTGGATCAGTTCCTGTAGGTTTGTGATCTAAGTTTGGTACATGGCTGAGTCTTTCTCCGTCACCTGAGAATCTGCGGCAAATTCACACTTGAAGACCTTTGTAGCTTTGTTGGGAGGTCTGCAGGCCTTGGCTGATCACGTCTCAGTGCCACCACTGGACTTTCTCCTCCGCTGCTGGGGCAGCTCCAGCTCACTGTGGCTTCTCAGGATTCTCCTCTCCCACCTTCTTGCCCACCATTTTCTCCACTTTGGCCTCCCTGCCCATATGGTAATCTTTATAAGGAAGGTATTTCCCTCATCCCGATCTTACACATCGGGAAACTGAGGTTCAGTAAGCAGTCGAAGATCGTACCGCCTAACAACTGTCGGAGCCATGGTCAGGGTACATCACAGGAGAGCCTGAACTATTCAGTGTTCCGCCAAGCTTCAGGATCCTGCGTCTTGTCTATGAAAACAAGTCACTTGACCTTGTCGAAATGAAGCTGGAGGTCCTCTTTACCCTCTGTCCACCTGAATGATATAGCTTTTTGGATATTCTAAATATGTTTGAGTATTTTATACACACAAATAGAGACAGTGGATAATACAGACACTCAAAGAAAGCCTCACCAGAAGGCTTGGTTTTTGGAACCGTATGCCTTTGTCTGTAAATAAGTCCACATGCTACAAAAGCAGTGTTCATGCTGCTCATGAAATGTCCTTCAACCTCTTTCAGGGTTTTGATGAGCTGAGTTCTCTAGCAGGTGGTCAGGAATGGAGGTGGAGAGAAACCCAGTTCTCATGCTCAGAACTTCCAGTCGTGTTTCCATGGGTGTTAAGTAATGCTTTAGAGAATACTTGAGATGTAAAATGGTCTACTAACATTCACTGAAGGGGCACCGTCTGTGCAGTGTAACTTGATAAAACATTTTTGGAGGCTAATTTGGTGATACCTATCATTATTAAATTACCTGAGAGACATACCTCGCCTTTGACCCAATCCCAGAATTTGCCCTAAGGTGACGATTAAAGAGGCGCAGTGAGCGTTAGCTAGTCAAGAAGATGCCTGTCCTGGCATTCATTCGGCAGTGTGATTTATTCAATTAACTCTTTACTGGGCTCCTGTTATGTGCCAGGCACCTGTGACTCTGGTGTTCTCCATCTCCTTTCCATATTTTCACCATAACTAATAAACTGAGAACTATGCTTTACTGAGAATGATGTTGCAGAAGGACATTAAGCATACTTAAAACATTCACAAGATATCTTCCCATAATGCAGGCTACAAAACATATTCATATGAGTTCATTCTTTAGGGGAAAAAAGTATACAAGAGAGAAAAGATTGCAACCATATCTCAAAATTCTACTGGTACTGGTAGATTTGTGTTGGAATTTCTTACTTTATATGTATTTAAATTATAACATCTCTTTTGCAATAAGATGCAATAAAGTCTTTATCATTGATTATTTTAGCTCACTTCCACATTTAAAGTCAAGTTTATAGAAAGAATGGTCTCTGCCACATGCCTAAATACCCCAAACCTTGGCACCGTACAGCAACAGCCGTGCTATATGCCCATCATTCTCAGAATCAGGGATTCGGGCAGCGGGCAGCTGAGTGGTTCTTCTGCTGATTGTCTGGCTTCCAGGGGCCTCACAGGTTACATTTCAGAGGAAGCTTGACTGCTGCTCGGATGTCGAGGTGCTCCAGGACCTCCCAAGGGGCCTCTCCCTTCAACAGAGAAGACAGACTTTTTCACTTGGAGGCTGAGTGGCAGAGAGAGCCTTAATAGAGGTGAAGACAAAACTGCACTTCCCGTGAGGCCTGCTCTAGGAAGAACCACAGTGTCACTCTCACAGGTCACAGGGCCAGTCCAGAATCAAGCAGAAGGGAGGAGACTCCACTCAGTGGAAGGAATGGCGGAGGTTTCAAGGCCATCTTAAATCTCCACGTGGTCTGTGCTACAGAGAGGATTTCATCTCCCATTCTTTGCTCAACTGAACAGGATAATAGAAGAAAATACCTAAATTCCCACAGCACAGAGTAAACACTGGTATCTTCATAGCACATTTACATCCTCCTTCTGGGGAAAAAATCCAAAAAACCATCCTTTTGTTTTTGTAAAAATAGAAAATAGCATGTGCTCATGACCAATAATAATTCAAACTGCAGAAGAAAAAAGATAAAAGATTTTTAAGTCATTTCATATCCTTCTCCCCAGAAATAGCCGTCGTAGAATTAAGGTGAACATCATTTCAGGTATCCTGTTATGTATAAGGAAAAAGAAGAAAGGAAAGCCAAATAGACTTATGACTGAATAATACTATAGATTCTATTTTTGGTTTGTTTGTTTTAGAAAACTTACATAGATAAAGAACCTAGTGTAAAACAGAAGGAATTATTGAACTTTGGGGCAGAATTTGAGTTTGTACTGAACAGTGAGCACATTTGACTCTATACTTCTTCCCCAACCCCTGCTCATCTCCCGACATGGTATAGTAGTTTTATTGTCACACCAACCAAACTTAGGATTTCCAGCTTCTTTTTAGCCATAGCCTTTGGTTTACCACTCTTCTATATTTAAGTGGATGCAGTGCTTACACCAGGCCTTCCCCATGGTGTCTCCACTCCCAGAGCTGCTGCTTTGTGATTTGGTTCCTAATTGGCTGGATGGGACTAACTGGCACTCCCCACCCTGAGGTTTTCCATGTTTAAGAGTATCTGCTGGTTGACCATTATGTTTGAATGACATGTTAGTGGGCACAGGGTTCTTGTCCACTTTTTCTTCCCATGTATAAGCATTGCACATTTAACATTTAATATGGCTGTGAGGAAGGCTGGAGAGAGACCAAGTGTTCCTCCATCTAGGTGATTTGCTTCATTGTTATTTTTCTGTATTCATTCACTTTTCCTTTATTTATTAGATAGATGAACCAGGATAAATTTAGAAATAAGCAAGGCTACATCTAACTGTTTGGCATTCATTAGCAAGTGCTTCTGAAGCACAGTGGTTCCCTTTCTCTGTAGACAAATTGACTTGTAGTGTGTGTGCTTTCTAACCTGAGGGAAGCAGGACAAAGAGCTGCAGTAGAGGCGAATGTGCCGCCATGTTGAGCTGATGTTCTCCCTTGGAGATATCAGTATGTTTCAGGTTCACTCTGCCTGCCTTGGACGGGGCATTTCCTATCCCTTTGAATTTTGAATTATCCAAATTTCTGTATCTCCTCGAAGTCCTGAAACCCACTTCCCTGGTATTTACCTGTTTTCCCACTGCATCCATCTCTACTCCTGTCGGCCTGAAGAGGAAAAAAGTTGAGGCTGTCCACAGTTTTCCTCTCTCCAGATCTGGCAATATCCATGAGAATTCTCAGGATTTTGTCGACTCATATCAAAAGAACCATTCTGGGGTAGAGTGGCAGATCTTTAAGTTGAATCTCTGAGCAGCCCTCCAGTGGGTTCCAGAATTATGTTCCTTTCCTTGACCACAGGGTTTTAGTAGTGTTTTGTATTATGTCCACATTTCTGCCCTATGTCTGTAAGTGTGTTTTGCTAGTTTTTACTCTTTGTTTTTTTGTTTGTTTTTGTTTTTGTTTTTTGATAGATGAACTAGTAACTGACCAGGATATGTCTACCTGTTGAGCATTTTTTGGCAAATGGGGATTAAACCCAAGGCTCATACATGCTAAGCACATGCTCTACCTCAGAGCTATACCCCAGCTTCTAGTTTTTACTCCTAATTTCTCATTTTACTTGATATTAAGAGAGGGAAACTCAATCTACTGATTTTATGAGTCTGTTTGACTTCTTTATAACATTTGACAAGAACCCTATGTTGATTGGCAGTTGCCACAATAATGCTGCAAAACAGGGTCCCCAAACTCAGTAACTTTTAATACCAAACATGAATGGGTCATTGGTGTGATTTGGATTCTTGCTGGGCATTGCCTGGGTTTGACTCCAGACTTCAGATTGGATATGGCCAGCTCTCTTGTCTGTACAATCTCTTTGGACTTGTAGCTGCCTGGTGTGGCCCCTTCATGGTGGATTACAGAAGTATAAGAGCGTGAGTGGGGCAGATCCCTGCATCCCCAGGCTGTCTTCTATCGGTGTTGGTGGGGCAGGGAAATTATGTTCCCACTGTAGTACAAGACTGAAGGGTGATTTAGCCTGCTCGCAACCAGCCTCTGATAATTCCCTTAGCTAATTTATCTACTTTTCTGAAATCCTCTTTTCCTTTCCCCTCTCCTTTTTTTTTAAACATGCAAATAATGGTAGAATTCAGGCCTCTTGTATACTTCCCATACAAATGGATTTTAAATCTTCACCTTTTTTTCTCAACTCAACCCACATTTCTGACTACTACCGCTGAGCATTTTCCCCTCGCTGGAACATAGCCCACTCAAACTAGGCCTCTCCTAAACTGAGTTCATCTTCTTCTTGCTCTTCCCCTGGCCCATCCTGCGCCTGTCGTAGTGATTCTTTGAATTCAAGTACCATCACATCCAGTCAGTCACCCAGGTCAGATTTTGGAAGTCCTCTCCAAGGAATTCTTCCCTTCCCTTAGCCCTCCTAGGTCAGTCCTAAAGACAACTCCTAAATCCCTCAGACCCCACTCCCCAGTCATTAGTTCTGCCCTCTAAATCAGACCTGCCTGATCTTTGACCTTGCCTCGTACAATCCCTCCTGTCTAGAATCACTGCTGGTAGCCGAGTCCTCTAAAATCTGTCTCTCACACTGCTGGAAATGTGACCTTTCGAAAGCACAAGTAATAGCATGTTGTTTATAACTTAGAATCCACCCATGGCCTTGCATCGCCTGCAGGGAAGAGCCTGTAGTTGGCATCATGACATATGAAACACTTTGTGATTCCCAACAGCAATTCTCAAGGTGTCATCCTCAGACTCCTGTGGGTCTCTGAGACCTTTTCAGAGGCTCCACAAGGTCAGATTTCATAATAACACAAAGACATTGCTTGCCTTTGTCGCTGTGTTAAACATTTCCTAATGGTATCAAGAAGCCATGGTAGGTAAAGCCACTGGTCCCATTGAGCTGTGTCAGTCATCATTACATTCTTCACCACCACATACTTGTGGTTTAAAAACAAAAACGAATGCATTTTTAAAAACAGAAGCAATAACATGTATTAATATCATTAAGTCTCAGATCTTAAGAACACATCACTTTTAACAGTGATAGGAAGCCCACAGAAAGCCCTCTGCTGCCCGCCGACGCGGGACTGCTGCCTCCGGAAAAACTGCCTCTGAGTGGGAGCTGAACCCTAGCTGCTCTGAGAGGACAGTTGACAGACAACCTGTGCTTATTCAAACTTGAGTATTTGGCAGGCGTTTTCTTGAAAATGAAGGAAGTGAGCCTGACACTTCAAGGGTAACAACTGACTATATTGTTGCAAATGAGAAAATTTGTGCTTTCAAGCAAAAATTAGAATTTGGGAAAAGTAGTTCCGGCACTGTGAGCTTGACAGCTTCCCCGCGCTGACAGACTTGCCTGATGAAGTCAGTGAGTTTGTGGGTGATTAGGCTTTGGGGAGAGAGGCGCAGGAAGAGGGTGAAGTGTGTCGATACTTGCAAGATTTATATAACTCACCGAACTGTGTTTCCCAAATGATCAACATCTATGTTACTAAACCACACACAAGTAAGAGATCCATTCAAGGTACAAAAGAGACCAAGGGATTTTAACATAACTATATGAAAATTTCATTGATCGAATCTCAGATTCCTCATTGCAACTAACTTGTAAGAAACCCACTTGTCGTTTGGGTGTAGTAAAGAATATCCCCAGGCACCTGAAAGGCTGCTAAAAGACTCTTCCCTTTTCTAGCTATTTCTCTGTATGAGATTAGATTTTCTCCCAACCCTTTAATCGAAGCAAGGTTTACAAGAGAGTGGATGTAGGAACAGATAGGAAACCAGTGCCCTCAGTTCAACCAGATATAAAAGGCTTACAGAAATAGAAAACATGGCCACTTGTCTCACATTTGTTTTCACTTTTGAGAATAGTCATTTTTATTTTTAAAAATGTGATATTTATGTTTACACGTATGGACTTATTACCGCTACTTTAAAACGAATTAAATGTTTGAATAATTCTTCGTTTTAATTTCCAATGTGGTCAGTATCAATAGACATAACCCACCCTGGGATCGTTGACACTGAGAGTGAAGAGGGATCCTGGGACTGAAATCTTGGACAGCCTCTTGTGGGGATGTCACTCTCTGTCCCCATTGACAACCCCAGGCCTCATGGGTGCCAGGCTCCGTGATCCCAGGCCTCCGTGGAAATGTCTGTGAGGTCTATGTAGCACATCCTTTCCCTTTAAAATTTACCTGTCATCTTTTCTATGAAGTTTTAGTCTGAGCAGCTCACATCAGAGGTATTCATCCTTTTAATGAAGTTTTTCCTGTTATATTGCTGATCCATCCATCCAGGATGACCTGGTGCTTCATCCAGGTCCTTGAGGTCCTTGTACAAATCAAAATCTGCACAAGATTCTAGGAAGGTGATGTGGTGCTTCCCTTCTCTCCCCATAGGGGTCTGGGACAACACACTGTCTTCAGACACTTACATGAACAGTGGAATGTATGAATTTCCCCAATAAATGGGACAAACAGAATTACAAATACTCCCACAGCACCAATCAATTTGTTGATACCAAACAAGTTAACCACAACCTTTTGAAAAGAATGTGTGGTTTTCAGAGGAGTCTGGCCTTGGGAAATGCAGATAGGGCATCACGGACCTGTGTTTTGGTTAATTCTTTTTCTCACCAGCTGAACTCTTAAGCTTCTTGAGAGGAAGCATTTACTGGGATGTTTGTTTCAATGGCAGTGCTAGAATATGCTAATAAACAAAGGATGCTCGCTCATGAAGCAAGGCTCTGGTGACTAATCATGTCACTTCATTGTCACATTGTTTTATTTATGGTAGCCAGCTTGTAAATATTCTGTGAGATAGCAGATATGGGAAAAGAGTCGGGTCCTGGGGCAGCAATTACACATTTTGTCTCATCAGGCAGGATCTGATGGAACACCTTCTATAATCTGAGAGCGTGGTTTGTATCCTCTAGCACTCGTGGGCACAAAAGGCTGTAGGCAGACCCAGGTGTCTGGATATTAGTGAGCACTATCCACTGAACTCACAGAAGTTCATTTGGGGAAATGTTAGGAATAGTTCTATA
Source organism: Glaucomys volans (assembly GCA_020662805.1). Taxonomy (NCBI): domain Eukaryota; kingdom Metazoa; phylum Chordata; class Mammalia; order Rodentia; family Sciuridae; genus Glaucomys; species Glaucomys volans. The sequence goes on from JAJEJO010003505.1 coordinate 151,721, forward strand.
GACAGACTGGAACATTCTTCTGCCCTCCCTGCACCACCAGGGCTAAGTCCTTTCTTTGAAGCCAGTGTATTGAAAGTTCCTCACTGTGAAGCCAGATGTCCAAGCAGAGATTTCATATCAAGGAGAAATGTTGTAAAATTTTTGCTTGCAGGCATAGAAAAGAGATTTTAAAGCATTGAAGCTTCCCTCCCTTGGCCACTGACTGGAGTTCACGAGAAAAGGTCGCCTGCCAGTAGGACATCTAGAAATCTGGTCTGTGTTACCAGAAGGGCTTGAGGGGGGAAAAGAATATTTCATAAGATTGGGCAATTCTCACTGTGCTAAAAGCTTACAGGAATCAATTTCCCAAAGAATAAAATTACAAACCTCATTGCGGGGTTTTAGAAGCATTGAGAAACAGAGAGAAATCTCAATGCCTAGCATCAAATGGCTTTGTTTGGGACCTGTTCATTATTTAATTCTTGTCTCCCCTGCATGCATGTCCTAAGGGCACAGAAGAAAGTGGCATTTTCTTTTGTACTCTCTTGAATTAGAATTAATAATGCTAAGAATAGAAATGTATTTTCCATCCCACCCAAGAAGCTTGCCTGCTCACTCAGAGAGGAAGACAGAGCCATTCAGTCAGAGTGGCATAAAGCCTAAGTACCATTTTCCAGGAAGAATGCTCTGGAAGATAAGCTTGGATACAGCGTGGCAGTGAGTGACGACCTTGCTCCCTAGAGCAAGGAGAAGCAGTAACAAGAAATGAGCAGAGAAGCAGCGAGCAGTCTCCCTCCCAAGTGTCTTACCTGATACCTTTCCTCCAGGTCTATTGCATGGCAAAATTTTATTTCGGAACTTGTCAAAAAAGATTCTTTGTTCAGTAGAAGAAAATCTTTCAAGTGCTATGAAAAATATTTTTAGTTCTTGAAACATTGCCTTCTATATAATAAAAAATCAATTAAGGTTTTATGGGCAAATGTGTGAGTGAAGAATCATTAAAGGAATACCGGAGAACTCAGATTCCCCTTCACCACAGGCCAGGTATGTCACTCCTCGGAAGTCAGTAGGTGACTCTCCATGGTCAGTTTTATTGTTGCATGGCCCGCAGAATGAACTGCTTGGGTTTCCATCCTGTTGGAATATATATGGACACTTAGTTTTTCAATGTTTAAAAAATTAACAAATAACTACTTGGAAATTTTTTGTAACTTTTCATTGGTGTATTAAAATTGGACATAATAATGAAATTCATTGTGATGTATTCCTAACATGCACAGTTCATAATTTGGGCTATTTCATTCCCATATACCCCTTCTTTTTCTCCCCTGTTCCTCCCCTGATCCCCAACCTTTAGTCTGCTGGTCTATTTTCATGAGATCCTTTTTCTTTCCTTTTTTCTCTAGCTTCCACATTTGAGAGAAAACTCTCTGAGCCTGGCTAATCTCATTAGTTAATGTTCTCCACTTCCATCCATTTTCCTACAAATGACATAATTCCATTCTTCTATGTGGATGAACAAGATTCCAGTGTGTACAGGTGGCACATTTTCTTTGTCCATTCATTTGTTCACAGACACGGGCTGGCTCCATAACCTGGCTGTGGTGGGTTCTGAGCATGGATATGCACGTGTCACTAACTACTTGGAAATGTTTTAACTTTAATAATGCTAAACTATACCAGAATAGGTCAGCTTTCAGTGTGTGGTGAACATAATGATTGCTGAAATATAAAAATGTAAGCCTCAACAACCAAATTAATTGAATGATTAATGAATGATTAATATGTATATCTCTACACTGCCTGTGTGTATACAGGAGGTTATATATACATATATGCACATGCACATTCAGAAGTGCTGGGCTATAAGAATTCTAGTTGATAGATGATGATTAGTAAGTTCATTTCATTAAACAATTTTGTGTTGTCTTGACTTAAGGCTGTTTGTCCCAGTCCTTCCAACAGAAGCTGTATTTCTGTTTGACTTCTGGTGACTTCTGACAAACCTCCTTTTCATCATTTGTCAGTATCAAAATCATACCTCTTTGTACTCTTGCCATATTATCTCTTGCTTCTCACAATTTGTTCCTAGAAGAATCCAACACTTTGACCTTATTTGTGTGCCCTGCTCCAGCTTTGTCATTGGTAACAGCAACATCCAGGTGGATTCTTGCTATTGTGACATGTTGGAGCCACCCATGGTGGCCTGTTATACGATGGAAACAGGTGCACACTGCTACGGATTCTTATTTTTTGAGAGGCACTCATTAAACCTTTACCCAGGCACACTGCTGCAACAGTTCCCGGTCCCCCACTTTCTTGATAACTCCCAGCTGAGTCCCATGATCACAGTGACACCCAACCTTATCATCACAAGAGGTGTGTGGTTGACAGGTGGATGGATCACGTTCCACTGTCCTTCTTGCAACTCTTTAGCTACCAAACAACCTCTTGCTCTTTGTCCAGTGTGTCTGTGGTTCAACTCTCTCAGTCATTCTTAAGTCCCTTTTGTGATCCCAGCATATTACAGAAAGTTCACAAAGTGACCTATACCCTCTTCTCCAAATCCAGTGGCGTTTTCCCGCTTCTGACTTCCCTAGCTTCCTGTGCCTTTTGACTATATTAGCCAACAGTTTTCCTTCCAGAACAGGGGTTGTCAGGCTTTTTCTGTAAAGGACAGATAGCAAGAATCTTAAACTTTGCAGGCTGTGCCATCTCTGTCACAACTACTCAGCTCTCAACATCGTGGTAAGAAGGCAGCCTTAGATGATATGTCAACCAGTGCCTGGGTGCGGGCTTTGGCCTGTTGGCCATAGTTTGCAAAAACCCTGTTCTAGGAACTCCCTCTGTTCTTGGCACGTACACTACTTTTATTTGTCCTTTTTTCTAGCACGTCTTCCTCCTAGTGGTTGTTGTTGAAGTGTGTGTCCAGGACTTTGCTTCTCCTTTTCCTTTCCATGGTAAATTCACCTTCTCTGTGACTTGAGCTGTCACTTCTGTACAGATGATTCCCAGAAGTTCCAGCCTGATTCCTGGTTGGGTCCTATATCTTGCATTGCCTGTAAATCATCTTCTTTGGGAGGGTGAACTACCATTTCGAAGTCAGTAACTACAACATTGAATTATTATCTTCCCTTCCAAATTGGCTCTTCCTTCCAGTCTATCAGGATGACCACCAGTCTTTCTGTTTCCTGTTAGAAACTTTGAGCTTATATTTGTCCTTTCTTTCCTTCATCCCAATTTATCTCAAGTCTATCACTAGAGTCCTTGAATGTATTTCTTATTCCTCTGATATGACCTTATTCAGAGCTGTTCTCAACTTGCAGCTGATTTAAAACAGCCTCCTCTTCAGCTAATGTCCCTGCCAAAAGTCCTTCAGTTCCATTCCAGTGTGAAGAACTCTGCCAGAGAATTCTTAAATCACTGTGATTTCCCTGCCTTACAAAGAGTGCTGAGAAATCAATAGGAAAAGACTGAAAATCCAGTAGCCTAAATGAGCAAAGGAAATGGACACAGGACTCATAGACAAAGCATTAGTGTCCAACAAACATGAAAAATGTGCTCAGTCTCACGGTTAAGGAAATGTAAATCAAAAATACAAAGTTTTGAAAGGCCTACTGTCATCTAACTAGCATAAATTTTGTATTTGGAAAAATACCCCAAGGAGAAGGTATGGGAAACCCACATGCCTGTGCCGTTGCTGGGAGTGTAAACAAGTGCATCCTCTGTGGAGGGCGGTGTGGTCGTATCCACCAATACATATGGCACAGCAGTTCCCGACAGGAACTTATCCCATGGATACACTTGCAAGCATGTCTTTGCAGCATTGTTTGAGCAAAAAGATGAGAAAAAACAATGATAATCCATCCATGCAGTGAAATATTACAAGGCCATATATAAGGAGTGAAGTAGATCTCTGTGAGAATTTGCTGGCTGATTTTCTATAGTGAGTACAGAATGTCAAATATATTTAAAATATCCTGAATGGGTGCTCAAGTGGGTAATAGTAATTAATTGGGGGGAGTGGGACTTTTTCACTTTGTATTTTTTATGATATTTTCATTTTTTCCAATGTCATCTTACCAAACTAAATTGAGAGGGTTGCTTATAACATCAAGATCAAACTTCTGTGGTGGCTTCCAGAGCTGTCCAGACATCTCCCTCTTCCTCAGGATGCTGTTCTGGCCAAGTGGGTCTTCTCATTGCACACAGGTTCCTTGTGGGCTCCCTCTGCTTTTTACTCTCAGGCAGCTGTCTTCCTCCACCCTGCAGCCTCTTTGCCTCTCTGATGGCCAGGTGTTAGCTAGGCCATCTCCAGGCCACATCCACCACCTGCAGGAAGTTCTCCTTACAGCCCAAGTAACAGGTTTCTTCAAGTCCTGTTATTAATGGTTCTCTTAGTTTTCATATCTCATGCTTCTGGTTTCTTGCCACATTAGGCACTCAAAAATAAAGTCTTCGTTGACTTAAAAAATAAAATCCCTCATTAATTAACTATTTTATATCTAGTATTGATTGCTTTAAATGCAGCTTTAAGCACATCAGCACCAACCTTGATGTTAAAAATAGATGGGACTCTCAGGCCTCCTTTCACCCAAATCTGTACTTAAATACCTCAGCCTTTGGGTTAGCAAACTTTTCTTTCAAGATGCAGACAGACTTGATGTGTTAACACGTTAAACAACTTGAAGCAATTCAGCTGTAATATGAAACTAATCAGAGACTTTTCTTCAACAATTAGATGAGGTCATCTCACTTGAAGGACTCGGAAGTGGTATTTGGGGAAGAAGAGGAAGAAAAGAGCCCAAGTATAATTTAGGGACTTGAGGAATAGAGCTTAAAGGTGGCTGCTGGATGGGGTTGTGGCTCACACTCGCCTAGCTTGCATCAGGCCCTGGGTTCGATCCTCAGCACAACATAAAAATAAATTAAAGGTATTATGTCCACCTACAACTAAAAATATATACATATTAATAAAGAATATAGGGCTGGGATCTAGCTCAGTTGGTAGAGTGCCTGCCTCGCATGCACAAGACCCTGGGTTCAGTCCCCAGCACTGCAAAAAAATGAAATAAAATAAAGAATATATAAGTAATATTTTTAAGTACTGTATCTTGGTGAGAAACAAGTGGGAATAAGCAGTGGTATTATCATAGCTGCTTCTGCAAACATCATACCTTCTAAGGCATGGAAAAAATTTAATATGGTTCTAGTTCATTCTGTTTTACATTTATGTAGTTATTTTTAGGGTAGTCATTGCAGAAGAAATACATAACAAGTCAAAATTGCATAGCTTTACACAGAATTTCTAAGGGACTGAATCAGAATCAGTAAGCTAAGCAAAATGAACCTGATATATATGTACTGTGTTTTCCAAATGTATATAATTGGAGAAATTAATATGATGCCGTCTTACCATCCGGAAAGACTGAATGTTATTTCCAGAGCTGTCAGTAGGAGGCTGGGCCATCACAGCAGCAGTAGTAGCAGCTGAAACTAAAGACTTGGAGCCACAGAGCTGGGGTGGTTGGTGGGTTACAGGAATGCTTTAATGTTGGAAGCACAGAGGAAAAAGTGGAATTAAAAACAAAGAAACAGCCCCTGTTTTTTTCAAGAGAGGCAGAACCCTCTTGCTTTTATGTCTCTGTCACTTGCTCCAGGATTTTTCATAAAGCCCTCTAACCACCTAAATAAATATTCATACGGCTGTTCAACATCTCATTAATAAAACAAGATTTGGTGGTAAAATATTTCAGAGTAACAGATGATTTGCATCTCACCCTTGTTTAACTTTAAATCTCAAGCAATTAATAAATTAGACTCAAGAGCTTTTTAAGAAGTAACATCTTACATGCACCACAAATTGCATTATTTTTATGTGTAAATAATGATGAAAGGGGAGATTGTTCCTTTGATGTCTATAAACTACACTGTAAAATATGCAGAAACATTCTTGAGTTTAGTTGGAGCCAAAACAAATAGACTAGTTCATAAAACAAAGCAGCAGCATTCTTAGAAACAAGCATTATTTTTTTTTCTTTTCTTCCCAATTGCTCTTTTTCCATCTTTTATATTCTTGCCATTCCTAGTGGCAGATTCATTCCAAATTCAAAAGTGATGTTAGCCTGTATTTCCTCATCCAGAGAACTGAGCTCTTTGCAGATTCCTCCCAGTGAACTTGGCTTCCTGTGCAGTTCTTCCCAGAGCTCAGCTAGACTGCCAGTTTTGATGCTGTGAATCATTTTTGTCAGTAGTATTTCATTGCCGCTTTAAAACTAATTATTTCAGATTTTAGCAAATACTGATGTTCTTCCATGAGATATATTCGCTTTCTGTTTTCCAAGCTGGCTTATCTCATTTCATTTTGTTTTCAAATAGTATCAGCAAATTCTTGTTTACAAAGTCTGATTTGGCCTAATCTTTTCTTTGGTAGGGTTGGTAAACAGCACTTCATTTTAGATTCCCGTTGCAAACAATTTGTGCTTTTGTTAGAATACATTACAAATACATTAATACCATCACAAGATGGTTTGCTTTCTCCGTCTGATGGCACATGTTCCTCTTTGAACATGCTGTATGGTATGGGGTCAGATACTCTGAGGCTGTGCTTATTTGATCAAGCCTGGCCTAACATCCCTCCCAGATCAGGTGATGGATCACATCCGTGTGACCAACTTTACTCAGTTCTACCTTGCTGCCCGCAAGTCCCCCATTCCACTCCTTGACCCAGGGCTTTCTCAGTAAAACTGATCCTGAGCTCTCATTATTTCAAATACCAGACGTGTCTATCAGACATGGTGTCACAGTCTCTCTAGACAGGTCTGTGTTCCAATTCTCTTCCTTTCTTAGATGGCAGTTTTGACTCTGTGTTCTTAAACACCATGTTCTCTCTATTCCTCCTTTATTCTTAGCAAAGCTTAATGAGAGCAAGTAAGGATAGTGGATTCATGTGACTCTCTTTTTTTTATGTGTATATACAGCTTTATTTGATAATTGCATTAAAATTAAAGTTGTCACAACTACCTATTCATTTAACATTTATTTTTTTTATTTATTTTTATTTACTTATTGATTCATTGAACACAAATGGAGTACAGCTATTGTTTCTCTGGTTGTACACAAAGTAGAGTCACACCATCTGTGCATCCATACATGTACACAGGTCTCTTTCTTTTGATACAAGCTGAAGATTTGAGGAGGTTCAAGAAATTCCCGGAGATGGGGATCTCAACTCAGAATGAGTGGGGTTCTTGACAGACGTCAGGGAGATGAAATGAACTACAAATCAGTTAACGGCACAGACAGAGTTAGTTAAGAAAGCAGAGACGTGTTCAAGGGAGAATATGAACTCTCATCTCCAGAAGGAGAACCAGCAGCCCCTGGGTCTGGGGTGGTAGTGTTTATAGAGGGACAGTAGTGCGGGGCTGGACCGGAGGCGAAGTCGGGGTGAAGTCACGTGTGCGTTGCCCTCTCATCATGTAACATTTGTGGGTGAGAGCAGGGTCATGGGCACGGCTGGGTGGTTCTGAGTTGCTTGTTTTGCATTCCAATGGTTCATGGGTGCTTTTCTTTTGAGACTGCATCCCCAAATTCCTATCCCAAAATCATAGTTCCACATTATCTCTTTTATTAAAAGACTCTTCAGGTTATAAAGAATCTTAGAAAATTGGCCCCTTGACCTCTGGCTGTGCCCACCCTTGTCTCTCATTGCACAAATGAAGATCTTGACCTCACCTGAGGGGAAGGCCTGGTCCTTTCTCCATAGCTGTTGGCAGCACCAGGACTGGCTTTGGTCATCTCTCTACCTGTGTATATTCATATGCACCTGAAAATGGAAATTCCATTTTGATTTTAAAATCTGTGTGAGCTGCTGGAATGGATGGGGGTCTTTCTCCTACTCTGTGGTTCCCTGTGACTCAGAACTTCCCTGTGAGCAGAGCTTCCTTGGATTTAGAGTGGGACTCAGCCAAGCCTTTTCTCCTGGACTAAGGAGAGTTCCTTCAGTAGTGGCTATGTCCTTTGCTTTGATCTTTTTTTTTTTTTTTCAGTTTAAATTATCAGCAGTGTCCTTGGAAACAAAATATTCAAAGCCAATTTAAAAAAGAGGACATAATTTGAAAGGCAACTTTCTAAACACTGAACAGTTTACCATTTTAAAGAGCATTCCAAAGGAAGGAAATGTTGTTGATTCATAAGGATCCCTTGCAGCCTCTTGGATGTGGAAGCTCAGTAAAGACACTTGCGCCAAGAATGATTTGTGAGAAACCTGAGGGATTTGTTTTCTAAGAGGAAAACATTTATTTTGAGGATTCATTTAGTTCAACTGACTTTATTTCTCTGATGTCAGATGATCAATGCATCAATAAAGGGTTGGTAATAGTGGCATTCTTTATTTTCAGAAGGACACCAGCCCACAGGATGACGATGACAGGCGTGGCATCGCTTTGATTAATATATCAGCTGCCAAACTAGGAATTAGACCGTGAAACCTGATCTCTTTCTTTTCTTTTTCTTCTTCTTCTCCCCCCCCCCCCCCCCCCCTTGGTGATACTGGGGATATAATCCAGGGACACTACCACTGAGTTCCATCCCCAGCACCTGCCCTACACCTGCTTCCCTTTTTATTGATTTATTTTTTACTGTTGTCATAGGGTCTTGCTAAGTTGCCCAGACTGACCTTGAACTTGTGATTCTCCTGTCCCAGCCTCCCAAGTTGCGGAGACTGTGGGTGTGCACTACACCCAGCTGAAACCTGATCTTTTTAATGTGGCCACTGTTGCATCTTTCTTAGGGCTGAGTGTCCTCTGAGATCATCTTGCACGCACTGCATTGCAGAGGAGTACAGAGCTTAATAACATGGTTCTAGAGCCAGACCTCCTGGGTTCAAACCCCGGCTCCTCCAATTGGAAACTGTGTATCCTCAGACAATTCACTCAGCCTTCTGTGCCTCAGTGTCCTCATTTCCAGAGTGAGAGTAATAAATAAACTTGTCCCATAGGAATTGTGAGAGTTAAGGGAAGTGATGCCTGGAAAACATTAGAGTATAGTATCTGCCACTTAGTAGGGCCTACATTTATATTATTAAATACCAAAAAAAAAGGCTGTGTTCAAAAGTAACCCACATTAGATCAAACTCTCTTAATCCCACCCTCCTCTAGCCACTGTCCATCCATCATGCCTGCTCACTTCTTATTACTTTGCAGTCTGGCCTCTGGCCCCATCCCTCCACGGAAGCTGCTCTTGAGAGCCAGTGGAACCCTTGTTGCCAAATCCTGTGTCTTTTCCAGCTTGACCGCCCTGCAGCACCTGGCACAGTGGAATGCTCTGCCTGCTGGGCAGCACCCCCTGGTTATCCTCATGGCCCCTCTTCGTCTCCTACCGCTTACCCTGCCATTCCTCAGGCTCTCTGTTCGGGCTCCCTCTTCTCATCATTCCTACTCAGACCATCCCACTCTCTACTGCCAGTCTTCTGACAACTGGAAAGTTCCTCTTTCTCATACCATGTTCTAAATCTTTCTTGGACACCCATACAGATCTCCACATGTCCTACAAAACCAAGTCCACCATGTTCAAAACAAATTGCTATCTGAACCCCCTTCCACCTGCTGCTGCCCTGTGTTCCCAGTGCAGTTCATGCAGGTCCACTCGTTTAACCAGAGCAGAACCCTGGTCCTCTCCCTCCCTTTCTCTCTCATTCCCCAGTTGGCCAGTGGCCTGGTCCTCTAGTTCTACTTGGGCTCATCCTCTTCTCTGCATCCACAAGGCCCTTCACCTACTTCAGGGCAGCTCCAGCGCTCCTGTTTCTGAACAGGCTCCTGCCCCGTCTTCCACATCAGCATGGGGTCTCTGCCTTTGCCATTGGGTCCCTGTAGCCCTGAGCACCATCTGGATGCACTAACAAGGCTCACGGGCTTTCCTGTCATCTCCCACCTCTCCCTTCCTTTCTCCTCCACTCCCACCATTACTGCCCTTTTGAAAACTCTTCAGATGTGATAAGCTCTCATCCTCAGCTTCTGACACTTGCAATTTCTTCTCCTTTTTGCCCCTTTCCCTCTCCTACTCATCCTGAAGGTCTCATCTTCCATATGTCCCTCTAGAAAGACTCCCTTGATCTTCCAGCCCCCCACCCCCACCCCACTGGCTGAGGTTCCATTCTTATTCTGCTCTGAGCCTTCAGATTCTCTCAGGAGGCACAGACAGGTGCAAGGTGTGGTCGCTGTTGCCTCTGGGCACCTCCTACGGACCTCTGAGCTCCTTGGGCCCCTGCATGGGGACGCTCACTGCCTGATGTTCACTGCCAGGTACCTCCAGGTCTAGTGTCCAGCTCTGGGTAGAACATTGAAAACGCAATTCCTTTTAGAAAGCTATTTCTTTTTAAATGGTATGGTAAAACGTTTGCAGAGAAAACAAACTTGACTTCTTAAACATCCAGAAATCTTGTACTTTCCATGTTATCAACTCCCCTTTTCTTCTCTTTTCTCTCTGCCTCTCTCTGAGGCAAATTATTGATAGTGTTTCTCTGAATTGCTCATGTGGAAACATCTGACAAAATTTTTAAGGCTAAGGGATCAGTCTTGCTTTCAGGCTTCACCCCATGGTAAGAGCCTTTTCTAGTCTGTTCCCCTTCAGTTGTTAGTCCCTAAATGATCTAGAAGCCTGCAAAGCTGGAATTATCTTTCTGGTCTTCTTTGATGTTTATCCAAATTTTTTAAAAACCATGTTGAGGCTATATTATTTCATGACATAAAATCTCTTTTCATTTTATCAATAAGCATGAAGACTTTCCTCTCCCCCAAAAGAAAGTTAAACTATATCCTCCCCAGATGAAATCAATAGAAGTGCATACCTACTTGTTTACTCCTGACATAGACATTAAATTAAGGGAGTATCATGATAGGATGAGTTGTTCTACAGAAAGTGAATACATACTTGATTGAAATTAAAATAGTAAATGCAATTTCTAGTTGTACCTGTGATGGCAGGCTCTCACATTATACCCCAGCATTTCTGTTTAGTCGTGTATGCGTCATTGAAGGGATGAGTCAGATTCTATATTAATAGAGAAAATTTGTCAGAAAAAAAAATCCCATTTGGTTTTTAAAGAGTGAGCTTCTCACCTTAAATGATTGTCAGTGCCCAGGATCACTTGGTTGGCTTTCCCGCTTTTATTTTATATCTTCCCAGCCAAGAAGTCAGGGACCCTTTTCAACATTTTCACCTGAGCCATCCATGTCTTCACTTGAGCACAAATTCTCAGCTGATAGCTGTCCAAGAAATAATGTGCATGAAAATTAAAACTCAAAACCTGAAAGGGTCTGGAAAAAAGGATTTGAGTTAAATTTTTTTGTTGTTCAAGATGGGCACAGTGGCACAAGCCTGTAATCCTAGCAGCTCGGGAGGCTGATGCAGGAGGGTCACATGCACATCTTGAGTTCAAAGCCAGTGTCAGCAACTTAGTGAAGCCCTCAGCAACTCAGTGAGACCCTGTCTCTAAATAAAATACCAAAAAGGGCTAGGGATGTGACTCAGTGGTTAAGTGTCCCTGAGTTCAACCCCCAATACCAAAAAAATTTGTTTTTCAAATCAGTGCTTGGTATTTATTAAGTAGCACCTGTAACGTGTACCTAGTGTAGGGGGAGGAGGGCAGTGAATGAGAGTATGTCCTTTCAAATATCTGCCTTTAGATTAAGCCCTGGAGCCAAGACAAGACAGGAGCCAAGACAAGGCAGGAGCCAAACGTGCAGAGGAGAAACTGCTCATCAAAAGATAAAAATTAGGACAGTGGTCATCATATGGCATTTCTGAAAAGCAGCAAATAAATTTCAAAACCTGTTTTGTTTTCTTTCCAGCGTGTTTTTGGGATTCTTCCCTCTCTCTCCTGAGACTAACTCATTTTGTGTCTGTGTGGTCATTGTAGATTAAAGGGAGTGTGTGGTGCTGTATAGAGCCCATCCAGCCACTTGCCTGAGGCATGTGACATCCTCCGAGAGGCCAGTTTTTAAATTCATAGCAAAGACTTTTAAGTGTGATGTGGTTACAAGTCCTAAAATACACAGATTTTTTTTAGCTGAGTAAATTATATTTCCCAATGAAAGCCCAGGCATGAAGCTTAGCATTTTTCTAGGAATTTAAAAAAAAATGGAACATGTAAATATAAGTATTATTGCAGCTGAAAATGTATTTAGACTTGAATTATGTAGGCACTCCTGGCCTCTGAAGATTCAAAATGCATTTTTTGTTAAAGTGTTATGGCAATAATAAGTAATGTCTAGAACCTAGACCTTCAAGTCATGTACCTCTCTTGCCCTAGCATGTTCCTGGAGAGGTCCTGAGAATTCCTAGGTCCCCTGAAATGCCCTTCCACATCACACCCCCAGTGGCTTTCTCCCCATAGTCTCATGGTACCCCTCTCATTTTCATCATTACCTCCACATTTTGAATCAACTACCAAGACTGTTGCAGGGAACAAGGTGTTCCTTGTGTCCCAAACATGTTTTCCAACAGAAACATTAGCGTGAATGGTGGATGAGTTGCATAGTGTAATTAACACAATATAATATTTCAGACACAGAAAGGCCATATAATCTTTTTCAGGTTCAGTTCTTCCCTGAAAACACACTTTGACTTGACTTAGTGGCTCCGTCCTTGACTGCTTTCCCTTTCAGCCTCTTTCAACCTCCAGATTCTTAAACAAATAGGACCCCAGCCCTTCCCTCTGCTTTCTCACCAGGCGTTCATTCCTTGTTCTCTGCTTTGTACCCAGGGGCCAAGTTCAGTGTTTGGCACATATTTGTTGAATGAAGTGGATTTTGCGTTTTGTCTGTGAGCCATCAGCCACATTCTTGTAAGTGATGGGCTTCTCCTTATGTGATTAGGGTTAGCAGTTGCCACTGCTCCTGAGATGGTGGTTATATTGATGATGATGGTAAGGATGACATCAATCATGGATCCCTTCATCATTGAGTATTCAATTCTTATAATCACTCCCTGGAACCTCTCTTTTCCCTGGACTCCCCAAAATCCATGCTACACATTAAATTTCTTCTGTATTCATAGTCACTGACTTTTCTCTTTAGGAGTCCTAAATATAAATTCTGCCCCAAAGTACTCTTGTATCTCCCCCTCTATCCTTTCTGTTAGCAAACTCATTTGTCCTACCATTTCAGTTATAATTATTCTGCAGAAGAATCACAAGATTGAACCCCAGATCCTTGTTGCCCTCAAGTTCCAAAATGAGTCGATACTATATGGGTGATCTCTTGGTGTCTAGAACTCCAAATCTTTCCTCCCTGTTCTTCTCCCGGCCTGAACTGACTGGGAGCCCAGCTGGTCATTGTATATCCTCACTTTGCCACCTCACCAATGGTTTCTGTACCTCGTGTCAATCCTTTCCTTTTGCAGCCATTGCCCCTGTCCACTTGATACTTGCTCCTTCCCTTCTGGACTCTTCCAGGTGTCTTCCCTCCCTGCAGTCCAGCTCCTTCATCTTTCACAGTGCAGATCAATCAGTCGCTTGTCTGTGCAGCCAAACCCTCTAGCTCCCTACTCAAAAGCTTTCCATTGTTCCCTCCTGTCAAACAGCTCACTATCCTTCTTCTCGCCTTCCCCTGGACCCTACGTGTACCTTAAGCATCAACCAGAGCAGATGATTTTTGTTGCCTATATCTCACTGTTTTCTTGTGTACGAATCTTTGGTGATCTGTTCCTTTTACCAGAATCTGGGATTACTTAATATTTCATGTGTTAATTCCAAATGACAATGTGACATATATGATACAGCAGAATACGTCGCCAACATAGAGGTGAAGTGAAGGTTTTCAGCAGAGAAGAAGTGAAGCAACCAATAGGATGGCTAGGGACACAGATGGCTGAATAATGTCATGTGATATGGGAGCTAATCCTGGAGTCACATTCCGACTACAAATAAAGAGACAAGTTTCAACTGACAGAGATTTATGTTGTTAGGAACTATTCTTCTCCATCTAAACGGAAAATCATTATAAAATTTTTGATGTCATATAAACCAAAAATTATATAAACTATGATTTGTTGACTTTTTCACATTTTGATCAAATGAATTAGATATAATAAACAATTACCTAAAAAGGTTGCATATTTACATTGTGAGCAGGATTAATGCATTCACACACACATGTATTTTATAGAAGAGAAAATGTGAAAGAAAGATTATGTTTGGAGCTCAGAGGGCCATTTTTCTTGGGAAGCATCAAATCTTTTTGAAAGGAAAATGGAGGCATTTTGCCTAAATGAATTTAGGCAAAGGGTCTTTTCAAGGTTTTGAGAACTGATGTTCAAAGGCTCCCTTCGGTGGGTGGCCAGGAAGGTCTATGCAGAAAGGACGAGTGTCACAGTTAGACAGAGGTGTTTAGGTGTTCTTCAGCTCCTTGGAGATGACCTTATGGAATATGAAAGGAAGTTGACTTGACATGGAAGAAAATAATAGCTTTTAAAGAACTTCAGAGAAATGAACTATGTTTGTGAAATATGTGAATTTTGTCATCACCTGCGTAAGCTTTGTAGGAACCAGTATGTAGCCCAACAGTTTAGTATAGCTCTTAAAATAACTTCTAAATTATTCTTTAGACAGTATAGGTTTTCCTCAAATAGCTATATTTAGATTTTCCTATGTTTTTGTTTCTAAAGTTAATATAATTTGTATCCTTTGCAGATTTGGACTTGTAGTTGCCCAAAATAAAAACAGCAATTCCAGAAGGCTCTGTAATAATTTGAATCTACCAGCAGGTTCTAATTGTCTGCATACCTGGAACACCCTTGGCCACCACTATCTGCTAGGAAGCCTGGCTCCCACACTCCTCCCGTTACGCTTCCTGTGAATACTCAGCTGCTGGGTATCATCTACCTACCTCACTATGAAACTCAGAAGCCAAAAACACACAGGAGAAGTGGGCATGATTGATGCGTGGAGGTGACAGTGTTGCTGGGTGGGCAGGTACTATACTTTGAATGTGTTTCCCATTTATTGTGTGCATATGTCTGCGTTTGTTTGTTTATTTTACTCCATTTTTGCCTCCCACCCAACACTGGTGAATTCAGCTTGGCCTAGGTGACGTGGGGCGCAGACTCAAGCATCGTCAAGCTCCGTGCTGCTGACAGTACAGCCCTGTGCCCATCCAGGCCTCGCTTTTGAAAGTCACCCACAGCACCCACCTACACAGAGGACAGACTTGCTCACATTTCCTCATCAAAAGTGAAAATTAGAGCCGGACCCAGACGGTTCCAACCGCCTCGCTTTCTCGCACTATTTTGGTCACTATTTACATTTGCTGGTGAGAAAGCAGAAGGCTTTTTTTGTTGCTCAAAACTCTCTTGAAGCCCCACAGCACAGCAGAAATTACATGTTTGTCTGGAAGAGGGTGGTGACAACACAGTGAGGACGTTGGGGCCAGTCACCCGTCCTGCTCCGTGGGATTTCTGCAAGCAGTTGGAAGGCGCCATTTTTCAGAAGTCCCTGGCCCTGGCCTGGCTGAGCTCCAGCACGGGGGACAGCCCTTCCCGGGCTGCTTTCCACTTCCAGGCCCCTCAGAGGCTGGACAGAAGTAGATGAGGAGGTGTTAATTTTTCATCTTATTCTTCATCTTCTGTGTCACATCTGTGAATTATTGAGAAAAATTTATCCTAAGTGCCCCAGGGGGCAGGAACCACTAATTTCATGCCCCGATTTCCCTCATTTACACTGCAGCAGTCGCTCTGTGGGCGCAGCGGGCATTTGATACCTGCTGAGTGGGCGCAGGTGGGAGAGAGACTCCTCTTCAACATGCTGACTCTCAGATGTTAGTGCGAGGGTGACGTTGCCCTCCAGTGATGCAGGAAGGCTCTGGGCACACAGCACTAGAAGGACCCTTTGATGGAAGTTAAAATGAACAGCAGGTGGCTCTGGGCCATGGGGGAAAGTGGTAGTGGTGTTTTCTTTTTTGTTTCTACCCTGTACTTTGCCACGAGGTTGAGTGAGCACGCGTATGTGGGTCGTGGGGCAGGGTGGGGAGGCGAGTGTCCCAGCACGTGGCTCTCTGATAGTGGAGGTGATACAGGACGCATGAAGTGGGACCTACTTGCTCTGCCAGAAGATCATGGATGGATCCCAGCCTCTTACAGTGCTTGTACTTGATTGCCATTTGTCATTTTTGTGACTGCAGGAAGGGGAGAAAGTAATGGTGGAAATTTATGTTGAAAATGTTTAGACCTGGATATTTGACAAAATCCTGAAAAATTTTCAAAAAGCTTGAGAGTCCTAGCTCCGTCAGCCCTGTATATAGCTGTATTGTCCTAATACAAAGTTGTCCTGAGAAAAATAATTACAAAAATTTAACTAAAGAAAAGTGCACTATAAAATGATATGGATAAATATGACAAACCTTTTATTGCCCAGCTGTGATAAAATACTAAATAATGTGTTGAGCTCTTAGGTGTAATTGTATGCCTTAGGTGTAATTTTTATGTAATCATCACAACAGCCATATAATGTGGGTACTATTATTAATGCTCTTTTTATAAATGGACAAACTGAGGCCCATAAAAATGTAAGTAAGTCTTCCAAAGTCGCATAACGAGCAAAGCGTTGGAGCAGAGCTCAGGCAGCCGGGCTGGACAGGTTGAATGCCTCACCACTGTACCATGCATTTAAATCCTTGGCCACATGACTGAAGGGGCCTCTCTAATAGCAGAAACTTAGTTTATCCTGTGGCAATTGAATTTAATGCTAGAAGATGGCTAGCAGAACATTTTTCAAACATCTCTCTGTGATGCAGATGGAGACAGGTCCCGAGGGTGAAATGTCTGGCCTGTGCTCAGTGTAGTGAGTGAGACAGCAGGGCTCCAGGGTCCCAGCCCCTTCTTTCTACTGAGCCATGCCAGCTCACCCAGTATGTCTTTATGAAGAGTCCACTCTCATTACATAAGTCCATTTGTTTTTTTAAGGCTCGACAGGAATTAATTTTTAAATGGAAGCCCTCAGTTTTCACTTTTTAATAAAGACTGCTGCTTTGGAGCCTGTTGCCAATGGAGCGGAGCAGCACGCAGATGGTTCTCGTGTAGGAAAGGGCAGGGATGCAGGGTGAACGGGCCCAGGAAGGCCGGTGCAGTTTAACTGCAGAAACACTCCTCTCGCTGTGACACCAGCCTGCCTTACCCCACATGCTCTCTTGCCTCCAAATCTCCTGTTCTTACACATAATTTTCTGCGGAAGCATTCCTCCAGGCCTGTGATGCAAGTATCGTGTGTTGGGCTTCTGCACACACCGGCTGGTGGGAGAGGTGGGGGCTCGTGTTAGACATAGGAAAATAGGGCCAAGGAAGCCAAGGAATCAGGAAGTTATTGGCTGTTTTATTTCTGTGCTGGATCCAAATCTCACCTCATCCCCAAAAGTATTTCAGGTAGATTCATATGATATACAGGATAAAAAGTAAGTAAGTAATAAGAAAATCACAGTAAAACGAGATATAAAACAACTTTGAAACCAAGAATAGGATCAGTAAACAAAACACTTGCCACAAAGTGTAATGGAAGTGCTGAAGTGGCCCTGCCCAGTAGGTGTGGGCTCTGGAGCAGCTGAAGACAAGAGGGAATGGAGGCATTTCAGTAGTCAGTGTCTTTAATAGAAACCAAATCTCATTCTTAGGAGAAGCATTTTTTCCTATCCCAGAGAGCTGAGAGGACTTTCAGTGATAGGACCCTCAGGGAGGTGCACTGAGTAAGTACTTCTCACACTGAAACGTGCCTGGAAGTCACCCGCACACACTCTCGGTAAGATTTGGGCTCTGATGCTCTTGGGCTGGAGTCAGTCGAGATTTTACAATGCCCCTGGTTCGTAAACCACATATTGAGTAGCTTAGAGTCACGCCATGCTTGGGAGTTGGAAATTATTCTGTTGACAGTGACAAGCTCTTGAAGCTTTCAGCAGAGGAGAAGCCAGGTCAGGATGGTGTTTTGGAAAGACCATTGGCAACAGTGTGGAAGAGATTGGAGAGCAAAGGAAGATGGGCAGAAGAGTGTTAAAATGTAGCTGATGTTCCTAGCCACATTCTCACGGTGAAAATCCGCATGGAGTTTCTCAGGGAGGTATCTGATGGTCCTCCTGTAGGTAGACTGATGACTCACTCCAAGCAAACTTGTGCATGACGCCAGAGGATGGTTTACCCACAGATTAAATTTGGACTTGTTGCGATGTCTGTCTTGCAAATCTTTATAGATACTATGTCTTGAGGTGATCTGTTCAGTTAGAATTCAGTTGCAGACAACTTGATGTTTTACTCTCTAACAAGAACCTGGAGTTCAGACATCCCATTTCCCCGTACAGCAGAGATTATTTTTACCCTCATTGGGCAAAGGGATTGAAGAGGACCATGGCATCTGGCAAGCAAAGAACAATGTGCAATGAGAACTTTCAGCAAGGAGCAGAAACCTGGGAGGCAGGGTGGAGACAGTGCTGAGGGGTATTCCTGAGGTGAACAAAATATAAGCACCACCCAGATGAGACCAGGAGACCTCCCACATCCAGCCTAAGTCATCACCAGGGACTCTGTGGAAGGCTAACAGCAGGGCCTTCCACTGGACGTGGGTCCCCGGGTCAGAGATGAACAGGAATAAAAGTACCTTTGAGTACGTCAGACTGGTGTCTGGAATCCTTTAGGTATGCCCTGCTTTAGGTTAAATTGTTTTTAGGAACCACTCAGGTTTCTGCTGAGAATGATCTAAATGGATTAAGAGCTTGTATGCAATTTAAAGTGACTAGAGGACTAGAGTGACCTGAAAAATCAAGGCACCTTTCTGAGTTTTCACCAAGGGGAAGGAGAGGAGCTTTCTCCCCTAAGCAGGATTAAAGGAACTATGGGAGATGAGAGAGGCTTTTATGATCATACCCATGAGCCCCTTGGTTCACTATGCTGGTGTTGCATGCATGGGAAGACTGCTTGTGGTGGTTATATCTGAGTGCAAAGATTATAGAACTTTCGTCTTTCTTTCTTTCTTGTTCCTTCTCTCTCTCTCTCTCCCTCCCTCCTTCCCTCCCTCCCTCCCAGCGATTGCACCCAGGGGCACTTAACTACTGAGCCACATCCCCACCCCGTTTTTATATTTTATCTAGAGACAGGCTCTTGCTGAGTTGCGAGGGCTGTCTGTGACCTCACAATCCTCCTGCCTCAGCCTCCAGAGCCACTGGGATTACAAGTGTGTGCCACCCCACCCAGCTGCTTTTTAATTTTTCTTTAATTGGCATGTATTATTTTATAATCTGAAGGAAAATTTAAAATTTTAAAATTGCGATCAGTCCAAGAACAGGGTTTGATCCACAAGTGGGAGATCTGAACCACCTCAGTTGTTCAGAAGTTGAACCAGCAAGTTATGCTGACCGTATTTCAATAAGCAAACAGTCTTTAAAAATTAATTTAAAAAGTCAGATTCCTAGGTCACACCTATTTCAAGGATGTCGGTCATGTAGTGCACTAAGATGAGCGTTGTCCAGCTGAAGAGAAATGACACTGTTTTTTAAGTGTTAGGTGTCTGGTTTGTGACAGTTCCTTTCTAAGAAACCATGCTAGCCTTACAGTTTTAGTTACAGGCATAATTCATGAGTGAAGGAAAGGTTTCAATGAACAGTTAAGGTTGAACACATTTTCACCTATACTTCCAAGAACCAGATGTTCTTGTTTTAAAAATATAGATCCAACTATTTGCATCCCTATATTCAATATGCTGGGTTTTTTTTTTATCCAAGCTAGTTCTGTATAGTTCATGAGCCCTGATTTGCCTTGCACATTATTATTTTTGATTAAAGTTACTTTGAAAGGTTTTAGGCTGGGTATGCTGGTGCACACCTGTAACCCCAGTGTCTCGGGAGACTGAGCAGGAGGATCAAAAGTTAACAGCCAGCCCAGCACCTGAACAAGGCCCTAAGCAACTTAGCAAGACCCTGTCTCCATATAAAATATAAAAAGGGTTGGGGATGTGGCTCAGTGGTTAAGCACCCCTGGGTTCAATCCCTGGTACCAAAATAAATAAATAATAATAGACAAAAGGTGTTAGACCATTATTAAATTTCTATTTGTGAAAGACATCTTTTCTGCCCATTAATGTAGAGAACATGTTTACATTTCTGACAATACTAGTTATTAATCCAGCAATTCCAAAAAGCTTTAATCCTTTACATTCTCTTAACTCATGTGGGAAACCACAATCTTAAAAAAATTTCAGTTAGAAGCTTCTGAAACTTTCATCTTAAAAAGCAGCACAGATCTTTAAATTAGATGCCTCATAATTTTATCATTAATGAATTCTTGCTATGTATTTAGGAGCATAAGCGTTCATGCTCATTATTATACACATTTTTTGTACCCTCACTATCAGTGAGTTTCATATCCCAGGAAATCCCACTGTTTTTCAAAACAGTGAACTTTACAGTCCCTCAATGCCAAGAATGTTTTCTGCCCTCATGGAAAACATGGCAGGAGGGAGCTAGATGAAAAGAGTCCTGCTGGGAACCCTGCCGCCCAGGCAAATGTGTGGTGGGAGGACGCAGGGCAGCCCAGATGGGAAGGCTGCTCTGAGAGGGGGCGTTTCAGCTGAGATTGAAAGGACAGAGGCACCAAGGGGATGACTCAGTGTAAGGTGGCAAAACCAGGCTCCAGATGGGACAGTGTGCACGCTCTGGGAGGAGGACAGCCAGCAAGGCTGTTCACAGGAGTGTGTCACCTGCTCTTGCCGAGGGAAGTGCCACTCAGGCCTCTGCACTCTGCCCTTCACCTACTCCAGTCCTGCTCCATGGATGGCGCCATCCTTTGTCAGCACACCCCCATTTTCCTCTTTTTACCTTGCAGATGCTGGTTCCTTGGAAACAACTCTTCTTTCTTCCCAACTTCTGCAGCTACTATTCAGGTCTCTTCCGGGCGCTACTTTCTACCTAAAGACTTTCCCGATCACATGTACTTCCCTCCCATGCTGTTTTACTCCATATAGGATTTTCCAGTTCATTATGAAAATTTTCAAACATCCCCAAACACAGAATAGTCACACGAGCTCCCTTTTCTCTGTCACCCACCTTTAACAACTACCAAGGTTTGGCCACATTTTATTTATCTTTTATCACTTTGCTAAAATATTTTGAAGGAAATTTCAGACACCATGTTATTTTACCCTACGTATTGCAGAATGCCTCTCAGAACACAGACGTCATCCTGCTCAGCCTCAGTTCAACTGTCATACCTAGAAAAAGTAAGTTACTTTTACCATTATCTAATACCTACTTCATAATTAAGCATCCCAAATTGGCTTTAAAATGCCCTCTTCTGGTTGATTTGTCTGGATCAGGATTCAGGCAAGGTGCAAAGATTACATTTGGTTGCTGCATCTTTTATGTCCTTTCAAATGTCAAGCAGATCCTTCCTTCACTTTTTTGGCATGCCGTTGCCATCTTGCAGAAAGCGGGTCTGTTGTTCTGTAGAGTGTCCCACATTCTGGACTTATCTGCTTCCTTCCTTGTGGTGTCTTTGAACTCCTTCCTCAGTTCTGTTCTGTTCTTTTTGTTCTCTCCATTGACTGCTTAAGAGACTTCATATGCTCTCCAGTTTTCTGTCCTTATCTCATACCTTCTATGAGAGTGTCAGCTCCTTAAAAGAGGAGACCATGTCTTACCCCATTTTTACCTTCCACATGATGTCTATTCAAAAAATTTTATTCAGTTGCATTATACAGAAAGAATTTTGATTCCTTTTGGAGCCAAAATATGAAATGGAGCATCTTCTCAATCTAAAGACATTTACATTAGGAATGAAGTTGCCAGAGGTATCTTCTCAGTAATGTAGGTTACTATTTCCTCCTTTTTCACTGAAAGAATTCTATTCTAACTTAAAGTGGTCATTCTTTGGCTGAAAATTATTACAGTTTGAAACATTATAAAACAAATGAAATTCCCAGGTTCCTTGCCGTCTATCTAGGTCCACACAGAAGTAAGTAATCTCAGAAATCAACTGCATTGTGCATTCAGCATGAAAACTAGGTCACTAATCATTTTTCTGATCAGGAGAACTGAATTTTGCTTAGTAGTTCAGAAATCATACTGAACGGCTGACTATGAAAACACCATCATGTGTTTGCTTTGTTCTTGATAACTAACTGCAGTCTGAGCTTTAATAACTAGAAGGGAGTGGAAGAAACTTCAAAAGGTTGCATGATAAATGTTTTTGACAATGTGTCAGCTGAACATTAAACAGGATCTTTGTAAATCCTCTCATTCTAAGTGGTTTAAACGGAAAGTTTTAAACTTCTTCCTTCGTAAGTATGGGCTCCAGATATCACAGAACCCTAAGGTTAAAAAAAGAAAGAAGCTTTATCTGGCATAGATGATTTCCATCCCCCGTGTGCATGCGGGGTGTGGGAAACAGCTCACCTATGGATCTCACCTCCCCATCTGAGCATTTTCCCTTTCATCATCTAAGAATGTGCCGTGGCTTCCTTTATAACCTGAGGTGACCATGCACATAAAACTACAGAAATACTAATGAATAAAGAAGTAGTAATACCCCCAATGCCGTTTTCCAGATTGTTTCATCATGAATATGCTGTTGGTCTTCACGTGGGTAAAATGAGGTCTAAAAGAACCGGGTAGTACGAAAGAAACGCGTGTTTACTATTTCAAGAGAAGAAGGGTGAAGGGAAGTTCCTCCCCAGGTGTTTCGTTTCCTTGGGCTGCCATACTAAACACCCAGAACTGGGTGGCCTGAAACAAGGGAAAGCCACAGTCTCACAGTGCTGGAGGCTGGGAGTCTGAAATTAAGGTGCGGGCAGGCCTGTGTCCCCTGAAGGCTCGAGGGAAGTGTGCGTCCCTGCCTCCTTTAGTTTCTGGTGTTTTCCAGAAGTTGTTGGTGTTCCTTGGCCTGTGTATGTGTCTCCCCAGTCTCTGCCTCTGTCATCACATGCCTAGCCTCTCCCTGTGTGTCTTCCCGTCCTGTCAGAACATCTGTACTGCTGGGTTGAAGGCCCACTCCAAGATGACCTCATCAACTAGATCTGCACGGCTCCCATTTCCAAGCAAGATCACTTCCACGTGTTCTAGGGGCGAAGACTTCAGCATATCTTTTTGGAGGATGTTATTCAACTCTGTTTGGGCCCCACACTCTGAAAGAGAAGCCATTAGCATTACTATTATTACTGCTGAATCAGTGACACAAAGAAATTATTTTTTCTCTTGCTTTCATACATTCTAATTCATTAAATCAAAGACTCAATATCTTAAAAGCAAGCTCAGAGCATTTGGGGTCACTGAAAGCTTTTGAAGGAAGGAGACACTTGCCTGGGCAGGAAAGCAGCATTCTAGATAAGATGAAGGGAGACCACAGTGGGTGGAGCCGGGCCTGTGCGTAGCAGGAGGTGGAGGCGGAGAGGTAGGTGCTCAGCAGCGCCTGTCCCTCCTGGGGCTCAGGCCACCCTGAGGCCATTCCCTCTCCACAGGTCTCTCCTTCTGGGTAGTTAGGCAACCTCGAGGAGCCTTAAGTGCTTCTTGTGAAGTAGCTGCCACTGGAGAGGGATCTTGGGAGAGGAGGCGGAGCCCTTAAAGCCCGGCACGCAGGGCCTGACCTGTGGGAACTAACGTGCTAGCTGTCGGGAGCACCTCAGCACAGGGAGAGAAGTTTCTGTGCATGCACACGGCTCTGTGAGGGAGGGATGCCGGCTGGCTGGAGGAGTTTTGGTTACCTTGGTGGGAAGTGGGCAAGATGACAGCTTTGAGCTGGGTCATCCTATGTGCAGGCTAACAGCTGGGAAATCTGCAGTGGGCGCAGAAGTGAGGACCTGGGGGGCAACTAACGTGGAGTGAGAACTGAGAGAAAAGGGACCCAGGTGACCGAGAGAATGGCAGCAGGCAGCAGGGAGGGAAGCTGCTGGGGTCAGGGGAGTCTGGAGTTTGGTCTTGGACTTGATACATTTGAATGACAGGGAGGTGACCATGTGCACACAGTGAGACAGTTGGAGTTGTCAAATGCAGGGGTGGGTGCTGTGGGACAGTGGGGCAGACATAAGCCTGAGGAAGCAGCATGCCCTGGGTGGAGGCAGGTCCCTTGCCCGCGTTCTGCTGGGTGCTGTGATGTGCATCAGACTCGGTGACTCCAAACGGAACTCGGATCCTACTGCCCCCAAACTGTTTCCTGTGCTCTTCCTTTTCTGGACCACACTCTAATGGTCAAGCCACTGGCACCATCGTAACTGTCGGATCTTTGTCATCCAGAACTTCCTTCTTTTCTTCCTTTGCATTTATTTTAATTCTATTCTGTTCCCTGCCTTAATGACAACCCCAGTCATCTGTGCCCAGAACCTCTTAGTCATTCTCTGACCCCTCTGTACCTGGGCCCCATCTGTACCTGGGCCCCATCTGTACCTGGGCCCCATCATTCTAGCCATCCCCGTCCAAGCAGGCTCTCCCCCCATGTGCTGCTGCTGGTCTCCCCGGGGTCCCCCTGCTGTGGCAGAGCAGGCTTTTGACAGATTCTCCTGCGTGTTTGTGTTAGGCAGAGTGGATATTGTGCTTTTTATTATTTTTGCTTTTCAGAGTTTCCAAAATACTTCTCACTGACTGGTTTTGCTCTCTGTGTGTCACCAGGCTCTGCTCAGTGCTTGGGCCTGGCCTTTCCACAGGTGACCATGGGGCTGACAGACACATTGTTCTGGGCAGGGATTCCTGCCATTCGTTGAGAGGGCAGTGTGAACTGTTCCCTTTCCTCCTTTGCCCCATGGATTTACACGCATCTTGCCGGGGTTCTGTGAAGACCCCCGTGGGCCTCCCTGCCACCATTTGCCACATTGCCACACGTGTTCTTCCTGTGTGGTAAATCCTGCCCCCTCAGACCCTTCTGTGCCCCCCTGTCATTACAGGTTGAAATCTAGAGTCCTGGAGCCCACGGGGTCCTCCAGTGACATAGGCTGCCTCTCCAGCCTGCTGGCCCCCCACCGTGCCTCACCTCCGAGGCTGACTGCCACCCTCCCACTCTGCTCCTGCAGTCTCCGCTCACGCTTACCTCCTTGGTGAGGTTCCTCCGTCCAGACCTCGCTCAGCGTGTGTGACCCTCCTGGGCTCAGGCTCAGTGCCTGGTAAGGCTCCCTGGTGCCGTTTATAACTGGTGTGATCACAGCTTCATGAGCCTGTCAGATATTAGATAAAATACTTTTTGAGAATAACATATTAGCACAATGCCTGGCACTTGCTATTTGCTCAGATTATAGAAACACTTTTATGAATTTATATAATTAAGTGTTTAAAGGAGAGCGTGTATAGAGAGGAGAGGACAGAGAGAACTTCATCTGGGAAATATCCATGACTGGAAGGAAAGAGGAGGAGGAGGAGGCACAGAAATGAGGCCCAGGAGGCATGTGGGCAGAGGGAGAGCACCGTGGTTTGTGGTGTGGCAGGAGAGGTTTCAGCAGGATCCAGTGCAGCGGAGGTGCCCAGGAGCATGAGCACGTGGGGAAGGTCACTGGACGGGCTGACCGTGCAGAGAACAGCTTCATAAAGCGTTAGAAACCAGAATCGAGGTGCAGATGAGGGCGGAGGTAGCCAGCCAGCCAGGGAGAGGCATGAGGAAGGGAGCAGTCACTTGGGAAATGTGGCCACCTAAACAAAAGAGACGAGCAAACAAAAGGTATGTGGCCATCTAAGAATAAAAGAGCATCAGGGTTGAAGGGACCCTCGGGGGTCTTGTCCATTGTCCCGTACAACAGATGGCAGGCAAGGAGACCAGTCTCTGGAAGAGGGCAACAGGGCGAGGAGGGGCCTGCCAGTGTGGACCCCGAGGGGACCCAGCCAAGGGACAGGTCACAGCCATGAAGGACCCTGGGAATTGGGTAAAGGACACTACTAGCTGTGTTAACTTGAGAAAACCAAAAGGGACCCCACTTCTGACAATTGAGGGAGGAGACAGGGTGAAGCAGTTACTTTCTTATCTAGGACAGAGCAAGAGGAAATGTAGTTTAAGGTGGAAAAAATCTGAAACATTTTAGTGGGAATTCCCCAACTGTTTGAAAGAAAAGGCAACTTGATCTTTATATAATTGGTTGGTGTTACCAGTAAATACCTACCTACCATAGCATGAATAACACTTTACCAGGATTTCAGAGATCTCTTTTAAAAACACGTGAGCAGGAGGGTGCCCTTGTGAAGCTCATAGTCTAAAATAAGGGAAAAAAGTCAGATGAAGCCACAGTAGCAAGAGATGTGTGAATTTGCTATAATAGAGGAGACACGAGGACTTCATGAGACATGCGAGTTTTCTCCAGCCTGGAAGGAATGAATCCCGACTCCAGTTTGAATGGGGCAGAGAGTCATGGTTTTGTTGGAGGAGTTTGCAGTGATGCGGCGGCATGTGTGGATGATTAGTCTTGTAAGAAAGTCGAAATTTAAATGAATGATTTACGAGTTCTCTCTCTTTCCTGGGCCTGGCAATTTACAGTCTGTTCTGCAGACCCTGAGCTCGGGTTTGAGGGGCCAGATGAGGAAACTCTCTAGGATCCTGAGCGCCCCTGGCTGTGGTTCTTGAACTTTATCCTGAATTTCTACCACCCCATAGGATCCTATTCACAAGTGAAATGTCTGAACCGGCCGGGTGGGAAACGTGCTCAGTGTTTCCTGAGCAGAAATAGACTAGGTACTCCAGGAGCACACGTGGTAAGGTCGATGGCCTTCAGCGACCAGGGAACATCAAGGAGGTGCGTGAGGAGAGTCCCGCTTCCTTAGATCATCAAAGTCTGGAAATAACGTGATTTCTTTTCCTGGACCCTCTCTTAAGACCAGGAAACACTAACTTTTGAAAAAAAAAGCATTTTTAGAACTTTTAAAGGAAATCCTTTAGGAATTTTAAAGGACTGAAAATAGAAAAGAGAGAAATTGAAAACTTTCTTATTCCTAGGTGAATGCACTCTTGTGGGTTTTTTTTTTTTTTTAAGAAGGGTGGGGTTTTTTTTTTTTTTTTTTTAATGTTTTAGCTGTCAATGGACCTTTATTTATTTATATGTGGGGCTGAGAATCGAACCCAGTGCCTCACGCATGCGAGGCAAGCGCTCTACCACTGAGCCACAGCCCGGGCCCCCCTGCGTTTTCTCCATTGGCTGTAATGTTTTTGCCTTGAGTGTGGAACCAGTAGCACCATAAGCTCATGTCCAAGTGCAGTTTCTCATGCACGTGTTTGTTCTAACAACTGCTAAAAGCTTTCGCCTGAAAGGAATGTCGCCTCATGTGAAAAGTGGCATACGTACTGGGTTAAAATCCCCAAAGAGCTCCTGTCCTTCACACCAATATCACGAGAGTGAATTGTGAGAAGTTTTTTTTAAAAGGTGCTTGTTTGGAATACAGGAAAATAATTAAAATGCCTCTAATGAAAGGTTTGGGGTTTTTGGTTGTATTGTTTTGTTTTTTAATGATTTGTTATTCATCTGGGTGGGTCTGAATGAAGAATCACCTTCAAAGAAATCTTGAGTGGCATTTCAGCTTCAAAGATTTGTTATTTTGTTAGTTAGCTTTAGCCTATGTCAGAATAATAATAAAACAAATTAAAACTGCAAATAGCCAGTGAGGCCATCCAGTAAAAGTGTCATGCTCTGCCCTTGGGTCATCCTGAGTAGTCCCAGATTTATATCTCCTTGTGGGAATGCCAGGGCTTGGTATTCTTGCTTTCTCCCAGTCATTTAGGATCTGATTTTAAAAATAAAGACTATAAATCTAACTTGGAAAGAGAGTGCAATTTTATTGCTCTTATTTATTTTACCTTAGCTTTCAGTTAGCAATACTAGAAAGCAGAACGTTTATCGATTGTACGTCAGTTTACATGTCAAAGAAAACTTCCTCGTGGGAAATACCAGCACCACTTAGAGACAAAATAACTCCTCCAGCACTCGTGGGCGCCCCTAGGAAGGCAGTTCAGGTTTAAATGAGAGTTGCCCCAATTTCACCTTTACAATTAGTGTCTCCTCTGGTAGCCACGGATTAGCCTTCACTTCTCTTTGAAGGATCAGCCAACCAGTGGACCATAGATTAATGTCAAATTTTATAATCTTAACAGATTTTTATGACACAAATTTTAAAATCATCCTACATGTTTTAAGTGGAAAATAGACAATTGCCATTAAAAACTGAACCTTGAATTTTACTCTCTGTAAATTTTTGCCCAATAAAAATATGAATAAGCCTTCCCTTTCTAGTTCTCTTCTCCTTCAGTCAAAATATGAGCACCCAGCTCCCTGCTTCTTCGCTTTCTGTCCAGAGTGTACGTGGGAGAGTCCTCCACAGCCCTCCTACCCATTGTTTAATGGCAAGTGAATCATCTGTTTTCTCCAAAGTAAGACAGTAAATTCAAACCTCACGAAAGGAAGTCTATGGTGACTTCATTATTTTTAAAAGAGAGAAAGCTTCAAAACAATTTTTTTTTACTCTTTATTATGGAAACTTTCAAACTTACACAAATGTAGGGAGAATAGTCAGAACTCCATCTATATTTCTTTAGGGCAAAGCTTTAATCCACATTCCTTTTGCTTCATATGGTTTAACCCAGTTCTTTCAAATAACAGAACACTCAACACTCCAAGTCCCGCTTCCCAGAGGACAAGTGGTAAGTCCACATGAGAGAACCAAGGAAAAGATCCACTTTCCTCTGCCCCTTATACAGGCTGGGCCCAGAAGAGTGTGCCCATGGGCCTCATGCAGACTGTGGAAAGCCAGGAACAAGCACTCTGCCAAGACTTAGCTATACGGAATGAGGCAGACGTGTCAGACACCCGAGATTTCACGTCAGTGAGAAGTAATTGGGAAGCTCTTTAAAGGGAGCAACGTGTGACAGTATGTAAGAGTGTGTGCCTCTGGAGTCCCTCTGCTGTGGCAGTGCTTCCAGAGCAGCTATCCAGGAGAGGGTGACCAACTGCTGGTGATTGTTTGACTTGCAGGTGGATTTTTCCAAATTCCACATAACTGAGATTTCGATAAGGATGGAGAAGAGTTTGAAACTGTGTTCTCTGGTGAAAACCTGCAGTCCAGTATTCTGAGCTATGAGCTGAAGACAACTTTGCTTGCTTATACAGCCCTCTGGGAAGGGGCACAAAGACCCAGCTCTCAGGTGATTCAGAGGGCAGCCAGATGCAGGGTCAGGACTCTAGAATGGCTTCTGGTCATAGGTGATACCAAGTCTCAAAGCCTCCTGTCAAGCGCCTTATACACTGAGAGCATTATCGTTGTCTTTTTTATCACTGAAATAGTATTTCTCTCTGCCAATGAAGATTTTCTCTAGTAAATTACTTTTTAACTACTTTGTAATTAAAATGAACTTTTGTTTCATTTCTTCATCATTAAAAGACATGTATCTGCCATCACTTCTTGTTCATTTAATTGGCAAAGAAATGCAGGAGAAACTTGGGTTTCTAATAAAACTGCACACAATGTCTAACTGCTGTGGTTTTACAAGTTAGGGAGTGGCTTGCTTTGAGTTGTGTTTACAGACTTTATGAAAATGGCCTTGACCATTACACTCTTGTTTGTTTGTTTTTTCAAGTGAACAGAAAAGTCCTAGGACTGTCACAGGTGCCATCCAAGAGGCAAATTAGCAACCAAGTCCTTTTCCTCCCTCTAAAGAGGTCATTTGCATGTAAAATCCTTCACACTTCAATTTCCTCTAATTATTTTCATTTTTTAAATGAATCAAATTATCCTTTAACCTCCTCGCCTTTAAAGAATGTGGTGTGTCCTCATTGTTCTTATAAAGCTTATTTAGTCATTTATATTTTTCTTCTGGAAAGTGTCATTCTTTGTTCCCACCAACACAAAATACTCAAAGTCAGAATCTGTGTAGCTCTCCAGCAAGTTGATTTAGATGGTATTTATGGGCAGGTTTAATTAGGAGGAACGAGTTATCTTTTCAGTAATGATGCCATTTAACACAGCAGAGCTAAGAGATGAGGAATAATTTTGCAGAATCAACAGTTTAACTCTTCCAGTTGGCTTTTGTTTTATATTTTTGACCTGGGGGTAGACATTCCATTCAGTTATATTGTGCCTTTCTCAGGGATAACCTAAAAGTTGTGTGTGTGTGTGTGTGTGTGTGTGAAATGTCAAATTTGAAGGTTTTTAAATAACGAAGCCTTACTTAAAAGAAAGTTCTCCCCAGTTCTATTTACTGAGTAATCATGGTCATTTTCACATAGTCCTTGTGTCAAGTTCTGAGGTTAGAACTGATAGCACACGTTAGAATATAACACCAGAAAAGCTGCTGATATAAACTATCATTTTCCTTTCATGTGGTACACTTTAACTTTTTTGGAAATGGAAATATTATTTGGTTACTTTTCAGTTTTCTTAAATTGATTTTTGAATAGATAATAAAAGTAATTTCTAGACATAACTACTTTCTAGGATTAACCTTGAAAGAATAACATTTTATATTTTTAATAAAAGCAAATTTTAAGTGCTACTTTTGTGAAAAGCAAATGTAATTTGAATTCTATTTTGATGATAAAATATAGTAAAAACTCAATAGTCTCTCAATATACGGAGTGTAGAGAAGGACTCAGATCTGACTTTGTTACCCTGTCCTCTGAAATTTTCTTTCAGTTAGATTTCGCTCATAGGAACTTCTCAGTCTCCTCCCACCCACCTGGATTCTCAGCAGCTTGCTTGGCAGGCCTTCTCCTCCCCTGCCTGGTGTGACCTGTGGGCATCTTCCACAGGGCAGGGTTTATGCCCATGGCTCACTTTGCCTGCTTCCTAAGGAATCCTCCCACCTGCACCTCAGTGCCAGGATGG
The DNA here is from genome assembly GCA_020662805.1 of Glaucomys volans. Classification (NCBI taxonomy): domain Eukaryota; kingdom Metazoa; phylum Chordata; class Mammalia; order Rodentia; family Sciuridae; genus Glaucomys; species Glaucomys volans. Next base: position 182,496 of record JAJEJO010003505.1, read on the forward strand.
GTCCTCAAGTCAGCTCAGGCTGCTTAGCAGAACCCCGCAGACTGTGAGCTGGAAACAGTGCACATTGATCTCACAGTTCTGGAGGCTGGGACTTCCAAGATAGGGCAGTGGCAGATTGGCATCTGATGAGGGCTCCCTTCCTGGCTCACAGGTGGCTGTTTTTGCTCTGTCCCCACATGGTAGAAGAGGCCAGGGACCTCTCTCTTTCGGGCACTAGTCCCATTCATGAGGGCTCTGTCACCCAAAGGCCTCACCTCCTCAAGCCATTGCCTTGGGCTTTAGGATTTCCGCATATGGATTGAGGGGATATAAATATTCAGACCCGCAGGGGATCCTCCTTGAAGTCCTACAGCCGCCTTAAACCCCACAACACAGTGCTGCCCCCGCCATTCTGATGCACTCGATTCTGGCTACCCTTAGTCTTTTAGGATAAAGCCTCCTGGTAAAGAAAGAGTCCCTCCACCCCCTGATCTCTGGGTAAAGATTCTACCACATCTGTCCACTTTTCTGCACCCGCTGCCCTTGCTCAGGCCAGTTTGTATTTGGCCCTCTCTTTTGCAGCAGCCTCATTTTTTTAATCCCTTGACTTGGCTGGACAGAATTAATTCCTCAAAATTTAAGGGAAGAACACAATTCAACAAATGCTGCTACAGAATGAGGGGGAATTAGCTGTCGGCTTTGGCACTTGGGAGGTGACAGTGAAGTCAGACTCAGTGGAGCCAAGGGGGCCAGAGGCATGAAGGAGGGCTAAGAAACTGGGAGCAGGACATGGGACACTGAACATGGCCACTCTCAGGGGCCTGCAGTCACAGAGAAGAGAGAGAGACTGCTAGGAGGTAAGGAAGGGAGATGTGGACGTCCTTTATTTTTTTCTGTGAAATTTAAAAAAAAAAAAAAAGTTCTTTTAAAAAGTATGTTTTAGGGCTGGGGTTGTGGCTCAGTGGTGGAGCGCTTGCTTGGCATGTGTAAGGCACTGGGTTCGATTCTCAGCACCACATATAAATAAATGAATAAAATAAAGTTCTATTAACATCTAAAATTTTTTTTAAAAAAGTATGTTTTATGGTAGTAGAATACAGATAACATTGTCACAAATAGTGATTATCACGTGTGCATACATACAGAGATAGCTACAGATTACTAGAAGATGTGTTTGTATATTCTGTATTTCAAGACACATCATAACCCTTAGATACATGTGCCAAATTAAGGGCAGCTGGAAGCTTTGACGATTGAAGGATGTGTCCTCAGGGAATAGAGTTCAAATGTTGAAGAGTTCCTTTCACAAGCAGGAATTGAGTCACGTGTGCCAGGCATCACATGGGTGTGGCACCAGACCCTGCAGAGATGGCGAAGAGAGAGCCCTGAGAGAACCAGACGCATGAGTTAACTCTCAACACCAGCTAGTTAAGAGCCCAGAGGAATCCTCACTTGCTGGACCTCTAGCATAGGTCACGGGGATGAGGCCTTTGAACCCAGTCGGTGAGACAAGGGCTTCCAGGCAAAGAAAAAAGAGGCACAGAGTGAGATTGGGGCAGCAGGAAGGAGGCTGGAATTTGAAGTCAGAGAAGAGTTAAAATTCCAGTTCAGTGTGACCTTAGTCCTGGCCACACGGGGATTGGAGCAAGCTGCAGAACCACACTGAGCCTCAGTGGTCTCCTCTCTCTTGCAGGTGAAACAATACCTGGTACACAGGCCTATGGTAAGGTTAAAGGTAAAATTCACTGTCTCCTGTTGTTACTGATAGTGACAAGGGCATCAGGCCACACAGTGGCACCCTGAGTCTTCAGCCAGTCCTGATGGTGTGCTGAGGAACTCGCTGCATCTTGGCGATGCTGGAGAGTGGCTTATGCATTTCAGTGGAGGACTAACAGGATCAGATTCAGGTTTAAGAAGATCACTCTGACAGCAGGGTGAGGATGGATTAGAGAGCAGGAAGGAACGGGGGCAGAGAAGCAGAGGCATGAATATTCTTCCCCATGTAGTAATCATTACTCTCCCCAATTATGCCAGAAGAGAAACTGAAATCCTATTTTCTGGTAGCTATCAAAAGTCAAAGAATGCTACGTGATCAACGGGCACAAGAACAATTGTGTTCAGCCTTTGGGAAGCAGACCACAATAACAGAATTAGAGACAATTGAAGAATTTAAGAGATTTCTAAGCTCATTCTTAGACTTAGTCAAATTGTAGATTTATAATCAAGTTTAATATCAAAGAGACCCTAAAGCACTTGAGCTCATTCTCAAACCATCTGAATCTTTAAATTAGAAGTTCTTAGCCTGAGGTCTATCCATGCCTGAGCTTCGGGCAATCTATGAACTCCCTAAGAATCAGAGGAAAAATCATAAGCATCTATTTCTGTCCCCTTTTGGGGAGTAACCACATAGCTTCCATCAAATGCTCGAGGACTCTAGACCCCCCTAGAGGTGAAGCACCCCTGTCTGTGTACATACTTATAGAAGAGACTGGCCTTGCACTGAAGGGATTCTCAATGGGCACTCCGACATTTTGTCTGGACTCTGGGCTTTTACACCCAGGCTCTCCACTTGGATGTGTAGTAGGCATTTCAGATTTGAATGCCAGGCTGAGCTCCAGTGTTCTGTTCCTCCCACCTCCCCATCTCTAAATGCCAACTGCAGTCTTCTAACTACTCAGGCCCATTCCATGGGGCCCTCTTGTTTCTCATGCTTTGCATCTACTTCCTTGGGGCCACCATCTCTATCCTCAGAATATATCTGGAATCCAACTCTTCCCTCACCACCTGCTTCCCCACCCTCCATCTAATTCTCCACCATCCCTTTCCTCGTGGATCGCAGTGGCCTCTGACCTGCCTCCATGGTCTACCTCATCCCTCTCCAGTCTACCAAAGCAGTACCTGCCCCAGCCCTGCAGGAGCTTCCTGTCTGCCTCTGAGCAAAACCCAAAGTCCTTAACTGATCTATGGGGCACCACGTGGCTGGATGACTTGAGCCCTGTCATGTCCCTGACCTTATTGCTCCATCTCCTCACTAGCTTCTGGGGCTTCCTCGAGGTCTTAACACAGCTGAGTCTGCTGCCTGGAAGGCTGTCCTCTAGGTGTCTCTGTGGCTTGTCCTCTCTCCTCCTTCAGGCCTGTGCTCAGTTCCGCCTTCTCAGGTCATCCCTTCCCGCTCGCTGCGGGATATCCCGTTCTCTGCTTCAGTCGCCTTCTGCACTTGTCACTGACTTTATTATACATACTGTTTGCATGTTAACCCGCCCCCATTAGGATGGAAGCATTATGGATGGGGGATTTGGGGGTCTGCTTTCTTTCAGTGCTGTATATATAGTACCTAATGCAGTTTTGACATAAAGCAGGAACTCAATAATGATGATGTCAACTTCATTTTGAGAATTTACTTGACATCTTTGTGTTATCATCCCCTGTATTCTGCTTACTGGAACTCTCCATGTGTGATTTCTCTATTTACATGGAATTATTTGAATGGATCCTGTTATTTCATTACTTAAAATGGCAATTGATCCAATGATCATTACTGATCTTTGTGACTTCTAAGTTCCCCATATTAACCTGAATTCTGTCTCCACCTGGCCAACTGAAAGTTCAAACCTGTGCAGTCATTGTAGTTTCTCCAAATTCCCTACCATTCTAACTTCATGAAGAGACTCTTTTAATACAATAATTTAATAATTTTGAAAAATGCTGTGGTGATCAGGTATTAAGATTCCTCTTTTTTCAATACCTTTCAGAGTGTAAGTATGCTTGCAGGTGTACTAGGAGGTCTATCTTATTTTATTATTTTGGGCAGTACTGGAGATCAAGCCCAGGGTCTCACCCATGCTAGACAAGTGTTTTATCACTGAGCCACACCTGCAGCCCCTGGGAGGGCTATTTTAATTAGAAATAGCTTGATGCTTTGTTGTATCGTTGTGGTTCTATGCTGAGCATATGAGAGACTTTTATAATGTGAATTGGTATCTGCTAATTTGTCTGTTTCATAGTTTGGATTTTTTTATACTGTTCTTACCCGGAACGCATCTGGGCCTAACACACCACAGCCTGCTTTTGTTTGCCTGAACTCCATGGAACAACAGTAATAAACTAGAGAGCTAAGGCCTTTTTAATGCCAGTTCACGTGGGAAGACGGTTTTTTCCAGGTTTGGTGATTTTTAACATCGCTATGTTTGTTTTGCACCATTTCAGGTTTTACAAGATGAACTGGAGAACCGCTCTAACCAGGTGCGATGTGCAGAGAAAAAGTTACAGCACAAAGAACTGGAGTCGCAGGAACAGGTAGGCCCTCCTTTCCCCTTTGGCCTGTTTGTTTGTTTACTTTCCCTGGGTCAAGGGGCTCACGGAGTCCCCGTGTCAACCAGGGCTCTTTACAAGCTACAGAACACCCTCCACGGCGGGCACCAACACGAAAGGAACGCAACACCTTGCAGAACAAGAAGTCTGGAGGTAGGGCAGGTTCCCGTGCTGGTTTCATCGCGAAAGTGATTCAAGATGGCCACAGGAATGCCAGGCATCTTGCCCAGATCTGTATTATCCAGAGGCAGAAAGGAATGGACAGTTTTCCTCCTGAAAAGTAAGGAAATCATTCCTAGAACCACGTTCCCTCACCTCGCTTCACGTCTCATTGGCCAGGGCAGGTCACGTGCTCAGCCTGGCATGCCCAGTCCTTAGCAAGAAGACCAATAGCACCAAAACTAGCCTAGACCAATCAGGATCCACCTGCTGGTGGTGCAATTAGGGACTTAGGAAAACCAGAAAAAAGAGGGAAGAGGTAGTTATACAGCCAACAGAGTCTACAGTGTCGTTTTTAAATAAATGGATGCTTTTTTACTTAGAAGCATAAATCATGTTTTCTTGTGAATTTTAAGATTTCTCCTTTTTCTTTCTATTCTGTTTATAAAACATAAACCAGAATAATCTAGCCATGACAATAGCTAATGACCTATTTTATTTTCAACTGACAGGATTATTTTCACCCAGCTTTTCTGGATATAATGGATTATATTAAGTGCTAATTTTGACAATTTTAAGTAAGAAGTCAACAATGTATAAATAGAGACTATGAGTCTTTTTGGGGGGGTAGGTACTAGGGATTGAACCCAGGGGCACTCCACCACTGAGCCACATCCCCAGCCCTATTATTGTATTTTATTTAGAGACAGGGTCTCACTGAGTTGCTTAGGGCCTCACTAGGTTGCTGAAGCTGGTTTTGAACTTGGGATGCATGCATGATCCTCCTGCCTCAGCCTCCCAAGCGGCTGGGATTGTAGCGGCACCACCATGCCCAATGACAGTATGAGTCTTGGTGAAACTTCATAAACATACACCCTCAGCCTTTGAGTGTAGCATTGCTAACCTGCTTCTAAGTGGCCACTGAGCCGTTATGTACAGAACCTTCCATAGATATTGCCAGACATTTACATTTTGGTTGTCTTCTGGTAAAATTCAGTACAAGTATTAAGTTAGGTCATTTTGATTTTGAGGAAAGGGTATGCACTGAACACACGAAGCATGGCTAATAGAGAAGCTCTTTTCATCTTTGGAGATGTTTACAAACAGGATCCCACAATAGGGGATTGTACCAAATGGCAGAATTAAGCACCTGACAGAAGCCTAGTATTCATACTTACTGAATAATGCACTTGGCAGAAGTGCACTTGGCAGATATTTTCTCCTTCTCTGTAGCTTGTCTTTTCATTTTTTAACAGGCTCATAGACCAAATTTTTTTAATTTTGATGGAGTTTATCAGATTTCCCTTTTATGGTTCATGTTCTTCGTATCAAGTCAAAGCACTTTTTACCTAGCCCTATGGTTCAGATTTTCTTCTTTTTTCTAAAAGTTTCATAGTTTTACAATTTACTTTTAATTTACTTTTAAGTGTGATACATTGAGTTAATTTTTGTATAGATATGAGACTTTAAAAAAAAACTTAGTTGACTTCCTGCTCTCTAATGTACACCCTGTGCAATATATCATATATATATATAGAATGTGTGTGTGATTTGCTTGAATACATATATGTATATGTACATATGTGTATTATGTAGTGTTTATATCATACAGTCAATAGGATGAAAAATGGAAATACTGGGATGAAAAATTAATTATACTTTATCAAATGCCTATAAGGTGGCACACGTTAGCTCATTGAACGCTCACAGTAACCATTATCATCCCCATTGTATAGATGACACACTAAAACCCAGAGTGGTTGCTTAACTCACCCAGAACCACACAGCTAGGGTTTTTCAGACCCAAGTTTATCTGAATTCCAAATCTTTGCTCCTTTCATAACAATTTTGAAACTGCATTTCTAGTTAATAATTTTTTAAAAACTGTGGCAGTGATAGTGAGTTTATTAACGTTGTCAGGAAAACAGACATGGTTCTGAATGCCTGCAGCAGTCCAAATGCTGTTGACCTTCCAGGGCCAGGCAAAGCAAGGTGAAGGAAGTGGTGCAGGCAGCCTGGGTGCAGGGAAACCGCTCCTTAAGCAGGAGTGCGCTGCGTGCAGGTCGGAGCAGCCAGTCTCTTGTCATTGGAGGTCAGCTAGGCACCGTCCTCTGTCAAGGACACTTGTAACTGCGGGGAGAAAAGACAAGCGTCTTCAAACCAGGAAACAGTGCTCCCTGGAGGACTGGGCTTCTCCCGTCTGGGGTAAAATATGACTTAAGGTAAAACTTTGTTGACATCACTTTAATTCATGGCAAAACTTCACACGGAAAATTCTATAATATATTGAGAGTAGGGAAATTAAGAAATCCCAAATGAACAATAGGGAAGGATTCAGGAACTACTTTCAGTCTTTTTTTATTGACTTCTTTTTGATCATCAAAGTTGCTTTCATCTTTGTAGTGACAATAGCTTTTTAGAATATTTCTTACACTAATTCCTGATATCTTCTAGAAGACTATAGTTTACCAAAGAAATGTCAGGAAATACCCATGGGTAAAGCTGAATATTTCATAATCTTCGCAACTATGAGATGTTGGGTTCTTTCCACAAGGTCCTAGGGTGTAGCTGGAAAAGAAATGTCAGTTGTTTCAACAAAACTGAGCAGCAAATAATAGGCACTTAATAAATACTATTTATCTATGGTGCATTTAATATTTTATTTTGCCTAAATTTGATCCATGTTCCCCTTTCAATTTGTGACACTAATAGAAGTAATAAAAACTAATTAGAACTATTGTCATGGACACTTTTTAGGGTCTACTTACATATGAAGTTACTTAGGATATTAAAACGTTGACGTTCTGTTATGACTTTCTTTTTCTTTTTATTTCTTCTTCTGTCATCCTTCAAAGTAACTGCAGTCACAGTAGCCAGCCTCCTGTTAGCCAATCAGACAACTGGAAAGGGTGCAGAGCAGCCACTTAGAACATTCTTCTTTTTCTTTTTAACCAAATATTATTATCCTGATACTGGTTGCATAAAGACTCAAAATTGAAACTGGCAGAATTACAAAGGACAATTTCCTAGGCTGCTTTATTTAACTTGCCCGCTTTAAAAAAAAAAAAAAGTTTGAAACGTTTCTGGTTTTCATTTAAGAAAAATTCCTGTGTTTTGATTCTACAAAAACAAAAAATGAATGAGGCATTTTAAAAGTTATGTTTTTAATTAAAAACAAAAGGCTGCTTCTCATCAGGTCTTGATGGGTGGCATCCTTGCTGCCCACTGCTCGCCTTGGTGCCTCCACTCTCCTTGTCTCCTCACATGGAAGGTCAGAGCCCACAGAGCAGGCCTGTTGACCAACAGGTCCAGAGGAAGCACTGGCCCTGATACAGATCCAAGAGAAATGGAGTTAGAAAATGCTAATTTTCTAAGTTAGTCTTACAAAAACATGATCTTTCCTTTAATCTATAAATAGCAAAGTAATTAAAATTACCATTATTTTTATCCATACCAGGAGTAAATAATTTCTAATTCCAGATACTATCTGAGCAGGAATCCCATAATTTCAGCAAAGATCCAATCAGACTTCCTGGTGGTGCAGGAAACCGAGCCATCAGGAAAGGAAGTGACTTCCCCACTGCACAGCACAGTGCGGCAAACCCAGGGCAGGACTGCACATGCTCAGTTCCCTCCAGGGTGTTTTTTTCCATCACGTTAAACCCTGTGTAAAGTGAGTGGGTGCCATTTAGCAGTCAGGCTCAGGTTAGGTCAGGATATTATGGGCGAAGCTAAAACTTGCTTTGGGAGCAAACGGGAGCCTAGATAATTTGGTCTGATGGATTATAGGAAAGAGAAGGAAACCATGATCTTTACTGGTGTTCTTGACCCTGTGTACGGTGTGTGTTCACCACAGAGGCACCAAACAGCGTCAGCTAAGCTGATAGAGCAGGGTTATTAATATACACATAAAAACCCCTGCTTCAAACTGGCTCTCTTAAATTTTGGAAATATGAATAACTTTCATATTGATTGGATAGCATATTGATTTGCCATAGCCAGTGGCTAAGAGCAGTGCATTTACAAAAGATTTCATTAAGACTCATGGTGTCTAATAATACCATTGTTGACATTTTACTTTTTTCACATTTCGTTATGTCGATTCCTGTTTCCCATTGATCGTTTTAAACACATTAGTGGAAAGCATCATTTAGAAGCATCCTAATAAATAGCTTGCAATGCTGAGCATCTCACTGGGGAGTCAGTGTTTGCTCTATTCAACGCTGTCATACTTTGAGAGGCATTTTGTGCTCGGCAGTGGTGGGTACTGAGGAGAAACAAGATGAATAAGTCACAGATCCTGCCCTCGAGCTCTCAGTCCAGCAGAGCTAAGGAGACAGGCATAGACGTAGACTCCAGGTATGGAATTTTTAAAGTCAGTTCTTTTTTTAAAGTCAGACTCTGCTCAGAGTCTCAGCATCACAAGATTTGGAAAGAACTGTCCTTGGTGCCACCTTCCGTCTGCCTGGGCCCTGCCTTGAAAAGGTCTGGCTCCCCCACTACAGGCACAGCTTGGTGCTGGTGGACATGGAGCAAGATTCTGTGGTACGTGGGACCAGGTCCTTCCACAGCAGCTCAGGGGAGGGTCAGCACTTCTGGCCTGTCCTCTTAAAAGCTCTGGGTTCCCACCTCATCCCACCGCTTTGAGCTGCCCTGGTGGGACTCTCTGATTTTGTGGCCAGAAATTTTTGTAGCCCGCTGGTTTAGTTCTGATTCTGGTCTGGTGTGTCCAAGCATTAAAGGTCTAGACAGTGCAAGCCCAAGTAACCCATAAATTATTCTAAAATATATAGCTAAAGGCCAGTCACACCTCAATCACATTTCAGTCAGAACTTTACAGTAACCAACTTTCTATTTAAGTCCTAAACACATTGGTAAATTTAGGAGAGAATCTAGTGACCAAAGATAGTTTCAGTGGTCACCATGGGCTCAGGGTTTGCAGATGAGAGAAGAGGTTGTCCCACAGACCCCCACCGAGACACAGGGAAAGAGACTTCAAGAACTGGTGTGATCCAGTGGGGAAAGCACTACTGATTCAAAACCTACCCTGGTCACTACTAATCGTGTGATCTTCAATAAGTCACTTAGTCTTGCTGGATATCAGTAAAATATTAGCAATAGTTCCTTCCCACAGGCTCTTGGGAGCAGCAACACAAGATATGTGTAAAAATACTTCAAAAACTATAAAACATGCAGCTGCAATGTGTATAATTACAGTTGTTCATAGCAGAGAAAGGGGCCTTTGCTGACCATTAATGAGAGGAAGGCCATTGCAGCTGGGGAACAGAATGAGGGGAGGCATGAAGCAGAACTCGCTTAGAAGTGTTCAGGGAACATTGAGTAATATCTTGGCCAGAGGGTAATATCTGTGAAGAGGAAAACAAGACCAGAAAGTTAGTCTCATTCATTTTGTCCATTAAAAGAATGCTTTGTTACTGAGGCCTGCTCTTCACTAAGCACTGTGGTATGTGTCAGGACAATCGGTGGCCAGTCTTGGATGCAGTGCCAAGGAGTTCAATCACTCCAGAAAGCCGTTGTCAGCAGTTGAGGGTTTCTCTCCTTCCTGGGGAGTGCTGCCTGGTTGGGGTTAAACTTTACAAAGATTAATCAGCAGCCAGCAGATAAGACAACAAGAGTTGAAAAGAATCCCATTCAGAGGTTACTGACATCACTAGTCACAGGGGAAATATGGGAGGCTTGACCTGGATGTTGTTAAAGAGAGTAGGAAGAAGGGTGGATGTGAAGACTCACTAAAAAGGAAAATTCACGCTGGGTGCCATGGTGCATGCCTGCAATCCCAGTGGCTCAGGAGGCTGAGGCAGGAGCATTGCAAGTTCAAAGCCAGCCTTAGCAGCTTAGTCAGGGCCTAGGTAACTTAGCAAGATCCTGTCCAAAAAAAAAAGAAGTTGAGGGAAGGGGTGGCTGGGGATGTGGCTCAGTGGTTAAGCACCCTGGGTTCAACCCCCAGTACCAAAAAATAAAAGAAAAAAAAAAGGGGAAATTCACAGAAGAGATTTAGAGGGCAAAAGAAAAGGATATGTCAAAAAACAATACTGTGTTTTGGAGTTGATAAGCTGGTGCATGATGAGCAACGGTACTATTATTTCTTGCATGTTGCATCTGAGATGCTAGCAGGATATTCATTTGGAGGCATGTAGTTGAAAATCTGAATCTAAATGTAAGAAAGAGCCCTGGGAATGTAAAGATGTGAGAATCATCTTTCTGGGGCTGCAGCAGAAGCCCACAATGTGAGGATGACATGGACGAGGAAGAACAGAGAGGGGAGAGGCCATGAGCCTGCCCAGACCTGCGGCAGGGCCAGTTCAAAGGACCAGAGAAAGTCGGGGAGGGACACTGAGGATTTCAAAGGAATGGGCAGGAAGATAAGCCGGTGACTGCAGTGAACACCAGAGAAAGGAAGTTCCCCAGGAGACTCGATGCTTCTTAGGGTTAGGACCGCTCCTCACACATCTGCCCGCACTGTTGAGTTGCTCCAAAAGCTTTTGCTGTCCCCAGCCCTGTCCTTGCATGACCCTGCCCACCTGGATCCTTTTCTCACTCTGCTTCTGTCACTTCCTGCCTCTATGGGTGGCTTTCCCACAAGAGTCCCCAGGTAGATGGTGTGCTCTGAGGGGGACCGTGCCCTGTGGGTCAGCATTGGGCCAGTGCCTGGCTCAGCAAATTCATGGGAAGAGGAAGAGAGAGAAAGGAGAGGGGAGATGGATGGAGGAGCAGAGGAGAAGGCACACGTCACAGCATCACAGGCTGCAGGGAGTTAGAAGACGAGGAGTTCCAAAAGCCACTGATGATTGACATCATGGCTCCAGAAGGGTCTAGAACAGGGAGAAGGCGCGGTGCCTGCGCCTGCCATGCAGCCCAGCTTTCTACCCGCCTCTAAAGCAGGGCAGAGTTCCCCGCCTGGTCTCCTGCGCAAGGCTGTACTGAGCACTCTGCTGATTCCTTCCCTGGTTCCTAGGTATTAAAAATAAATTTGTCCCTTTTGTATAACGCTCGAGGAGCCTCAGATCCTGCTGCCTGTTACCCCGCCGCATCAGTCGTTTGTATTCCCAGAGTTTACTTGCCGCCCATAATGCCCAGTGATCTGTCAGGGAGCAACATGGATGTTAGGAGAACCAAAATCAATACATGTAAAGCTTCCACTGACTCGCACTGCTGTCTTCAGACCTCCTCAGCCACGTCAAGGGTAAGAGCAAACTTACGGAGTCACAGGCGGCCTTAGAGAAGATGACGCTGTGGAGACAGAAAATCAATTAAGCAATAATCGTGACAATTGTTAAAAGGAAGAATTGGTCTTCCACAGATTTCCAAGCCTTTAATTTCTGCTTTCCATAATGGATTTTAAAATTTCACAGTCTTGGCTGCTGTGGGCTCACTCATCTGTAGTGAAATCTATTTAAAAGTACTAACAACACAAAACTATGTTTTATCCCAAAGCACATTATGAAAACAGGAATAATAATTGCAACAGAAATATAATTCAAAGACTTTTATTGACTTTTCATGTTTAATGGTTATTATTCTGGCTTGTTTCAAGCAATCTTAATAACCACAGTTTATTTACAAAATTCAGACTAATTCTTTTGTTCCCATGCCAACAAAATACATTTGTTCCCGGACAGCTGGTCTGATGCATCGTTATAAGACTCAGTTGTTATGAGGGTAGAACCACATTTAATTTTGGCCACAACTTATTCTCAATGAGAGTTTGAATACTTGCCTGTTTCTGAAAAAACACTTAAGCTACAATGTCAGGGACAATATATTTTTATTAAAATACAATCTCATCAGCATGTTCCTTTTAAATCAGTTGTTCTAGTAGATTTTAGTGGCAGAATACTTGTCCCCAGAAGCCTCACTAAAAATCCTGCATGATGCTCATGTCACCATTTTTAAGGAAAACTAAAAGCACTCTTCTGGGGACTGTGCTGATGCACCGGGCCTTTCTTGAGACTCCTTTGTTCTTGTCATCACTGGGTTTGCTGTGCGGGGTGGAGGTGGTGCGGGTGTCGTGCTGCATGTTTTCAATCCTGGGCTTTGCTGACGTATCAGATCCAAGCGTCAGCACAGCAGCCATGACACCACTGCAGCTGTTATTCCATAAAGCATTTTCTGCATTGTTGAAGTGGCTCTCCGTTGTCACAGTGAACACTTAGGGACGAGCAAGATGGGGAGAGCACCAGGATTGCACCAGGCTCTGACCCCAAACTGGAAGGTTCAAGGCCTGCCTGCCTAGGGCTGGGTCTCAGCTTTTATTCCTGTTGTGAAGACATGTGATAGTATGCCCTCATTTCTTTTGGTTTTATTTTTAAAGATACTTTGGGCTTCTATATTAGTCTTTTTAAAATTATTTTTCAGTCCCCAAATGATTTAATCTAAATGGTTGACTCCAAACCAGTAAATCATGGAGGCTCTTAAAAATGAAGTAGAAGCAAAAACTTAAGACCCACCTCTTAAAATGGATGAGCAGAAAGAGTCTCTCAGGAAGAAGAAAGGAGCCTCTATCCCTGCGGAGTGTCCTGTCAAGGCTTATTTTTCTGTCACTACTGAGCACTGAGTTCATGAGATTGGGTGAAGAGCAAGGAAAAGGAAGTGAAAGAAGAGAGAAACAGGTGGCAGGAGAGAGTGGGCGAGGCAGCGTGGTGACGAGAGGGAGGTCCGATGGCGGTTTACTGTGCTTGTCCCATGCAGAGGCAAGCGTCGAGCATTCTGAGATGCCACTGGCTTGCAGTTTGTTTTTTATTAAGTTCAGACAGAAAATGTATCCTTTCCTTGTTGAAAAGGCCATTTGGAGATAGAACTCATTGAAATCGATCATTGAGAAGCACAAAACAGAGCAGAGGTACTTTAGAGACAAAGACATAAATCAGTTTAATTCAATATGTGGAAAGAAAATTGTTCTTCTTTTAATTGTTCTGAACAATTCAGAAATGTAAAAGGCCATTTGAATCTGTTTTCCATGTAGGCAGCTTGTTGGGTTTCTATAAAGAATTTGGAAGCATCGTTCCAGTAGAAAAAAATATTATTAAAAAAGTTCAAATGTAAAGAGTGACATTGAATTAAATGGAATAATTAGAACTAGTGAAGAATATAGTACCCTTGGCATTATTATAAATGTTAAGGGTGAGCCTATTTTCAATCAGGCAACCTAATACTCAACTCTCTTACTCAACTCTCTGTGTAGACGTAATATGGAAAACATGATTATCCATCCTCATGAAGCTTCTGTTACTATGAGAAAACAGAGTTTAAAGATCATTTCTGACTCTGTGTATGCGATTGGCACTCAAGCTGAGGGGTGTGGAGACGTGGAGGCAGAGAGCACTCTGACAGGATACTAAGAGGAAGGAAGGAAGGAATTGGCCACACACAGTGGTGTTGGCGCTGACAGACTTGTCTAGGGCGCTCTTCCCACCCAGTGCAGGTGAGTAGCCAGGTACAGTGGGAAGGATACACAGGCCAGGCTCTTCAGGCTTGGAGCATGTCCTCCTGCTTACAGAAGCAACAGCAGGGGCCTGAGGGGCAGAGCTCCAGCCTGGCACCCCAGGTGGGAACAGCCACAACTTCACTTATTGCTCCACCCTTCAGCTTTAGATTTTATTTGAATGAATGCCTCTGCAGAAAGAATGGGGAAAAAATCAGAAAACTAGGCTGAATGATTTTGAGATTCTGTATGACTTGAACACAGGAAGGTAAATGAGATGGTAAATACAAACATGTCATGGCAACTGAGGGGCAGTCAGAGTGAACTCTTTGTAAACTTCCTTTTTTTTAAGAGCTTTATATCTTTACATAGCAGTTGGGTTTATCCAAACTCATACATGCATGGAATATGATTTGAGTTCATGATCCCCCCTTTTCCCTCCTGTCTTCACTCCCCTCTCCCATTCTCCTGCCTCTGCTCTAGTATACTTCCTTTCACTTGTTTTTAGGCTTTTTGAAAGTGACATTTTAAACATTGAATTTACTAAATAGTCACTGAGCACCTGCTATGTGGCCTGGATATACATTGATGAACAAACCAACAAAAATCTTTGCCCTTGTGAAGTTTATGTTCTACAAGTAGATTCTCCATAGCCTTTTTCATTTCCATTTATATTTCAGCCTTGACTTGTCAGTTGTTAATAAGTCTTCCAGTTCATGAACATGGTATATCCTTCTTTGAGCATTTTTTAATTTTTCTGATACATTTTAAACTTTCTTTGAAGATATCTTCCACATCCTCTGTTAGATTATTCCTGTGTATTTGACGTATTATTATGCTGTTGTTTTTGTTTTTTATTTGTTCTAATTAGTTATGCATGACAGTAAAATGTATTTTGACACATCATACATAAATGGAGTATAACTTCTCATTCTTCTTGTACATGATGTAGAGTTACACTGGTCACATAATCATATATGCACACAGGGTAATAATGTCCAATTCATTCTACTATCATTCCTACCCTCATATCCCCTCCTCTCCCCTCACTCCCCTCTGTCTAATCCAAAGTACCTCTATTCTTTCCTAGTCCTGCCCCCACCTTGTTGTGAATTAGCATCCACATATCAGAGAAAACATTTGGCCTTTGGTTCTTTGGGATTGACTTCATTTCATTTAGCACGGTATTCTCCAACTCCATTCATTTACCAGCAAATGCAATAATTTGATTCTTCTTTATGGCTGAATAATATTCCATTATGTGTGTATATCCATTCATCTGTTGAAGGACATCTAGGTTGGTTCCATAGCTTAAGTATTGTGAAATGAGCTGCTGTAAACATTGATATGGCTGTGTCACTGTAGATGCTGATTTTAAGTCCTTTGGATATAAACTGAGGAGTGGGAGAACTGGGTCAGATGGTGGTTCCATTCCAAGTTTTCTGTATATTGCTTTTCTCCATACTACTTTCCATAGTGGTTGCACCAATTTGCAGTCCCCACATCCTCACCAACATTTATTGTTGCTTCTCTTGTATTCTTGATAATTGTCATTCTGACTGGAGTGAGATGGAATCCCAGTGTAATTTGGGGGGTTTTTTTGCAGCAGGAGGGAGACTGGGGATTGAACTCAGGAGGTTCTCAACCACTGAGCCCTATTTTGTATTTTATTTAGAGACAGGGTCTCACTGAGTTGCTTAGCCTCTCCCTTTTGCTGAGGCTGACTTTGAACTTATGATCAGAGATTCTCCTGCCTCTAGCTCCCGAGCCTCGGGGATTACAGGCGTGCCCCAAATGGTGTGGCTTAGTGTAGTTTTGATTTGCATTTCTTTAATTGCTGGAGATGTTGAATATTTTTCATAAATTTATTGACCAATTTTATTTCTTCTTCTGTGAAGTGTCTGTTCAGTTCTTTGGCCCATTTATTGATTGGGTTATTTTTTTTTGGTGTTAAGGTTTTTGAGTTCTTTATATATCTTGGAGATTAATACTCTGTCTGAGGTGCATTATTATGTTATTTTTAAATGGCATTTTAAAATTCTGTTTTCTCAGTTCGTTGCAGGTATATAGAAATACAGTTGACTTTATATAGATTATTTATTACGTTAATGAAGTTTCCTTCTATTCTTTCCAAGAGTCTCTCTTTTTTTTTTTCCTTTTTTAAATCACAAATGGATATTGGATTTTCTTAAATACCTTTTCTCCATCTTCTGAGATAATCATATGGATTTTGTTCTTTATTCAGCTACTGTGTGAAATTCATAGTTGATTTTCTAATGTTAAATTAATTTGCATTCCTAGAATGAACCCACTTGAATCATAACTTTATCTTTAGTTAGATTTTGGTTCACTGATGTATGTTTTATATAGGATTTTTGCTTCCATGCTTATGATGAAACTAATCTATATTTTTCCTTTATTTTAATGTTCTTATTCAATTTGAGTATCAAAGTTTGCTGGCCTCAAAAACAAACAAAATTCTGACAGAGTTGAGTAATACTGGTATTATTTCTTCCTTTAAAATATTTGGTATAATTCAGATGAAGTCTTTTGGGCCTAGAGTTTTCTTTGTTAAAAGATTCTCAGTGAATTACAGATATACTTTCTCTAGAGTTATGATAATCAGATTTTCTATTAAACTTTTGCCTAATTTTCTATTTTGTAACTATATATATTTTATTTTTTTCTTCAAAGTCTTCCCTATATCTCTCTGTATTCTGAATATTTTCTTTTTGCCTATCTTCTAGTTCATTAATTTTTTCCTTAGTTGCGTCTAATTTGCTTTTAAATATTATTGGTTATTATAATTATATATTATATATTAATATAATAATATAATATAAGTAATATTAATTATATATAATATAACCAATTATATATTAGTATAATTGATTATAATATTGGTTATATAATTTTGGTTATTATGTTTTCAGGAGTTAGAATTTCTACTTAGTTCTTCTTAAATTTATCTATGCCAACTCACAATTATTTTCCTAATTCTGTTGAACACATACCTTGGTTCTTTTAAAGATGTAGCCTAATAACCATTATCTAAAGTTCATATGGGTCTTATTTTTTTTGTGGGCCTGGATATTTTTGATTGAGTGGCAGATACATTATATGAAAATTTCTGGAAATGACTTAAGACAGGATGATGTTAATTTCTCCAGAGAGAATTTACATTTGTAGTCTCAGTAGACAAGTAGGGTTATTTGCAATCTTGAATAACCGTAATTCATTTATAAGGATTAAGATGATTTGAAGGTGGACTTCATTTCTACTCCTACTCCCAGAGTGTAACCCTTTGGAATGCACCCAAAGCCAAGGGATTTTACCAGACACTCCCCATTAGTGAGGCCTAGACTGTAATTCGCCTTGGATGTGTGGGTGTGTGGGTGTGTGTGGGTGTGTAGTGGGGGTGTGTGTGACCGTTCAGCTTCTCAGCCACTTGCCAGCCACTCTAGAATCAGCAAGGGCCACTACATAAAAATGCCAAGCTTACAGGTTCTGTCATCTGCAGGATCTTGGTCCCATGATTCTGCCCTACCTTGTTCTTTCAAACGTGGGAAGGGATTATCTAGGCTTCCATTACTAAAAGTAAAGATTCAGCATTTGCATTTCTGTGAATTGCTTCATCACATTCACTGCTAATTTTTTCCCTTAATTTATTTTTCTGCTTTGCTCTATAGAAGTGTTTTAAAATATATCCTGTACGTTAATGATCTGTTAGCTAAATGTCTTGAAGTACATCCTCCCTGTTATAGTTTAATTTTTTATTCAACATCTTAATTTTTTGAGATTATTTTCTCTTTTTCATCATGAGTTACAAACTTGTTTAGAAAGGCTTCCCTAACCCAAGATTATGAAATATACACTCTTATTTTCTTAACTTTCAAGAGCTTTATTTTATACTTTTAACTCTTTATTTCATCTCAAATTTCTTGTGTATATTGAGATAAGGATCATGGTAGAATGGCCCCCAAAGGAGGTCAGTCCTCTAATCCCTGGAATCTGTGAGTAGATACATTACATGACAAAAGAGACTTTGCAGATGTGATTAAGGTTACTCATCAGTGACCTTGAAAATGGGAGATTACCCCAGATCATCTCAGTGATGGGCCCAGTCCAACACATGACCACTTAAGAGCAGAGAACTTTCTCTGACTAGAGGAAGAAGAAATGTGGCAGAAGAGGGAGTAAGAAAGGCTTTCAGCACTAGTTGTGCCCCGTGAGCTTTGAAGATGGAGGGGCAGCATGATGAGGAATGCAGGCAGCCTCAAGGAATAAGAGGGACTTCCAGCTGACAGCCATCAAGGAACTGCAGCCCTGTAACTGTAAGGAACGGAATTCTGCCAACAACCTGGGTGAGCTTGGAAACAAATTCTCCCCCAGAGCCTCCAGGTAGGGCCCAGGCCGGCTGACACCTCCATTTTGACCTTGTGCCACCTGAACAGAGGAACCAGCTGAGCCCCTTCAGATTCCTGGCCTACAGAGCTGAGTTGACACAGTTAATTGGGGGTCATTTGGGGTCATTTGTTGCAGCAGTGGTAGGAATATTATTTTATTAGTTTTGTCTCCAAATATACATCCAGTTATTAATATGATTTATTGACTGTGATATACTTCCCCTGTTTTAAAAAACACCTTCATTAAAAATCATACTTTCCTTGTATGTGTGAATCTGTTAGGGACTTTCTCTTCTTTCCCATTCATCCTTTTCCTGTGCCAGTACGAGCCCTATGTTATGATGCTTAAGAGCACAAACTCCGGAGCCACATGGCTTGGGTTCAGATCCCAGCTCTGCCACTTCCACTTTGTTGCTGTAAAACCTCAAACTAGTTGCTGTACTTAGTTTATCTCAGTTTCCATAACTTGGTAATGGGTTAATAACAGTAGCCACTCTGTGAAGTTGCTATGAGGACTACATCAGTTATCACAGGCCCAACCTTCAGAGGAGTGCTAACGCACAGTGAGTGTTCACCAAGGGAAGGCTCCTCTCGTCAATGTCTCGCATATGAATCTTGGACTAAGGTTGTAGAATTCCTTTGCAATAATCCCACTAATTATCTGACTGGGATTACATTGAATGTGTGAATTGGTCTCAGAATAATTGACATCTTTGCAACACTGAGTCCTTCCATCTGAAACTTTGCATCTGTTTGCATTTCGTTAGGTCTTTTGTCTTTCACTCCAACTGAAGTTGACCTTCACACAGTTGTGTTGTACATTTCTTGTTAAATCTATCCCAGGTTTATGTGGTGTTTTGTTTTCTTTTGTGGACTTCCCTTATGTATTCTAAATGGTCATTGTTCATGTTTGGGAAAGTATTCAGATCATATAGAGAGAGAGAGGGGTCGGGGAGAGACCTGTATCTATAGGTGACACCAGAACTAGTACTTGTATAAGTTTGATTTTTTTTATTTCTTGAATTTCGTGGGTAGGCAATTATATCGTTCCTGAGCAGAGAAGATGCTGTGTCTTGATTTCCTCCTTTCATTCCTGCTTGTTGTCTTAGTGTGCATCTTAAACAGGAATGCCTAGTTTTACAGGAGTACTTCCCTTTCTGAGGGCTTCTGACAGCACCTTCTGTTGGGTTTGGATACGTTGCCTTCCCTGTGATTCTTTTAGACCTATTTCTGCAATTCCACTAGTCTAAGGCTTCTTTAAGGACAGAGAATGACACACACACACACACACACACACATCCGTGTGTGTGCATACCTGTGCTGAGTGCACATGTGTACGTTCACTCCACAGGCAACGTTCACCAACTGGAGATGAGCAGTTGATGTCCCTCTGGGGGTCTGCGGATGTGGCTCAGTGGCAGGGCACTTGCCTAGCATGCATGAGGCCCTGGGCTCCATCCCCAGCTGAAAAAAACAAAAGAAGAAGAAGAACTACCCTCTTCATGTGGTCCAGGGAGCTTGTCCCAGCTAGAGAGAGACAAAGGAGG
This sequence comes from Glaucomys volans, assembly GCA_020662805.1. Taxonomy (NCBI): domain Eukaryota; kingdom Metazoa; phylum Chordata; class Mammalia; order Rodentia; family Sciuridae; genus Glaucomys; species Glaucomys volans. The sequence continues at coordinate 202,340 of JAJEJO010003505.1, forward strand.
CCTCAGCGTCCTCTTGCACATCAAGTGGGAGCGTTCTGCCCTCCAGACTTGTCCCTCATCAGCCACTCCCTGGCCCCTCCTCGCACCATTGCAGGGTCTCTTGGCCACTCCTCAGACCCTCATCTCCAATGGGCGGCATTAGCCCTGCCTTCCCCTTTGACCCTTCCTCCCTGTGCATATTCCCACCCCCCATTCTCCCCTCTGGAGCTTTTGGACAAGATGGTCAGAGGTCTCTTCTCTGAGGTGTCACCTGTGAGCTGACCTTCTGATTCCTAGCCACTATTCCCTTTCCCACCTGCTTATAGCACTGCCCTTCCCAGCTGCAGCCCAGCCAGACCGCCCAGCAGACGTCTGAGCTATGCATTGTCCTTGAGAAACAGTAGTAGAAGTTCTTCTGTGTGCGTGGTCTCTATGCGTTACACCTGTTCTGGGTGTGAGCCTATCTAAAGCACAGTCATGTGAGTTGATCTCCTTGTCTTTTGCACTGAGCTTGGTCCCTGTCCCCTCCCACCACCTCAGCACCCCACACCGTGCTCCATCACTGACCACACTCCATCCCACACGTGTTGGGAAGGTGCCAGTCAGATTTATTCTGAAGCAACGTCTGCTTCATTTTCATTGTTCTTTAAAACTGCTAAATTTCTGCTTATGCATATACTGATCATTTTTGTGAAACCTGCCAAAAATAATCATAGCATATATGAAAATTATGTTATAATATATTAATGTTATAGTATATTAGTTCTTTCTGATTCCACTTCTTTGTGACTTATAACACTTAGGAGCATCTGAGTCTGGGGAAGGTGGGTTTCCTTGATGCATGAGGTTTTTCCCAGGAGGCACTTTTGGTATTGCTTTTGTAAACATGTAACAAATAATGATAGAAAGTTTGCATTTATGTGTACTGCCAGAAATAGAAAACTTCCTTAAAATTTTAGTTATGAGCCAGACACAGTGGCATACACCTGCAATCCCTGCCACTCAGGAGGCTGAGGAAAAAGGATGGCAAGTTCAAGGTCATCCTTGGCAACTTATCAAGACCCTGTCTCAAAATAAACTAAAAAGGTCTGGGAGTGTTACTCAGCAGTAGAACACCAATGGATTCAATCTCCACTACTGCAAAAAAAGTTTTTGATTATGAGGTTTATTTTAATTACAATTATTATAAAAATAATATAGAAAATAACTTAACCCAACAATGAGTTGAAATCCTGCCTCTTAGAAAATCCTGTGTATAATATCCATACAACTGTTAGAAAATGACAGAACACAAGTGTTAGACCCTCTTTTAAATGCCAGTTCAGCTCAAAGAACATATGTCTCACTAGCTATTTTTAAGAGGAGAAGTCACTTATTCACTTAGCAAACGTTTATTGAACACCTACTATGTGCCAGGACATTTTTTTTTCCTGAAGGAGCTAAGAGCCAGACTGCTAAGGTGAACTTCCTTTGACCTCTCGACCTGACATAGTCCTGTTTTTCTTTTCTTTTATCAAGCCCACCTTCTCAGGCTCTTATTTCTGCTTTGGCCTTTCCCGGATGGTAGCTAACCTGCGTTCTGGTCCCTATCCCTGCTTCTTCCAGCTGTGTTCCGTCTCCCTCAGTGATGTCATTGTCCTTGTTGGCTTCAGCTTTCATTCCTTGCAGTGATTCCAGATTCCTACCCCTGGCCACACCTGTTTCTCAGCCTCTACCCCTGCCTGCTGGCAGTGCGCTAACCTGTGCAATCTGGCATGTCAGACTCATTAGGAGAGAAGTCTTGGCCGCTAAATCTAGGTTTCAGAGTTGTTCTAACAGGCGGGGCTCAGTGTCATAACTTTTTTTTTTGAAAGAAAAGTAATAAGTCAGTGATAATAGGCAGCAGTGATAGAGTTAGTCAGACTGGCATGTTGATTTCAGGGGATGGAGGAGGAAGGGCCGGCTGCCCTTCTCCCAAAATGTTTCTCTGGCCTATTGCTGAAAACAAAAAATATGGGGGCAGACTATCAGAACTTTCCAGTGAGAGATTTTCCAGCACAAGTTACCCCTTAAAATGGCCACAGGTCAGACACCTTACCAAAGAGAGCTTGCTAAGAGAAAGTGGGAAGAAAAGTTTAGCCTATGGGCCTCAGAAAGGATGGGAGGAGGGCAAGATTCTGCACGAGGGTGAGGGGCAAAGGAAGAACCAGAGGTACCAAAGAGAAGTGTCACTGGTGACTTTTGTGTCGTGTCAGCCTGGCAGTTGGAAGGAGCCTGTCCAAACCTGCCTTTGGCTAAAAGGTTGTTGCAAACCCTTCAAGTGAGTCAGTGATGCTGAGGATCAGAACATCTGGGTCTGACAGAACCCGGGAGGAAGGGCCCCAGGAAGAACGGTGCGGGGGACTAAGCAGGCGCAGAGAGCACCTGTTCTCCTCCTCGGCTCGTTGCTTCCCCAGAGTCACCTGCAGCTGAGTGGTTTACATGGATTTTTAGTGCTAACTGTGGACGGAGGTCTTCTCAGATGGCTTCTGCCCTCAGAGGGGTGGGAGTTACGGAAAGTGCTGCGCTACTGGTCGCTGGGGTGATGAGGCCTCTTGCAGGTGGGTAGACAGTTCCTGACCTAGCACCACAGGCTCAGTGTGGATGTTGACCTGTCGGCACAGCTGAGGCCTGGGGTCCAGTCAGAGGGTGGGCAGCAGTTCCTCCTGTGTGTGAATCGTGAAATCAAAAACACTGAAATCAAAAAGAAAATAGAAACTGGCCAGGTCACCAACTTACTGAAATGGGGTCCCCAGGAGTAACTGGCCAGGTCACCAAATTACTGAAATGGGGTCCCCATGAGTAAGTACCCTAAGTCCAGCGCTTAGGGGAGTGGCACAGGCTGTGGCCTCCTCCAAGGGGCAGGGGCACTGCCAGGCACCCCTGGGTTCTGCGAGGGCCACTTTATCCTACACACGTTCCGCATAGTCCTGCACATTAAGTTTCTCCTGCACACAAACATTACACACTGATCTGGATTATGGCTCTATTTTTGTCTAACTAAGTGAGAAATTTAAAATATGTTTCTATCTAAAATTAATGACTACCCTAAAATATTTTTGCTGCTAATTTTTAGCTTCTGAAATCCCTCCTGATGGATATTTCTATATGTGTGAGAGAAAGAGAGTAGGAATGTCTTTAAAACTTAGATTCTTAATATAATAAATTATAGGTAGAGGTAGAAGTGAAAGGAATATGCTATTATTCTTTTGTTTGGGTTTTTTTTTTTTTTTTTTCTAGAAAATGATGGTGGGGCCATAGACTTAAGTCAATCCCGTAACAGATAACAACTCAAAAAATGTCGTTTAATCTCCCCACCCCGTTGCCCTGAAGTTGCCATCACTCTGCCATCCATCAGGCTTCTCCATTTGGTCCCCTGGACATTTTCCCAAGCTTGTTCAACCATTAGCCTTCTGGACCTCTGGGTTTAAGTACTGTCAGATCAGATTTAAATCACGTGTGAAGGCTCGGTGGGTCCATCGTTGTCCTCAGTTTAAGAAGCATTATAGAGGTCACGACATTGCTACAAAGAAGGGGTCACTAATCCCCCCCGTTATAAAGGGAGCGCTGGGTGTGCATTACAGCCGGCAGGACGCTCACTTCCTCCACTCTGCGCCCCTCGTAGGGACGGCCAGCACAAAACCAGATGTGCACTGTTCCTCCACTGCTCCTCTGACTTAGCATTAAATTTCCCTGAGACCAGATGCCAGTGTTTAAATAATATCCTGAAGGATCCAAAGAGCAGGAATTAGTCATCGTGTTTCATTCATATAAAATCTGAAAGAAAGGGGAGAGAAGTACAAAGAAGCCCGAGTACCTTGAGCCTGCCTGGCCGGAGGATCAGGATTCGAAAAGAATGTTGCCTCCCTTAGGAAAGCATAAAAGTGAAGGGCTCTTTTTCTTTAATTATAAATTGGACTTACCATTATTTATTAGTGCTTTTTAGGAAAAATAAAAGTAAACGATCATAATTTCTTTTACAAAGCAGTTGGGTTTTGTTTTCGGGAGATTGGGCAACACTGTCTTTAAAGCGGCTCTTCCTTTAATCACTTCCATTTACTTATTTCATTGATTTATACCTTGTTCTCTGCAGTTATTACTTTGATGGCTTGCATCAATTAAGACACAGCCAATAACTAAACCCTTTGTCTTCATATAAAGTTATTTTCTCTGGTGCTCCCTAGGAATTGCCAAAAGCCTCACTAAGCACAGAGGTCAGTGGGCCCTGTATGCTCTAGGGTCAGTCAGAAGCAGATCATCAGCAGTACCAGCTTGCTGAATTTGTGGGTGTCCCAGACAGACACTGTGTGAAAAAGGACCCCCCATAAAAACAGTGTAAACTAGAGGCCAGTGAAAGGTTTACCAGCGGTGGAGAAGGTCCAATGAGGTTAAATAGCGTGAATTCATAGTTGACACTATCAAAATAGTGTGTCTGTGCTTTATTACAGTTGTTTACTTTCTTCAGCAGCAAAAGAACCTCAAAATGAAGCAAGCAGGTGGCAGGGAGTACCAGAATTGGGGGTGGCACAGAAGACCCAGCAGCGTAAGATTTCAGTGTATACAAGTCTGGGCTAGATCAGCAAGAGATGATGCAAGGGGGCTCAGATCATTAATTCAGACCAGAGTTGTGCAGATAAAGCAGAGAGGCAGGCAGGGCATTTGGAGATGTGGAGGTTGGTTTGGGGGTTGGGACAGATGTCAGCACCCAAAGTAATGCAGTCCAGCCTGGGGGGTGTGGCAGTGTGGAATTGAGTAGCCATCGATACCTCACAGGGGTGGTTGGCCAGCCATGGAGCAGGCCCTTGTCAGCTCTGCCCAGCCAAACCTTCTATTAGAAATAACTGGTTGAAACTCAAGCTGCTTTAAACAATAAGGAAAATTTCTGGTTCGTGTACTTAATATTGACTTCAAAGGAAGTTTAATCCAATAGCTCAAGTCGTGTGACCAAAAGCCAGTTTTTCTCTCTCCATTTTTTTGCTCTCTTTCTTGTTGGCTTGGTTCTCTGCAGGCTAGCGCCTCGTGACTGCAAGATGACTGCCATCAGTTCCAGGGCCTGTGATTACAAGTTCATATCAGCAGAAAAGAGAAAGTTCCCCTTTATTTCAACTCCTACAGAAGTCCTAGACTCATATTTCTTTGGCCCTGAGTTCTAATTCTAACAGGGACCTGGAGCAGAAGTTCATTTAGTTGAACTGGATTAATGAGGCAAGCCCTCATGTGGGTCCTGGGGTCACAGATAACACATCTGTGATGGGAAGAAAAATCCAGTTTCCCGCTGCTGGACCAAGGCTTTGAACATCCTTCCTGTCCTTACCTGCATTTTCTCAGCAGCTTCGTAGGGTTGGGTTTACAAATGAAAAAGAGGCCAGCAACATTAGCAGAGTGGGATGAAAAAAATCTGTGACATGGAAATGGAAGTCATTAAAATTGAGGTGGTGTTATGAGCTGAATGTGTATTCCTTCTTCTCTCCCCTGATTTTCATGTGCTTAATCCCTAACCTCCAATGTGGAAGTATTTGGAGAAGGGGGCCTTTTGGAGGTAATCATGTCAGGTTGGTGGAGACTTCATGATGAAATTAGTACCCTTACAAGAAGTGACATAGCTAAGTCTTGTGCCTCTCTCTGCAGCCATCCACAAGCAGGCAGGGCGCCCTCCACCCAAACCTAATTGTGCTGGCACCCTGACCTGGGACTTTGACCTCCAGAACTGTGAGAAATAAATTTTTGTTGTTTAAGCTTCCCCAGTTCATGGTATTTTGTTATAGCAGCCCAAGCTGACTAAGAAGGAGAACCAAGAAACTAGAGATGTCAAGATTGTTCTTTTGTGACATTGAGTCCTTGCCAGCTTAAGAGAAGACTGTAGTGGAAAGCTTGACATTGTCTTAGACTCTGCTGTAAGCATCAGTCATATTTTATAACCATTTCTTTACCCACCAAGTTGAGTGATTTCTACCTCCTCGTGTCACTTCAGTTCTATTCATCATCTCCCCACTGCCATCTTTATTTGAATCCTGATCACTGCAGGTTTATATGAAATGGTCCCTTCCTAGCTGCCTGTCATAGTGAGCAATCTTCCTGAAAGAGCACTGTTTCCATGCTATTCCCCTGCCCAGAGCCACCTGCTCCCACTCATCAGACTCCTCTCTCAGGCATTTAAGGTTCTCTTCAGTCTGTCCAGCAGACTGTTCAACTGCGACTGTCCAGCATCATTTCCAAGCATCCCGGGATCTCCAGCAGGTCCCCACTGAGTGGGCTGTCCATGTCTTTACCAGCCACGCTCATTTGTGCCTCGGTTCATGCTTTTTCCTTCACCCAGAATTTTCTCTTGCCTCTAGCCGATACCCACCTTTGGGAGTGCAGCTAAACACTTGCCTTTTTCACAGAACTTCCAAGCAAAGCCAGGCCCAAAGATCTTCCTCCCCCACCTACATCTGTTGCACCTACGTGTCCCCAGGGCTGGATGAATAATGTTTGTGGGTTGATTTTGTTTCCCAACTAAACTGTGGATTCCTTGAAAACAGGTTCCTTCTCCCTTTGTGTTCTGACAGGGCCTCCCCTAGTTCTGGGTAAATCTAGTCACGAGCATTGATCAGGAGAGGCGAAGAGATTCCCTGGCACCAAGTGCAGGGGACCAGCGCGACACCTGGGGGCTGGTCTCCCTGGAGGTGGTGCCGTCATCCTGGTACTTTCTCCCCTGACCACCTACCAGTCTCCACCATCTCACTGGCCTGAAGTGGTTTAAATTAAGAAGCAGAGGGTGTTCCTGAAGCCCATGATGAAGTTTGCAGGCCTCTATGCCTAAGACTAGCCTCCCTTCCATACCTTGTACCCAGCGCTTGTTCAGCCACACTGGCCACCGCCCCCCCACACACACACACACACTCCTCATTGCTACCAAAGTCAAGCTGTGCCATGTGCAGACTAAATAGAAAACCTCAGACAAGTCTTCTACAAGTTCCCATTCCATCAAACATTTACTTTGCCTTAAGGGACATTTAAAGCATATATTAACTGAAGTTCACAGTGCAACTCGTATTTCCAAAATCACTGGACTTGACAAAGATCACATAAGCCACTTACAGGGACTTGGGCTCACCTGTCTGGTATTTAAACTCTTCCTAAGGCCAAGAGGAAGCAAGATTAATTTAGTTCATCAAAAGGAAGGAGGAGGGAAAAGATTTTCTCAAAGCTGGAAGAAACAGTTAGCATAATGCAAGATAAAGCAGGATGCTTATCCTCCAAATCTCAGAGTTTCTGCTGCCCGCGTTGGTTTGAAGTACACGTGCAAGATACACGAGCAGGATGAGATTGCTGTGGAGCCCTGAGTTACCAGCGTGGGCACGCCAGCCACCCAGAAAGATTCTGCTGATAGCAGCCTCTGATGGTTGGGAATAAAGCAAAAGCAAACCTTCTAGAATTCTCTTGAATAAGAAAAGACATCTTTTTGTTTGTTTTCACTTATAAATGAGGAGGTTGAAATGTTCACTAAAATACGTTTTGCCTTGTGGGCCCATAAACCTAAAGAACGACAATGTTTAGGGCATTTCTATTTCTAGTTTTAAATTGTGAATTTTCTCTGCCATTGAAGTAAAGAAAAAAGCTGTCCCTGTGAGGGTCCCACAGCCCTCAGCCACCAGCAATTGTCGAGAGCTTTCTTTCTTTGTCTTTTTACTTTCTAGCACGAATTCTTTTCAGACATCATTAGAATATGTTTCTAGATTTCAGTACATTTTTAATATTAAAGAAATGCCTTCAACTGAAAGAACAAAATCTGCCTGCTCTTTATTTGACCTTTGTTGGTTTGATGTGTTTTTAAAAAAGATCCGGGCAACAGTTTCATGAGGAATGCACGGAGACATTCCTGAAAGAGCACACCAGCGAAAATAATAATGAAAAAAAGATCAGAAGATGAAGGTTCTTGCTCAATCCAACACAGAGATTACCCTCCCAGTGCAGTTTCTTAAGGCAGTGCTGGTTTTGTCTCAATCAGGACAACACACTTATGTTTTTAAAGGAAAGTTTCTGGTAACTGTTTCTGATGGAAATTGTATTTTTGTGTAAGTCTGCATAGACCAAGCCAGTTAGTATTCATGCCCAGTTTATCTGACTTATTAAAAAATGTAGGCCCCAACCTAGAGGGAACGTGAGCCACTACTAGCTGGCTGTCATTTCTGCACATCACCTAGAGCAGGTGCTTAAGGAAGCCCAGGAGCACGTCCTGCGGTGCGTGTGGCTTTGTGCACGCCCCAGCCTGCATAAGGCAAAATGCCTCATATTGGCAAAAACAATCCACATAATGTTTTCAGACTTCAAAAGAAACAATGATTTAATCTTATTTACTTCTTAAATAGCATTGCTCTTCAGCTAAACCCACAACTTACCCTCAGGGAACACATAGTCTACTAAGAGAAAACAGTATGCAAATCAGTCATTATAATATTAAGTGATATTGCAGTAAAAGCTGAGGCTTTAGGGTAAGGAAGACCTGGACACAGGTCCTGGATCAGGTACTCAATAGCTGTGTGACTATGCGTGAGACAGTAACTTCTCCAAGCCCATTTCTTCATACGTAAATAGCTATAGAAGTACCGTCAAGGATTTGTGGGAAGATTCAGTGAAATATAATGTATGCAAAAGGGTGCAAGATGGTGCCCAGTGTACAGAGAACACTTGGTAAGCACCAGTCATCATCATTATCACAGTAGCAATGGAAGATGCACAAAATACCTGGCCTCTTAGAGGGAATGGTTACCTTGACTACAAGGCCAGGGAAGGTGTCCTGGGAATGTTCAGTGTGAGAATGGAGAGGATTCTCCAGCTACTTGGGAGGAAAGAAAGAATCAGAAGAAGCACAGAATAGCATGTGCTGAGGCGCAGGTCGTGAAATGGGGCAGGACTTGTGGCGGAAATGCCAGGTCGTTGCTGGGGCCACTGCCGGGTCCTGCAAAGAGGCTGAGGTGACGTGTGCAAAGGAAGTGGAGGAACCAGTGCAGTGCCTCTGTAGAGGAGTGTGGGGCAGTGATCAGATCTGCATTTCAGAGAAATGGACGACTGTGTGGAGATGAGTTGAAGAAGAACCTGGAAGCAGGACAGCCACATTAGACATCTCTTCCTAAAGTGGAAATCAGGATGTAGTAGTCTCCAGTCAGAAACCTTAAGTTCCTCCAGTGTCTTCAGAAAAAGCCTGAGCACCTTGGCCTGACCTGCAAAGCCTGAACTGCATCTTCTCCACCTGCCTCACTCACCTGTACCCACCTGTGACTCCTGCCCACATCCAACCACGTGATGATCCCCAAGTGTGCCACACACGCCCACCTTCACACCTCCTGCTCTTCCTCTGCCAGCAGTTTCTTCCTCTCATCCACCTAGAAGTCCCTGCTCACTCTTCCATGTCCAAACCAAGTCTCATCACCTCTATGATGACCCCCCTTACCTTACTTGGACACGATCTCGCCCATTGCCTTCCTCAGCCTGGTACACGTCACTTTCATATTTATGTAGCTCTTTTTAACATCTCATGTGAAAAGTGTAGGCTTTTTTCCTTTTCGAAAGCTCATATGAAATCTTTTGATAACGCCACTCTCCCTAACTTTTAATTGAATGAAGATCCCTTTCCTGCCTGCTGTGGAGAGGTGAACCGCTCACGAGTGTAGTCAGTGGCTGTTTACAGTGTTGTTGTGAAGTGTTCCGCCTGGGGTTGTGGGGTCTCTGTTCCTTCGTTGGGAGGTAAGGGGATTCATGCACAGAATCCTCATTAGTGTTAATTGGAGCTGCCTACGTGAATCCTGGGTGTGCGGGGACAGCGACTGCCTTTGTGCTCCTGTTTGGTGCTCTGTATAGAGTCCCATATCTGGCAAGGCAGGCCCTCTCAACACAAGGAGGTAATTGGCACTTTGAGGGAGAGGTTTAACTTATTTATAATTGTCAAGAGTTTAAATGTGCAGAAGGGAAAGAGCAGTCAGAGCTGGCCTTTTTGAAAATGCCCTCAAACCAGGTCAAAAATCTCTGACTAAATCAGGTATTTTGAGTGATAATTGACTAAAGGTTAGACTTGGACCTTTTATTGCAAGTTTTGCTTTAAAAATAGGAAACAACTTATCAAAAATTAGTTCCATTTTAATCTCCCTTTATTGCAGAATTGCTGCTTGCCCAAAACTTTTAGGATTAGTATGCTCTCTAGAATATCTACTTCCACTGTGGTGGTGATATTCGAGGCAAATGATAGAAATCATCTGCTCTTCCTGCTCCATTTCCTTGGCCCCCTGCGGCCTTCCTCTGTGAGACCCAACAACATTCACCTCTTTCTCCAGACTCATCTCCCTTCCCCAGCCATTCCTGGTCTTTCTCTGCTTCCACTTCCTTCTCCATCCTAAATGTGGGACTCCCTTATGGATGAGTAGTGGCTCAGGGGACACCCCTATTCTCTCCTTCCCCCTTCAGAGAGCTCTTCCCTCCCCAAGGCTTCCACTTCCTCCGCTGGCCCACGAGTCTTTGGCCTCCACTCCTCTCTGGTGCCCCAGCCCAGATTTTGCAAACCAAAAGCATATCTTCTCTCCACTCACCCCCAGACCAACCCTCCCTAGCCACCGCCTCTGTAGTAACAGCACCCTTCTTCTAGGCACATGGCTGAAGGCACAGTTCTTCCCTCACTGCTGGTTTTCAAGCCAGCTAATTTTTAGCTTCTATCATGTGACCTTCCTGTGGCAACACCTTCCACTAGAGCTCCTCACACTGCTGACTCCCCAGCAGCTCCAGCTGCCCTGAGGACGCCAGGCTATCCCCTCTCCTGAGACTTCTTCATCGTATTTCCAGATTGATCTTTTCCTCCCTTCCCTTTCCAGTAGTAACTGGGAACAGTGGAGGGTTAGATGGCAGGTTTTGATCCTGGTTCTAGCAGTTACTGTGAGCCAGTTTCCTCCTCTGTGGATTGGGTATGTTAATATCTATCTACTAGATTTTAGGTAAGGATTAAATAGAACCTTCACAATATGTGAGAGACTCCATATTAAGTGCTCAATACAGTATTGAATATATTGGATGAGTATCAATATGGGTTTTTCTTTGCTTTTCCTGTTTGGTGCTACATTAAATCTAAACTTACTGGCATGGCCTTTGCTGCCTTCCATAATTTCAAGGCCCGCCTACTCATTCAAACACAACTTTGTTCAGTCATTTACTTGTTAAAACAATATTTGTTGTGTGTTTACTATGTGCCAAGTAGTCCAATTGTTCTTCAATGTACCCAGAGTAAATATCAGAGGAACCCCCAAATCCCTTCAGCCCTCCTGAGCTTCAGCCTCACTCTGTAAATCCTCTTGGGTCTTTTATTAGCAAGTAGGTTAAAAATCTTAGGAGTCTTCCATCCCCACTCCTTGGTTGGGGTTTTGGTTCTCCATTGATGGAAATTACCTTTTCAGGAAGTCTAGCCCCAACCAAAAAGGACTAGTCACTCTAAGAGGAAGGTCACAAGTGAGGATCGCCTGTCCCTCCCCCAGGTCTTATTTCTTCAGAGCCTTTCAGAGGTGTGCCTTGCAGAATAGAGAAGGCACTTCCATCTAACTCATACAAGCTCTGCCCTTCGAGGCTCTCTGGTTAGTCCACACTCGGGCCTCCTCATCCCATACCTGCAAACTTCTGTAGGGATCCCAGTCCTTGATGACCTATATTGGTCCTTCTTGGAGGGGAATGTTCACTGCAGGTATCAACCTAAGCAAAGAAAAAGCATTAGGAATGACATTATTAGGAGGAAAATATTAGCAATGAGGCAAAAGGTATCATTCTAGCCAGAAAAGAACTGGCATTTAATTTCAGAAGAAAGAGAGGCCTAAGTCATTTACTGTCGCAGGCCCATAGAAACTCTGGGAGTGAGTGAAGGGGAAGAAGCGTGGAGAGGGGAACAGCATGGTTGAAACACACCCCAGTCCTTCAGGGTGAATCTCTGAGATCCCTTTTGATCTCAGCAGCACTGTAGGCCCTGGTGTTTGCCTCCGACTTTCTCAGCTTTGAAGCTGGCCTACTTATTAATAGGCACGGTGCTGATTAAGAACTGCAATACCATGATGACAGAATCTGCTCTTTGTATTTAGGGAAAGCTTTGGTGATTAATTTACTCTCGACTTTCTGAAGATCCTGTCATTTTGAGATAAAGACAGACTTGACACCAGCGGTGTGAGCTCTGAGGTTTGGATTCATTCATTCTTCAGCAAATATGTATTGAGCTGCGGCCATACGCCCGGCCCGGGCCATGCTGGGGCTCAGCAGCCAGCAAGGCGGACACCATCACTGCCCTGCGGAGCTCACGGTCCTGCGCAGGGCCTACCGCAAATGTTTGAGGGTTTGCGAGCCGTAGGCTCTCTGTCATGACTACTCAATTCTGTCATTGTCACAAGAAAGCAGCCATAGATGAGTGCACACATCTGTGTTACAGTAAAACTTCATTAACAGAAAGAGGCCATCCGTGGTCTGATGGTTGCAGTGTAAGTTAATATTCTGCTTCCTCTACATTGCTTCAGTTCAGATTGGTTTGGTCACATGTGACAGAAAGTCCAACCCAAACCAAAAATTCTCAGGACGTGGCTGACTGCAGGTGCAGTTTGATAAAGGGCCCGTTTCTTTCTCTCTCTGGTTCTCAATTCTTCTTCCCTGGACTGGCTCTATTCTGAGTCCAGTTCTCACTCCATAGTAACAAGATGACTGTGACAATTCCAGAATGACATCCCTGGGGAGGAGTCCAGTGGATGAGAGAGAGCCTGCATCTTTTGACAATCAGCGACTCTGGTTACCTGGACTTGAGTCATGTGCGTAGGCCCTGAACAGTCATGGCATTGGGCTGTGGTGTGATGATTGGCTCAGGCACATGTCACAGACTCCACCCTGACCTGGGGTGGATGAGGAGTGGAGGAAGGGTGGCCTCCAGCCACCAGAAGACTGATGAGTGAAGGCCGGAGTGAATGGTGGCCCGAATCCTGGTGAGGGACATCCCCACTGCATATGCCCTGTGAATGCTAAGTGAGCCCCTTCGAAAGCCACGTTTATTTATAGGAGGTTTACGATGTGGTTTCAGCTCTTCCCTCTCCATCAGGAAATAAGGTACACAATTGCCCAAGATTTTAATATTCAGCTGTCTGTTTCATGTCACAAACTCAATATTATTAAGTAATTGAGTCTCTGATTCATGAACAGATTTGGGCAGTTTATTGATCATTTTCTGGTATTTTAGAATCTTACCCATTCCCACCTTTTTTGTTTGTATGTGTGTATGGGTTTTTTTTTGTTGTTGTTTTTGGTTTTGTGTTTGTTTGGTTTTTGGTACCAGGGACTGAACCCAGGGTGCTTAGCCACCTGGGGTCTCGCTAAGTTGCTGAGGCTGGTCTTGAACTTGCAACCCTCCTGCCTCAGCCTCCCAAGCAGCTGGGATTTCAGGCGTGCACCACAGGCCTGGCCTATATGTGTGAATTCTTGTAAGTAGACTTGGCAGACCTTTGTTTCTTTTTGGTGTCAAGGAATTTTTTGAACTACCTGAAGCTGGATTTGGAGCATCTAAACCTAATTAAAGCGCTCGCTTCAAAACCACCTCTCATTCTTTCAAATCCTTCGCTCTTTCTATGACCATCATTTCCTCCACTATTCCTTTTCCTGCAAATGTAACCTCACACCTTTCTGAGAAACTAATCCATGCCGCCCTTCAAACCATAGCAGCTGGCAGCTGCTTCGCTGGTCGGCCACCCCCTTGCCGTGGGGTCACAGACCCTTTCAGTAACAGGCTTCCCTCCCTGAGGTGGAAGCTGGTGCCCCTGGGCAGGAAGAGGTCAGCCCCACTGAGCTGTGTGCTTAGCTGGGGAGGGCACCAGTTAGAGGGGAAAAAACAGAAGACGAAACCATTTTGAAGAAAGAGACGGATATGAATATTTTAAGATTTTAAGAAAATCTGGTTACTTCCCATTTTCTGTGTGAGTGCGGTTCCCACTCGCAGGGCTGCAGAGCGCCTTTCTTACCATGGATCTTTCCTGGTAGTTGCTGTGGCAACACAGAACCTTCACCCCAGTAAGATGACATTTCTAAGAAGGTAGTGCATTTTTTCTCAGCTGCACTACAGCTTTTTTTTTTTTTTTAATTTTGGCATCATCTTTTACTATTGTATCTTTCATTTTTCTTCTTCAGACCAGAAAATAAGACACATAGGTTCTCTATACTCACTCTCCTAAAATGCCAATGCAGAAACTTTGTGCTAGTTTTGAGCCTGCCCCCTCAGAAACTTCCTCCACGTTTCTGCTTATATTACACCCAGTCCCCACCCCAGCAGACCCCTCTTCTGTGCCCTTCACCACCCATTGGAGACCCAATGTCTTTTTGGTGCTCTCTGCTTACCCCACACCCCCTACTGCACGCCCACCGTGCCCCCATCAGAGTGCAGTACATATGCCCCAGATTTATCTCTTGTCCTCCCTCCCCTCCTCCTGTCCCTTTACGTCCTTACCCTGCTTACCTGTCAAACTCTCTTTGCTTTGTAACGCGCAGCTTAATGAGGTGTCAGAAGGACAGGTAGCAGACAGGTTCTGAATAAACTAATCCACAGTGCGTAGAAGTGGCTGTTCATTCCCTTAACCTTCCCATGTATTTCTAGTTGGAAGAGATCCTGAAATTGGAGAGGGTTTTAAGATCCTTCCTTAATTCATTTAGCATAGAGTAATGGTTCCCCAATTCTGGGCAGAGTTACTGGCAAGAATCTGTGAAAATTCACCTGTATACTTCTGTGGACTGAATGCTTATATTCTTCCCACCCCCAAAATTCATATATTGAAGCCCTAATCCCCATGGCGATGGTATTTGGAGATGGGGACTTTGGGAGGTAGTTTGGTCTAGACAAGGTCATGAGGTGAGACCCTCACAATTGGATGAGTGCCCTTACAAGAAGAGGGAGAGCTCAGCCGCTCACTGGGTGCAGGTACCAAGGAAAGGCCATGGGAGGACAGAACCAGGAGGAGAGCCCTTGCTGAGCACCTGACCATGTGTGCACCCTGGTCTTGTGCTTCGAGCCTCCCAAATTTTGTTAAGCAGTCCCAACCCATTCTATGTATTTGCTTTGGTTTTGGTACTGAGGATTGAATCCAGGGGTACTTAACCACTGAGCCATATCCCCAGCCCTTTTTATTTTTTATGTTGAGACAGGGTCCTGCTAAGTTACTTAGGGTCTCACTAAGTTGCTGAGGCTGGCCTTGAACTTGCAATCCTGCCTCAGCCTCAGAGTTGCTGGAATTACAGGTTTGCACAATCACGCTAGCTTAACCTTGATTTTAAAGGTGAAGCAAATTGTTTGAAAGACACAACTGAAGTACCAGTACTGCAGTCATCCAGGCACAAGATGAGGGTATTTTGGACTAAGATGGTATCAGTGGCGAAGTGGAGAGAGATTAAAAGATAACATGGATAGAATTCTTACTCAGTTCCCTCTTTCCTCTACCAACTGACCGAAGTATTTGTTGGACTTGGTAAAGTAACACCAGGCCCACTGGATCTCCTAAACTTTACATAGAATATGATAATGAAGGATGAGACACGTAAACAACCACCATTCGACCAGTGATGACTCACTAACTGGTGTCCCCTTTCCCAGCTCTTTGAAAGTGCTTAGTGTTGAGTACATTGGAACTTGCAGCGTAATGACATGTTTGAGGCACTGGCCCTAAGTGGTTTATACAAAGCCACACACTTCCCTCTGACTTTTTGTTTCATTATACAAAAGAAAGTTCACATTTTGACATAGTTTTGACCTATTAGCATGATGAATCAATAGTGTTTTCTGAGTAAAAATATCATAGAGTGTATTTTAGTACTCCCTTCATTATTTTTAACAAAATTATATATTTTCAAGGTTCATTTTTCCCATACTTTGAATTTTTATTTCTAGGGACCCTCTTGGCTCACATCAACTGCACATTCTGTATACTTTGTAGTCTTTAATTTATGTAAATGAGTATTTGTCTGATTACATGTTTTACTTGATCATAATAGTTCAAGTTAGGAATGCTCTCAGTCTTCAGAGTCCAGTTCAAAAATTAAAGAAATATCACCAGTGCCTTGCTTTTGAGGAAAGGACCGACAGTCTGCTGCAGAGGGTGGAACATAGTTATCTTTGGTCACATGGTCGCCATTTCCACTCAGCTTCCAGAACCTTATTATGCTACAGAAATGTCATTGTTATGATGTTCAGGTTTCCTAATATGACTTCTAAAGGAAATAAGATGGAGTAAAGTGGAGAGAGAAGTTCCCATGATGGGGAGAGGGAGAGAGGGAAGTTGATGTCTATCTGATTTGCTGTGATATGAAAGAATGCGGAAGAGGAGATAATTATACACAGTGCCTTTTAAGGGTAGTGGGAGTGGAGAGTGGAATGGAAATGAGCCACAACAGTTCTGGAAATTCCTTTCCAGAGTCTCTGAGCCAAAGCAGCTTTTGAATATTTTTCTGCTTGATAGATATCACTTACTGGTATAGAGGATTCTATATGCTAATAAAATTCAGTGTTAAAATCTAATAAAAAAAATATTTATCCGTAAAAATGCAACCTCTTTCTTTTAGTCAAAAAAATTGTATGTGCATCAAACCCTTTGCTTAGGTCAATTCCAGTGAATCTTTCTTCTCAGTCTGTCATAAGATTGTCCTGTAACCAGCTATGTCTGTGACATCCTTTTTCCTTTTGAGTGGAAGAAACATTTCACATTTGGAAGGATTAGTAAAGAAACTGTAGAACATAATGGTTAAGAATTATGCTTAAAGAATCAGACTTACCAGGAATGGCACACACCCATAATCCCAGGGACTGGAGAGGCTGAGGCAGGATTACAAATTCAAGGCTAGCTTCAGCAATTTAGCAAGGCCCTATGCAATTTAAACAATATCCTCTCTCAAAATAAAAAAAAAGGCTGAGTGCATAGCTCAGTGATAAAGCTCCCCTGGATTCAGTCCCCAGTACCAAAAAAAAAAGAAGGAAGAGAAGAAATCTGCCTGAGTTCAAATCACAGCTTACCTCTTGGTGCTTACATCATTTTATCATCAGGAGGATTAAATCCATATAAAACATTTAGCCTTATATCTGGCATAGAAAGTACTCGATAAACATTTGTAACCTCATAAATATAATGAAAGCAGGTTGGTTAAAGTTTTCCATGATTTTAGTAAAGTAACAGGATTCTGCTTGATATAGTGATTTTTAGATTCAGGACTTGAGCTTAAGAATTCAGTGTAGTAATTTTTTCCTGATTGGAAGTTTCACTCATAGGTGAGGTACCTTTTCCAGGGGCTCATTTTAAGTTTACTCATTTTAAGATAAACTTTGTTTAATCATAAAAACAAAGAATAAAGTAACAGGAAGAAGAAATACATGGGTCTTCAGTCAAAGTTGGAAGCTGTAGCAGGCTAAATTTAAAAAGTGATGCAGGGGATGGTGATGATCAAAGAGCAGCTTTGTCACACAGTTTTCTAGTCTCTGTTGCCTGGCCTTCTGGTAGAGGGAGAGCACCAGATGTGAAGAGTGGGGGTAGGACAGAGAGAGAGTGAGGAGAAACCATGAGCATGAACCAGGGAGCTTAAGCACTTGGCCATGACCCCTAAAGTACTTGAGAATGGAGGGAGATGGGTCCTCAGAGCAGATGGAATGATAGATTTGGTTAAAGTATTGAAGACAACAAAACCAAATCATAGCTGTGGCTAACCCCAGTTTACTCCCCTGCCCCAACTCTAAACAAATAACTGGTTCCATTCAAAAATGAAGTGTAATTTTTTTGAAGAAAAATGAACCAGTGCAAGGTCTTTGCTAGGTTAAGAGAGAAAGTAGGAATGTAAGCAAGTGGCAAGTAAAGAGCATATATCAAATAGAAAATTACTCAAGAAATGTGGGAAGGGTCAGACACATTACAGTGCTGTGTAACAAACAGCTCTTCACTGCATCAAAGCATTTACAAAGCACACATCTCTCTCTCTCAAGGAAAACGGAGGGGGGAGATAAAGAAGGAAAAAGAAGAGCTGTCTACTAAAAGGTGATATAAGTCAACAGTCAATTGAAAAATGATCTCTCAGAGCTTAGGAAAAATGGTAAACAAAATCAAAGATTGCAGAGATTTAAACCACATTGGAAGAAATGAAAACAAAAATTATGTCTGAAAACATCCAAGGAAATACAGAATCAGGCTGGAGGAAATCATGCAGAATGAAGTGAAAATATAAAATATATATAAAATGATAAGAATGCAAAAGTAATCACAGAAAATTGTAATTATGGAGTGTGTTTAAAGAACAGTCAACATATGCAAATTCTATATACCTAAAAACTAGAACAAATAGAAAGCTGTATATTTAAAAAATAGAATACGAACAATTCTTATATGTTCAAAGAATTGAATCTAAAAATGGGGCACACACAATGTCTCAGGAAAATTGATAGAGCATAATTAATACCAAAGCGTTTCCCAGTGAAATTACTAAATTGAGGGAAAAGAAAATCATATGGAAAATCAATTCATCATAGGATGAACTTCTTTCATCCTAGCAGAGAAAGTAAGTCACATTCAACATGAAAAAAAATCAGCTTCGCCTCAGACTTCATAATACGTAATGCCAGCAAACACTGGAGAAATGTCTCCAAAGTTCTGAGAGAAAGGAATGAAATTGAAGCATTTTTATACCCAGCCAAGTGGTCTTGCAAGCAAACAGACGGAGAGCAGAAATTCCTAACGGACAAGGAAACAAGAAATAGAACATGGAGGAGTCCTTTCTAAATGACCAGGAGCTTAAGATTTCAGTGCCTCATAAATGCTGCCCTAAAGCCTGGTTCATACAGCCTGTTTTGCTTTCTTACTACCTTTCCTTTGAGAAACAGCTGTAGCTGTTGAAAGTAAGTACAAGAAGGTGAGAAAAATCAGTAGATATAACAAACAGCAAATATTTCTTTTTTTTTTTTTTGGAACCAGGGATTGAACTTAGGGACACTCGGCCACTGAGCCACATCCCCAGCCCTATTTTGTATTTTATTTAGAGACAGGGTCTCACTGAGTTGCTTAGGGCCTCGCTAAGTTGCTGAAGCTGGCTTTGAACTCGGGATCCTCCTGCCTCAGCCTCCCGAGTCGCTGGGATTACAGGCGTGCGCCACCTCACCCGGCACAAACAGCAAATATTTCATCAGCAAAGTCTTTACATCAGTGAGAGAGATCATTTTCATTACTTTTTCCTTTAGCTATAAATCACAAAATCATAGCACACCTCAAAAAAAGCACTTTGCCAAAAATTGAAAGTTTATTTTCTAGAACCATTACCACAGAATTTTAGTAAATGATGAAATGAATTTCTAGCATAAATTTCTTTCTCAATTCAGTTTAGGGTAAGAAAATGTGGGACTTAAAGACTAATAATTTTACATTATCTTAACAAATCCATAGCTTTGTCTGGATGAACGCAGGCGTTTTCGTGGCGTATTTCCTTATTTCCAGGTGTGCCTGGTGAGCCATTTCTGTGATACCCTGCAATTTAGCTTTCACATTAAGTGACACAGCAATGCAACAGATTTTAAAAGTAATAAATTCTGTCACATCTCAGATTAGGAGGAAGAAAAACGCAAACACAGCTATAGAAAGACACCACTGTATGCACACTCACATTCATGTGGCACCCACTCACCCTGCTTAGACACACCTTCCAAAGGCTGCGTGTTCACCACTCTCCCCTCCTCAGCTTTAGAGAGGTGCATGGGATAAGCCACCAGCATTTCTTCACCAGCTCAGTGACCATCAGCTAGCTGGGCACAGGCCTGGTTATGTTCTGGAAGCTGAAGAAAATTGGGGAGCCACAGAAGCTCCCCATATCCAGGACTATTACTGTTGCCCACTTGTGTTGAGGAGACCCCGACACAGCTGTGCGGAATCTCCATCATTCATACCTTTATAATCATGTGGATCATATTGAGTACCCAGGTCCCTGCCAGTGCTTTAATCAAACCAAGGACATGTCAGGAGTTGTCCTCCAGTCAGTTTAGTGTGATCATCATCCACATCCTGATCAAGGGAGGGCTGCAGGGCTAGCACAGGGGTGTGCCTCGTGAGTGGAGAGGAGAAAACAAGTGTTTTGCTTATCAGATGCTGAGAATTATGTTAACAAGGATTTTAAAGAGATAAAAGTGTTGTTGCAGGGACCATCTCTCCCAGAGTCACAAGGTCAGGCTGGATCGCTTTTCTGTTTGTGTAACTCTCCTCTCATTTCATCTTCCTTGTCTTGATAAGCAGCCTTATCTTTGTGATGAATAGAAATCATTCTGGTATTTCTTAAATTCAAAACAGTCATGTCCGTGGTTTAAAAAAAAAAAAAGTAACTTTCTTTTTTTTTCCATTTTAGATAACTTACATAAGGCAAGAATATGAAACAAAATTCAAAGGGTTGATGCCAGCATCTCTAAGACAGGAACTTGAAGACACCATTTCCTCCCTAAAATCACAGGTAATGGCAAGAACCGAGGCTTCCCAAGGATTTAGGCTATCTGTGTATCCTGGAAAGAAATTTGGAAATAAAAATGATTCTGAACTAGTGCCGGAAATCAACATCATGTCCTGAGGAGTCCAGCACCCAGGATGAATTGTTTTTGTCTTGTTTTAAATTATTTTTCATACTACTTTAAGAACTCATTGTCTCAAGCCAGGCGTGGTGACGCAGGCCTCTAATCCCAGCAGCTTGAGAGCCTGAGGCAGGAGGATGGCAAGTTCTAGACCAGCCTTAGCAATTTAGTGAGGCCCTAAGCAACTTACCAAGACCCTCCCTCAAAATAAACAATAAAAGGGCTGGGAATGTATCTCTGTAGTAAAGCATCCTGGGTTCAATCCCAGTACTAACCACAAAACAGGAGCCCATTGTCTCCATAAGTTTTTCTTTTTCTTTTTTTTTTTTTTTGAACCAGGGAATGAACCCAGGGGCACTCCACCACTGAGCCACATCCCCAGCCCTATTTTGTATTTTATTGAGAGACAGGGTCTCACTGAGTGGCTTAGGGCCTCGGCGCTAAGTTGCTGAGGCTGGCTTTGAACTTGCGATCCTCCTGCCTCAGCTTCCCAAATGCTGGGATTACAGGCATGTGCCACTGTGCCCGGCTCATAAGGTTTTCTTACAAGTCCCCTTGAAACTGAGAAGTTCAGACATGAAAGCTGAGTTCATTTGCCATCCACATCCCAAACAACTTCATCCTTCTATTCATGGTACCAGGTCCAAATTGTCCTCACTTCGCACAGTGCTGGTTCCTCGCTGTACTCAAGGGCAGAGAAAGAAGCATCACTAAGTTGGAGGCATGTTTATTCTAGTATTTTCAGTGCAAGACAAAATAATGATGAGGTATTCAAACTATTAAATAGTTCTTGTTGAAATACATGGTTGTTGGTATAGTTCATTAATATAGAGAGAAAACTGATTTGACTTTAGATACCTAGTTCTTTTTTTTTTTTTTTTTTTTTTT